>JAJEJO010050362.1:0-34453 GCA_020662805.1 Glaucomys volans
GCCTCCACCTGCAGCCCCACCCTGAACTACTGCCAGTAGAATCCTATGACTACGGGGCTGATTCCTATCCTCCCCTGACTGCTTGCTGTTGGTATTTCTTAAAGTTCAAAAAAACTTTTTAAGTTGTTCTTTTTAGTTATACATGACAGTAGAATGTCTTTTGGCATATTGTATATATACACTCAGTATAAATTCCCATTTTTGTGGTTGTGCATGATGTGGAGTTACACTGGTTATGTATTCATATATGTTAAAGTCTTTTTTTTTTTTTTTTTTTTTTTTGCGGTGCTGGGGATTGAACCCAGGGCCTTGTGCTTGCGAGGCAGGCACTCTACCAACTGAGCTATATCCCCAGCCCCAAATGTATTCATATATGAACATAGGAAAGTTATGTCCAATTCATTCTACTGTCTTTCCTATTCCCATCCCCTCTTCTTTTCCCACACTCTGCCCTGTCCAATCTGGTGACCTTGCTCTTCTCCACCTGCCTCCTATTGTAAGTAAGCATTTGCATATCAGAGAGAACATTTGGGTTTTGATTTTTTGGGATTGGCTTATTTCACTTAGCATGATAGTCTCCAGTTCCAAACATTTACTGGCAAATGCCATAATTTCATTTCTTCTTTATGGCTGAGTTATATTCCAACATATATATATATATATACCAAATTTTCATTATCCATTCATCTGTTGAAAGGCACCTAGGTTCGTTCCATCCCTTAGCTATTGTGAAGTGAACTGCTATACACATTGATGTTACTATGTCACTGTAGTATGCTGAATTTAAGTCTTTTGAGTAAAAACTGAGGAGTGGGATAGCTGGGTCAAATGGTGGGTCCATTCCTAGTTTTCTGAGGAATCTCCAACTGCTTTCCAGAGTGCAACAATTTGCAATCCCACCAGCAATGTATGAATGTACCTTTTTCCCCCATATCCTTGCCAACATTTATTGTTGATAATTGATATCATTATCTTCTATTCTTGATAATTGCCATTCTGACTGCAGTGAGATGAAATCTCAGTGTAGTTCTAATTTGCATTTCTCTAATTGCTAGAGTTGTTGAACATTTTTTCAGATATTTATTGATGAATCATATTTCTTCTTTTGTGAAGTGTTCAGTTCCTTTGCTCATTTATTGATTGGGTTATTTGTTTTTGGTGTTAAGTTTTTTGAGCTTTTTATATATCTTGGAGTTTAATTCTCTGAGGCACAGGTGGCAAACATTTTCTCTCACTCTGAAGGCTATCTCTTCATGTTCTTGATAGTTTCCTTTGCTGTGCAGAAGCTTTTTAGTTTGAATTCATCCCGTTTATTGATTCTTTTTTCCTTTTTAAAGAGTTTTGAAATAACTTTAATTTTTTAAGGTGGTGCTGAGGATCGAACCCAGTGCCTCATACGTGCTAGGCAAACACTCTACCACTGAGCCACAACCACAGCCCATTTAGTGACTCTTGATTTTACTTCTTGCACTTTAAGAGTCTTGTTAAGGAATTCAGTTCCTAAGCTGACATCGATGGAGAGTTTGGCTGACTTTTTCCTCTAGTAGGTGCAGGGTCTCTGGTCTAATGCAAATCCTTGATCCACTTTTTTTTTTTTTTTTTTTTTTTTTCTGGGGATTGAAACCAGGGCCATGGGCTTGCGAGGCAGGCGCGCTACCAACGGAGCTATATCCCCAGCCCTCCTTGATCCACTTTTGAGTCGAGTTTTGTGTGCAGGGTGAGAGCGGTTAAATTTCATTCTACTACATTTGGATTTCCAATTTTCCCCAGAATCATTTGTTGAAAAGGCTATCTTTTCTCCAATGTATGTTTTTGGCACCTTTGTCTAGTAGGAGCTAATTGTATTTATGTGGGTTTGCCTAAGTGTCTTCTATTCTGTACCATTGGTCTACCTGTCTATTTTGGTGCCAACACCATGCTATTTTTGTTACTATAGTTCTGTAGTATAGTTTAAGGTCTGCAATGCCTACTGCCTCACTCTTCTTGCTAATTATTGCTTTGGCTATTCTGGGTCTCTTATTTTTCCAAATGAATTTCATGATTGCTTTCTCTATTATGAGACAAGACATTGGGGTTTTAAGTGGAATTGCACTGTATCTGTATAATGCTTTTGGTAGTATGGCCATGTTGGTAATATTAATTCTGTCTATCCAAGAATGTGGGAGATTGCTGCATCTTCTAAGGTTTTTGTTGATTTCTTTCTTTAGTGTTCTGTAGTTTTCATTGTAGAGGTCTTTCACCTCTTTTGTTAGATTGATTCCCAAGTTTTTTTTTTTTTTTTTTTGAGGCTATTGTGAATGGGGTAGTTTTCCTAATTTCTCTTTCAGAGGATTCATCTCTTATGAACAGAAATGCATTAGATTTATGGGTGTTGATTTTATATCCTGCTACTTTGCTGAATTCATTCATGAGTTCTAGAAGTTTTCTGGTGGAATTTTTTGGACCCTCTAAATATAGAATCATTGTCAGCAATAGTGATAGTTTGAGTTCTTCTTTTCCTACTTGTACCCTTTAATTTCTTTTGTTTGATTGCTCTGGCTAGAGTTTCAAGGACAGAGAAGAGAAGAGGTAAAAAATGGCATTCCTGTCTTGTTTCAGTTTTTTTAGAGGACATGTTTTCAATTTTTCTCCTTTTAGAATGATGTTGGCCTTGGGCTTAGCATAGATAGCCCTTACAATGTTGAGGTATGTTCCTACTATCCCTAGTTTTTCTAGTGTTTTGAACTTAAAGGGGTGCTATATTATAGTAAATGCTTTTCTGCATCTATTGAAATGATCATATGATTCTTAAATTTAAGTCTATTGATGTGATGAATTACATTTATTGATTTCCAGATATTGAACCAACCTTACATCCCTGGGATGAACCCCACTTGATCATGGTACACTATCTTTTTAATATGTTTTTGCATGTGATTTGCCAGAATTTTGTTAAGTTTTGCATCTATGTTCATCAGGGATATTGGTCTGAGGTTTTCTTTCCTTGATGTGTCTTTGTCTGGTTTTAGTATTGGGGTGATACTAGCCTCATAGAGTGAATTTGGAAGGGTTCTCTCCTTTTCTATTTCATGGAAAAATTTGAGGAGGATTGGAGTTAGTTCTTTGTTGACAGTCTGGTGGAATTTGGCTGAGGATCCACCTGGCCCTGGGCTTTTCTTTTGTGGGAGGCTTTGGTGGAGTTTTCAATTTTAGTGCTTAAATTTTCTATGTCCTCCTGATTCAATTTGGGTAGTCATAGGTCTCTAGAAATTTGTCTGTGTCTTCAAGGTATTCTATTTTATTAGAGTATACATTTTCAAAATAGTTTCTGATTATCGTCTGTATTTCAGTAGTGTCTGGTGTGATATTTCCTCTTTCATTGTGAATTTTAGGAATCTGGGTTTTCTCTCTCTTTTCATTAGCATGGCCAGGGGTTTATCAATTTTATTTATTTTTTCAAAGAATCAACTTTTTGTTTTGAAATTTTTTTTGGATTGTTTCTTTTGTTTCAGTCTCATTGATTTCAGCTCTGATTTTAATTATTTCCTGTCTTCTACTCTCTTTGGTGTTGATTTGTTCTTCTTTTTCTAGGCTTTGAGATGTAATGTTGAGGTCATTTATTTGTTGACTTTTTGTTCTTTTAACGAAAGAGCTCAGTGCAATGAACTTTCTCTTAGCATTGCCTTCATAGTATTCCAGAGATTTTGATATGTTGTATTGTTATTCTCATTTACCTATAAGTATTTTTTTTAAATTAATCCCTGATTTCTTCTGCTATCTGTTGAAATTCAGTAGTATATTATTTAGTCTCCAGGTGTTAGAGTGGCTTCTATTTTTCTAATTTCATTCCATGATCTGATAGATCTGATAGAAGGCAAGGTATTATCTCTATTTTTTTTTGTATTTGATAAGAGTTGCTTTGTGGCCTAAGATATGATCCATTTTAGAGAGGGATCCATGTACTCCTGAGAAGAAAGTGTCTTCAGTCATTGATGGATGAAATATTTTATAAATGTCCATTAAGTCTAAATTGTTAACTGTATTTTTTAGTTCTGTAGCTTTTTTATTTAGTTTTTGTTTGGAGGATCTATCCAGTGGTGACAGATGTGTGTTAAAGTCATCCAGTATTACTGTGTTGTGGTCTATTTGATTCTTGAAGTTGAGAAGGGTTTGTTTGATGTATGTAGATGCTCCATTTATTGGGGCATAAATATTTACGATTGCCATGTCTTATTGATATATAATTCCCTTAGTATGAAATGTCTGTCTTTGTCTCTTCTGATTAACTTTGGCTTGAAGTCCCCTTTATCTGATATGAGGATAGAAATCCCTTGTTTATAAGATCCATGTGAATGATATACTTTTTCCCATCCTTTTATTTTCAGTCTGTGGATATCTTTGCTTATGAGGTGAATCTCTTGGAGAAAGCATATTGTTGGGTCTTAATTTTTAATCCAATCTGCCAGTCTATGTCTTTTGATTGATGAATTTAGGCCATTTACATTCATTGTTATTATTGAGATATGATTTTTTGTTCTCTGTCATTCTGATTTATTTCTGGTTTTTAATTTGAATTACTTTCTCCTTTGATTGACTATTCTTTTAGTGTAGTTCCTCCCTTTGCTGGTTTTCACTTCTATTTTTCATTTGTTCTTCATGAAATATTTTATTGTGTATGTTTTATAGCGCAGGCTCTCTAGTTGTGAATTCTTTTACCTTTTGTTTATCATGGAAGATTTTTATTTCATTGTCAATTCTGAAGCTTATTTTTGCTGGGTGTAGTATTCTTGGCTGGCACCCACTTTCTTTCAGAGCTTGATGTATATTCTTTAAAGATCTCCGATCTTTGAGGGTCTGGGTTGAGAAATCAGCTGAGATCCAGATTGGTTTCCCTTTAAACATGACTTGTTTTTCTCTGGCAGCCTTTAAAATTCTATCCTGATTCTCTGTGTTAGGCATTTTCATAATAATGTGCCTTGGAGTGGGTCTGTTGTAATTTTCTATATTTGGGTCCTATAAGCCTCCTATATCTGATTTTCCATTTCATTCTTTAGTTTTGGAAAATTTTCTGATATTATTTTATTGAAAAGATTATGCATTCCTTTGAGTTGCATCTCTGAGACTTCATCCATCCCAATAAATCTTAAATTTGGTCTTCTCAGGTTATCCCATATTTCTTGGAAGTTCTAGTCATGGGCTCTTAGCATCTTTTCTCCATGGTCAACTTTATTTTCAAGATTATGTATTTTGTCTTCATTGTCTAAAACTCTGTCTTCCAAGTGGTTCTTGGAACCACCATCTTCCTAGTCTGTTGGTGATGCTTTTCACTGAATTTTTAATTTAGTTTATTGATTCCTTATTTTGAGGATATCTACTCAATTTTTATTCAGAATATCTTTTTATTGAAGTGATCTTTCACTTCCTGTATTTTCTCTCTGATATCACTCCTTAATTTGTCCTTCACCTTGCATTTTAAAAATTTTATACAAGTCAAACATTAGGAAGTGACTCTGGGGGTGGAGGGAAAGGCAGAGGGGCAACAGTGAGCTCACCAGGGGAGCATGAAGGGGAAGGCAGAGGTGCACCAGGGCCCCACAGCAGGCTCCTAACCAGGCTCCACTGGCCCTATCCATTCCATTCCATCCAGTGCAGTCTGACCATCAGGCTGTGCAGCGTGAATGCTGCTCTATTATAAACCATGGCATAAATGGTGCCCCTTGGAGTTGTGCAGCCAACAGCCATTTCACTTGAGGTCCAAAATCTTAACCATGGTTTTGCAAGTGCAACCTGACCTGGCCTACCTTTCCAGCTCATTTCCTGCTATACCCCTCCCCATTCATTATGCACCACTGCCACACTGGCTTCTATTTGCTGCCTCCCCTTGAGTTGTGCTCAGTCTCTGTGCATGTGGTTATAATATCTAGGTTACTCTTCCACATCAGCTGGCTGCTGATCCTCCTCCAAACCTTGGCTCCAAGCACGAGTGGTTCAGGGAAGCCTTCCCAAAACTCTGCCAGGGGATGGCTCCCTGTTTTGTAATTTTAGATCCCTATGTTCTTCCTTCCTAGTGCTCCCTCCAGTTCTCAATCAGTGACTTGTGTGCATATTTGAGCATCTGCCTCTGCCCTAGACCTGGACTGTGAACTCCTTGTGTAGAGAAAGCCTCCCTTGTTTGCTGGGATGCCTAAAATGTGGCAGATAGAGACCTTGCTGGGATGCTCATAGACTCATGAACAAAAGTCTGCCCAGTGTCTTGGATGCCAAGGAAGAAAATTCTAGGAGGTGCTGAGCAACAGGGCCACATGCTACCAAGAGGAGAAATAGAACTGGAGTGGGTTCACAGGGTCATGGCTTGGAAGAGAGAAAGGCTGTAAATGGATGAAGGTAAAGCATTAGCAGAGAACCAGCAGGCAAGAGGTAGAAGAAGGGGGCAGAGGAAAATAAAAAACAGTGGGGGGTTTGGGTCCTGAGGAAAGACAGATATAGGAGGCTGGAGGCCTTGTTTTCCCTGAACCCTTTAAAAGAAAAAAAATTTTTTTTTTTTTTTTTTAAAGGTGCTGCGAATTGAACCCAGGGGTTTATAAAACATGCTGGGCAAGCACTCTACCACTGAGCCACATCCTCAGCTTGTTTTCCCTTTTAAAAGACAGGTGAATTCTGAGGCTGCTAGAGAAAGAAATATCCAACATGAGAGAACATTTCAAACTGGCCATTTTACTTAATTTTAATGACTGCTAAGGTTTGGATACTACAACTCCATTACCTCTGTGTGACCCATTTTTCTCACTGGTAAAACTGGGTGATAACTTCATGAAAAACACCTGGAACATATTAAGGGTTCTTTAAACAGTAATTTCCTGTTTTCCCATTTGTGCTCATTAGAGGAACTATTATGTGTAGTTGGGTATTGTGTGAACTGCACAACTCCAGGGGTCACCATTCACATGGACTAAGCCCTGCTTCTTAGAAAATCCATGTTGATTCTTCACTATCACTACCTTCAGCACCAGGTGGGCTGGGTGAAGGGGAGACTTCAGTCAGAAATGCTGCTTACCTATTCTTCTCAAGAAAGCCACAGCTGGCTATCCAGGTAGTCCCAGAAGACTAGCAAAGCAGTGTGAGACTGAGCTATCTCAGCTGGGAGAAGGGCTGTGGGACCCTGGGAATGGACTGTGACTCCATGTATATAAACAGCCTGTGTAAAGCCCTGGCCTAATCAATTGTGTGAATAGCAACTAGTACTGCTGATTGCCTCTGTGCTGGCCTGGGCCCCTCTCTGAGAGCAGAGAGGATGATGGGCTCCTTTCAGAGCCACCAGCAGAGGCTGTCTGGCTGGTTGGGGCAAAGAGAGACAAATCAGGTCCAAGGCAGCTTGAGGACAAAACAGCCTTTAGCCAATGAGTCTGGCACCCACAGGCATTAGTGACTCTTTTATCTGTTTGAGAACCATCCATGTTCAGGATATCATGGGTATTTTTTTTTCCTCCTTTAGAAAAAGTTCTTTTATTTTTGATTGGCACACAATAATTGTATGTAATTATTGGGTACAGCGTGATGCTTCCATTCAGATATATATTGTGCAATGACCAAATCAGGGCAGCTAGCAGATCCATCGCCTTAAATATTTATCACTTCTTTGTGGTGAGAACATTCAAAATCCTCTTGTAGCTATTTTGAAATGTACAATGCATTCTTAACTATCTTCACTCTACTGTACAATACAGTATCAGAACTTATTCCCGCTATCTGACAGTAACTTTGTACCTGATGACCAGCCTCTCCCCAGACTGTCCTCCTCCACTCCCCCAGCCTCTGGTAGCCCCCAATCTACTCTTGATTTCTATGAGATCAACATTTTAAGATTCCACATATGTGTGAGATCATGAGTATTTATCTGCTTGTGCCCGGCTTATTTCACTTAACATAATGATCTCCAGGTTCATCCACATTACCACAGATAACAGGATTTCATCCTTTCTATAACTAACAATATTCCATGGTGTATGTGTACTAAGGTTCTTTATTCATGTACTGATGGATGTGTAGAATATTCCCATTTCTTGGCTATTGTGACTGAACATGGGAGTGTGGACATCTCTTCAGCACACTAATTTCACTTCCTTTAGATGTACACCCAAGTGGATCGCTGGCTCTCACAGCAGTTCTCCATTTTGTTTTCTGAGGATCCTCCACTCTGTTTTCCAGATGGCTGTACCAATTTACACTCCCATCAACAACACATACTAGTGCTATCATGGGTCTTCTTGGAATCTTCTGCTGTGTGGACCCGCTTATCTGTGAGTGGAATTGCAGCCCATGGGGCACATTAACTTCCTATTACTGCTGTAATAACTAATAACAGATTTGGTGTCCTAAAATGACACTGATTTATTATCTCAGAGTTTTAGAGGTAAAAAATCCAAGACTGGTCTCTGGGAGGCAAAGTGTCGTCATGGCTGGTTCCTCTGGAAGGCTCTAGTGGAGACTCCTGCAAACTCACTTTCCCCAGCCTTCAGGGCAATCTGCATTCTTTGACTTGAAGCTCTCTTCCATTGTTATCACAAGAGTTTACAATTTCTGCCACTGTTGGCTTCTGTACACTACCTTCCAGGGAAATGCGGAAGGGAGTTGAATAGTTTCTACATACCAGCCATTGACTAAATCCTCCTCAAGTGAGTTGACCACGTGGAACCAGGTTGCTACCATGTGCCCAGTTTTCAACATTGCTTGCCAATCTGGTCCCAGCTCCCAGACTCCTTAAATTTTTGATATTCCATTGGCTGCTGGCTGTCCTATGAACTTCAATCCTATCTGGTGTTAGACGACTTCTGGGTCCCCACCATCCTGTCGTTCTGGGTCTTAACCATATCCCACCCTACAGTCCTAAATTAAAAGCCACCAGCTTTGTCCCAGTATTTCAGCTGCTCTGCCAGTCAGTCATAAACCTGGTGCTTGCCTTGGCTTACAGTCATTAAATAACTAAAAGGTTGTGAAGCCTGGGCAGTGGGAGTCATCAGATATGCAGAACCCAAGGCTTCTAGGGGAGTTCTAGGTCCAACAACATGGTAGAGAATGCATTTTCCTGACCTTGCAAACATTCTACATGAAAGATGCCTCCCCCACAGCCAGTCTGATCTAGAGACATCCATAAACAATCACCCATGTTGGCACCTTTTGCAAAGTCTGCAGCCTTTACTATGGAATCTTGCTTTCCAGGGAGGAGCCCAGAAACCAGAGGGAATGCCGGGAGACACTTCTCACAAAGTACAACTTCATAGAACACCATTTCAATTCCCCTTTATGCACTGCAAATTTTCAGCACGGGCACCATGCCCGGTGTAACAATAAATAAAACAGATGTGTTTTTCCATTTGAGTTGCTCAGGAAGTTTCATATTAAGCAGTACAATAAGTGCACAAGAAATGTCCTCTAAAATATTCTTATAGATTGACTGACATTGGGAAAATCATCTGTCCTGAGGGAAACAAATGCCTGAACACCCAAATATCAGAAAAAGTGTTTCTACTCTGTAATTAGGGAGTTTCAGATTAAGCAGCTCAAGAAAATGGCAGCAGAAGGAGTGACCAGCACTCTTCTGCTCTGCTTCTCCTCAGAAGCAGGGTACTCATTGTCTGTCCACAGGACACTAGGAGTCTGTTTTTAAAGGCATTAAGATGTTGAGTGACCTTGCCAGGGACAGAGCCCCAGGGGACACAAACCATGCTAGAGCTTCTTTCCAAGAGGTGAGCAGGGGCTTAGGACCAGGTACGAATGAAGGAGAGTAAGGTCAGCTAGATCTGATAATTACCAAGTTCTATACTGTGGGTACACATTCCCCAGGTCTGGCTTTGGCTTGCTACTCCGTCCTAATTCCCACACACCAGAGCCCACCCCAATCCTATGGTTAAGCCCAGCTGTCACCATCTCCATCACACACCCCAAATGAAGTGGTCCCATAGCTTCATTCCTCACAGCCTTAGCTGTATATCTTCCCTGGCAGCTAAATATGGCTGTCATTCTATTTGGGTGACCAGATGCATCTTTTCTTTGGTTGGCTGCAAAAGCCTTGAGGTCAGGGATGGTCTTATCCCTCTTGACATGTCATGATCTGCAGGGTCTCTGGCCCATGAGACAAGAACCCAACCCCTCTGTGTGGAGTTTTGGTGGGGGGAACTCAGAGCAGGGGCAGTAATGGCATATGAGCACACAATCTCTACTGGTCCCCATGCTTTCAGTGGCCAGGAAAGTGGTTCGGGACCAGTCTTCTCAGGGTTCTAATTTGACATAAACAGACTTTATCTGCAATGCAATGCTGACTTGCCAGTCCTGGTAAAACACCGCAGTCAGTAAGTGGCAGGAAAATAAACATCTGTACCGAGAAGACTGCTGAGAGAAATGTGCCACACACACACACACACACACACACACACACACAGGAGCACACAGGTGGGAACATCTGTTCCTTTTGTGTTTCCCCCAGTCTCAGTCAGCCAGTCCTCTGTATCTGCGGGTTCTACATCTGAGGATTCAACCAACTATGGTTCAAAAATATTCAAAACCAAAGTTTGCATCTATAGAAAACATACATGGAGTTTTTCTTCCTTTTCATTATTCCTGAAATAATTCTGTATACCAACTATTAGGTAGTCTTATAAGTAATCTAGAGATGATTTAATGTGAAGGACTTGAGCATCCTCTGAGTTTGGTATCCTTGGGGAGTCTTGAACCAATCCTCCAGAGGTACTGGGGGACTACTCTATTTGCAATCTACCCCCCCACCCCATTAAGCCTCATTCTGGGGCAGAGTTGGTGCTGGCAAAGCTCCCCAGCTGTTGGAACAGGGGAGGCAATGAGGGTTAGCTCAGAGCTGTCTGAGCTGGGTCTTCACCCCCACTGGTACCAGCAGGTCAGCACTCTGCAGGGATAGAAAAATCTGGAAATTTGGCACAGGATAGTTCCCTGCAGCAGTACTTCTACTTGGGCCCTGATCCCAGTTGTGGATTTCAGATTCTTTCTTCTCAAGGCCATGTGACTTAAAGCTCACAGTGTCTCCAGGGCTGAGTGGCTATACCCAGTCCTGCCTTCCCGGGCAAACAGCACAAAAGCTTTCAGAAAAGAGATTCTTCCTTCTGCTACAAAATCTGAGCCTTTCCCTGAGTCCTGAACACTGTGTGTAGGGAGAAGGTCACGCCCTGTGGTCACAAATCCAGAGAAAAGCACATTACCTTCTGGCCGTGGTTTTGGCTTTTCCAAACCTCCGTCTTGCATAAGCTCAAAGGCGAAGGAGACGTTCAAGACCTGGTGAGACAGACACAGGGCATGTGTCATCACACACTCATCCTAGACCCTTGGGGCCCTGAGACCTGCCACTGGGAAGTGAAGGAGCACAGCACCATAGCTGGAGGGGCAGAGGCTGAGCTAATCCCAAGGAGCAACGTGACTACGGAAGTGAGCAGGCCATGTGGAGGTTGGGCTTGCTGATCCCAGCCTGCTGTTGGAGGACCACTCTTCCCGTCCTACTGTATTCCTTTGTCAACTGCCAGGACTTCACGCTTGGGGCTGCCACTGTGCACATTGGGAAGGGTCAGATGGCAAGACACGTTCAAGAACCTGAGAAGGGGCTCTGAGTCAAATGCCTCTTGTCCAGCAAACAGGATGTGGCAGCCCATGAGAGGCTATCTGAGCCAGGCTGGGCATGGGCCTCAGGCCTGACTGGCCTCACAGCCGCCTTCTCTGTCACCTCTGGGGAGTGATGCAGCTGGATATGCACTTGGCAGGGCACGTGGCTAGGGCAAGGGGAGGACTGTTTGGGATGCTCAGGATCTGCAAGGAGCATCTCCCCAGCTCATCAGAAGGGGCCTTGCACTGACCACTGAAGACCCAGCAGCCCCAGCAAAGGTGAGGGCAGACCAGCTTGATGTGGGCTATGGGCTTCCCTTGATGTCCCTTCCCCTTACCTTCTGTTCAAAGCTGTCTGGGGTCAGGAAGAAGCTGTGCAGAGGTACAAAGTAGCCTTCTAGGAGCCCCATGAGAAGCACCAGGTACACTCCATCTGCAAACTGGAGGGAGAGAGCCAGGTGATAGCACTGGCATGAGTCTCCCCACCAAGCCCCATCCAGGGGGTTCATCAGCCACCATGTCGCATGTCGTTCCACCCAAAGGTAACCTCCCCATGCAGACTGTGAGTAGGGGCAAGGGTGGTGGCCCAAGGCTGGCAGTCTGCTCTGTAGTGGCCTGTCCCCTAATTGGCTGGTCCAACACAGGAGCCATAGTCCCAGACCCCTGTTTCAGTTGACTGGCATTTACAGAACAAGCGACAGCATACCCCTCCTGATCTGGGCTCCATCGTGTGTGGCTCCTAGCCCTTGAGAAGGTCATAGTCCCATGGGAGACTGCTGTGGAGGCCATATGGCAATTGCTCTAAGAAAGGCCACCCTCCTAATGAAGGTGGCAGAGAGGTGTTCTGGGAGGGGCATTGCCTGAGTGGAGATGCAAGAGAAGAGGAGGAGCTTGGGTGGGTGGGGCACAGGAGGTGGGAAAGGTGGTGGTCAAGGCGAAGAGCACTTGCTTTCTGAATGGAGAAAGAACTGGTGTCCTATAGGCCTGGGTGGTCCCCTTCCTCACCGAGGCTTGTGGGTTCTGGAGCCAGGCCTCCTGGGTTCCAGTTCTAGCCCTACTACTCACTATGGCACTTGCAACTTCTCTGCATCTCATCGTTCTCATGTGTAACATGGGGAGGACAATGGCATAGTATCTATTCCATGGGGTTATTATGAGGACTAACTCAGCTGACATGTGCAAGGTGCCTGTGAACTGCTTTGGGAGCACCTAATAAATATTAATTATGCCAGTACTGTCTGGGAAACAACAGCAACCAGGCTGACTTCCTAGCTCTTGTTGGCAAAACAAAAGGCTTAGAGCCTGGGCCCTTCAGGATGTAGAGGTCAGAGGGATTGGGGAACCTGGTTCGAGGGATAGTGCTTCCCAGGCTTCATGCTGAGAGTGAAGGCCTCCTGCTCCAGGGAGGGTGAAGCCAGTGTGCTGGGGATCAGGGTGGGCTGTTGGGGGCAGACATTTAGGAAGGAGTTGGTGTTCCAGGTGTGGAACTGGCTTGAGCAGAGGTCTGGTCCATATCTGATATTCTTGTACCTTTCAAAGGGGGCTGGACCATCACATGCTCATGGGGTCCTTAACAGCTGCTAGATTTCAAAAGAGGTCAAATTTCTTGGGACCAACATAGGAAGACTGAAGTGTGGGAGTGTGAGCTGGGCCAGAGCGTGTGTCCACTGAACTCTGCAGGGTGGCTGGCCTGGGCCTGTGCTCAGCCTCCACCGAGGGTTGGAGACAAGGAGCCTGCTCGTGCCCTAGGGTGGGGCCTCCCTGCTCTGACCCACCACCTGAGGTGTGTGGGGTCTGCGCGTGGCTCATCTCACACTGCCAGGGTAGACCGGAGAGCAGATTTCAGAATCTGTGTAAAAATCAATGCCCTCCATCTGGGAGCCAGACAACTGGGCCTCATCCTTGCTGTGGCTGGATAGGTTGAGGATAAAAGAATTCAGTCTGTGAACCCAGGAGGGACCTGAGTTAGGGGAAGGATGGCTCCCAGCTGGAGTGCCACACAGACTGCTCCCCACCTGGGATGGCTGGTTCTGCCTACTTGGTGGGAACAGTGGTACTGAGCAGTGGCTCTGTCCCCTCAAAAACAGAGGTGAAAGTTCCAGAAGCCTGTTCTAGCCTCCTTGAGGAAGCTTGGTTTTTCTAAAGTGTTCCTTATTTCCTGAAAGAGTCTACGAAGTTCTTTCTACATGGGGAGAACTTGGACAGATGTTCCAGCAATGCCCTTTGCAGATAACAGGAGGTGCCTGCAAGAGGAAGTCACACTGCAGAAGTTCACCCAGGAGGAGAGGCTGTGGGGAGTCATGGTACAATACGTTAAAGATGAGTCAGTGAATATAGACGGTTAGAAAAAGAACTCTCTAGTAGGTTCTAGTTGAGGAATCTGGTGGACACCACCTTCACTGGGACATTCTAGTCACCACCAGCTGTGGGGCTAATGGACTCAAGCGCCATCTCTAGAGGCACTAAGAGGCACATAGCGTCACGTAGGGGGTGCTGTTACAAGTACACCCTGAATCTCATCACGAGGGGAGCAACTGAGGGATGATCGATGGTTGCCTGCATCTGATATGGTACTGTGGTTACCTAAGAGAATGTATTTGTTTTTAAGGGATGTATGTGAAATATTTAGGGGTGAAAAGAAAGATAAAGATGTGACCAAATATTAACAATAGGGGTGTGTCCAAGTGAAGAGAATACAGGTATTTGTTCTTGCAGCTTTTCAAAATGCAAAGCTAGAAAAAAAAAAATCCACACAGCAATCCATCCAGTTCAGCCTTCTGAGGGGAACAGGTCCTCATGCCTCAGCCTGGAAAATCCTGACTCAGAACACTGCCTGTCAACCATGGCCCTTCCCCAACTGAAGCCTGGGCTGTTACTCACCTGGGTTTCCAGTTCTGTGACCTCCAGGTTCAGTTTATTCAGATGCTTGTTCACAAAAGTGATGAGTGTCTAAAAGAGAAATGTAGGGACACTGAGATAGAAGGCTGCCCCAGGACTCCCCATGAGGATGGGCAGCCTGTGCAAAGGTCCTGGGCCCACAGGGAGAGGTACAAGTCCCTGCTTAGCTCCCAAATGATGTGGGGCTGAGAGGAATAGGAAAGTCCCAGGAGGCAGAATGATAAGTGGGGTGTCTGAGCCTTGGGAGGGGGAAGCAAGGGGAGTTGGGAAGGGGCCAGAGACCGAGAAATTATTCTGCTGGGTCCTTCCTTACAGCCTCTTCTTTGCTGCAGCTGCCTGTACCCAGGGAGACAGGGAACTGTACAGGAGGAATGGGAGGCTGGCGTCAGTGTGGGTGGGAGGACAGGAAGGGCATGAGATGGGAGAAGAAAGGGCCTGACGAGGCACTACTGAGAATAGACACGTGAGTGGATGCTGGGGAAAGCTGGTTGCAGAGATAGGCCGTGGCCCTGCCACCGCAGGAGTGGGTTTTCCTAGCATCCTGGGCCTCCCACCTCCCCTGAGGCATCGCGTCCCACCTTTTTCACCACGTTGAGTTTGTCAGGTGCGTGGTCGAACAAGGTGTCGAAGGCATCACGTTCTGAAAGAGGGGATGTAATGTTGAACACACTGCGGATTCTCAGAGGAAAGGCCTGCCTAGTTCCAGAGCCATGAGCCTGTGGGGGCCACGCGGTCCATCAGCTACCATCAGGAAGGCCCAGGCACAGGGATCCCTGGGGCTGTGGCTGAGCTGCGCTGATTCTCACCCTTGGGGCCTTTTCTGTGTGTGTCTACCCTGGTGTACGGGCTGAGCTGGGGTGGGGGCTCTGCCAGGCTGTGACCTGGGGCTAGTCATCATGATGTATCATGGTTCTAAAGCATTTCTGCAGCTACCTGGAGGTAGAATGATAACCACATACCAGATCATTCCACCCTCTAACTTTCAAAAGCAGGACAGTAGGACAAGCATCCTGGCAGAGGTCACAGATGAGAGGACAGCCCCGGGGGAGCCCCAGGATGGAACATGAGTGTCTCCTCCTGAGGGACCTGGGTCATGTCAATTCTCTGTGCCTCAGTTTCCTCATCTTTAAAATGAACCTCTGCCTGCTGTCATGAGGACAGAGTGCCCTAAACACTCTGATTCTTGCTGCAGCTGTGGCTTTCTGAAAACCCAGGGTGAAATGATGGTGGGCATCTGAGGCAGGCACAGGGAAGAGTCTCCAAGACAAGTTTAGGGCTGAGAGATCTGTGGCCTGAGGCCTTTTTTCCCACTTGTCGTCAAAGGGTCAATCTGAGATGCTACAGAGGTGATCTCTGACATTCCCCAAATCAACAAAAAACCCCGAAGTTCTGGGAAATAGGGAAGGTAGAAGCTGCACTGAGGGAGCAGGGAGAGGGGACAGTCCCCTTGGGTGTTCACACACCTCTTCCTGTACTTCCTTGACATGCACAGAGCAAGAATGCCTGTAGGTGCCAGGGCTGCAAGACCTAGCCAGCGCTGGTCTTCCCACCAGTCAGTGTCCCTCCCTGCCCAGCCAGCCTGCCCTCCCTCCACCAGGCTGCTGCAGACAGACACACATCCAGGCAGACAAGCTCATGCAACTCACCATGCCTTCCGGAAAGAGCCCTGGAGGAAAAAGGAAGAAAACAGTGTGACTATTCTCTTGACCCCTTAGGAGAGGCTAATCCTGTGAGAGGATCCAGCCCCTCCCTGCCTGCCACCCAGCCTGTCCATGGCTGAGGACCTCTGAAAGCCTCCATTGGCATTTTATTCTGTACCATCTCCACTCACTGGGGCTTTACTGTTACCAGCTCGTTCCCCTGCTACTTGGATCTACTGGTGTAACAGTAAGTCTGGCAGAATGGTGATTAAAGGGCCATTTCTTGTCTTAACTAAAGTCTCATTACTGCCTTCAGTTAGGAACGAACACTGGACTCAGGCTGAAGATTCCCAACAAGGGAATCAGAGGATTCTTAGGAGCAGAGATCAAGCCCCCTCCCATGTGAAGGTTCACTACCCCCCAGCTGCTGTGGGCAACTGCCTGGGGAGGTCAACCGTGTTCCTCCAGTCCATCCTGCGGTGCCCCCAAGTTGCACCTGCCATTGATGGCAGGATAAGTTTCTCCCAACAGGGCAGCAACAGGAATCACTTAGAGCGGAGAAGCAGCAAAGGCTTAAGAGCATAATCATTAAAGAAAGAAGACTTAGGATGAAATCCCCTCAAGTCATTTTGTTTTGCTGTGTGATCTCAGTCCAGCAAGCTACTGACTTCACTGGGCTTCAGGTCTGTTATCCCTAAAATGAGAATAAAGGTAAATATCTCAGTGGGATAATGTGAGCATTTAATATCGAGAAAAATTTTAGCATGATTCCTAGTGAACAGGAAATGCTCAAAACATTTTTCAATACATTTTTGGTTCTCATTAGGATTCTTATGATATCCTGTGTACCTATCACCCACTAAATGACCATTTGCATGTAGTGCAAATAATGAACTTGGATAACTGCTGGAAAGAGCAATGATACAATTTCCTTCATCACCCTTGGGCTGTGGGCCTTCAGGGCATATATAACCATTGCTTCACATGGCCATTATGAATATCAGTAGGTACCAAAGGGCTTCAGAAGCTGTACTGTGTTGTCATTATTGGGAGTTGCACCCATGTTTATATACTGGGGAAGATGTGGCAGAGACCGAGGGGCCAGAGGAAGCACAACATGCAGCTGAGAGATTGTTCTGGAATCTGATATGTCACACTCCCTGACTCAGGACTTTCCCACAGGTCATGCTTCTCTCCGCTTTGTCTTCCTCTTTTCCTGAAGGTGAAACAGTGAGCAGAAACAAACCCAGCCCAGGAGGGAGGAAGGAATGTGAGGACCTCTTTCCCAGAAGGCCTGACCCTGGGCAGCTCTGCCTCGGAGCCAAGGCTGGCTTCCAGGTGTCCTGTGAATCATGTGACACTTCACTAGTACCACTGGCCCTTGGAGCAATGGGGGGGGGGGGGGGCCCTTGACAATGTTTTGGTGGGCCATAGATTCAGCCTCTCAGGAAGGGCCACTTTACATCGCTGCCACTACCCTTGGTCTGAAATGCACCCTAGGCCCTTTGGAAACACACAGGGTGGTCTGGACAGGCAGAGCCTTGAGCCATGACTGGAGTGGGAGGGAGCTTGGGAGGTATGGTCAGCTGTGAGGGGACATGCAGGAAGAATGGCCTTCTGGGCTGGAGGAGGGCATAACTGTGGACACACTGAACCTCATCACACCTCTGGGTTAGGAAAGTGCTCCCTGCTCTGAGATGAGGACACTCAGCTCAGGGAGGTTCAGGGGCTCAAGTCAGATAGGCTAGATGGCTCAGTTCTTCCCACTCTGCTGCTCATGTCCAAAGGGAACAGAGAGAAAAGCTGGGGAGCAGGGACAGCTGGAGACTGACTTTACCTGGCTATGCTCAGGTCCTGTCCAGTGATCCCACCCACCCCACACACCAACCTGTTTTTTCTGCTTAAGAACAAAGCTCTGGTTCCAAATAGCAATCCTTTTAAATGTCCTGATATTTCTAATTTCTAAAAGTAAATTGAAAAACAAATAACAAAAAACAAAAGATAGCTCTAAGGTAGAGAGGGACTTTCTGGGTCATGGCATGTGACCAAATAAATCAGATTCAGAAGAGGAAGAAAAATGTCCTTTTGAAGGTTAACAATTTAAATTCCACCCCGTGTTTATGGCATGACGATTTCATGCTGGTTGGCTTTTTTGGGTACACTTTTTCCTGGAGTGCCACAAAATTAGAATTTTTCAATCACTGCTAATTCCCCTCTCCCCACTTCCCCACCCAAGTTTGTACCTTAAGCATCAAGAGGCATGTTTTGAATGCATGGAAAAGGCTAAACTATAATCATTGGCTGCAGGCTAATCCCTCCTGCAATCCCAATAAATGAAAACTAAATATCAGCAAATGGATGAATTTCGGAGAAACATCTGTGTTCCATTACAGACTCGCTGGCAACAATGGTGTTGACATACTCTGTGTTACCAGTTATTTCCTCTTGGATTTGCCGAGACTGGAGGATTCCTTCTCGTTTCTGAAATGGGGGTGGGGAGAGGGGTTGGGAGGAGGGAAAAAAAAGGACTTTAGAGAAATACAGAAAAACTGATTGGCATTCCTGACGCTGAGAAAGTTACTGCTGTTTAAGAAACGCACTGGGAGAAGCAATAATGCTGGAAGTGAAAAGAGGTCCTGATTTTCGGGGACTGGACTGTACCATTAGGATGTGAGTGCATTAGTGTGTAGTCCAAACAAGTAGGCTGTTTCTTGGATGGGGAGGCTTTCCTTTTCTTTATTGGAAGACATTCTGCTGGAAGCAAACTGCCTCCTGGAGTACACAGTAAACCAAATGGAAATAAAGGCCAGGGTGTGTCTGCCCTCCAGCTGAGGCCATGCGGGGAGGCTGAGAAACACACTTCACTGCAGGGCTGGAAGGGGAACCGAGGCCAACTCGAACATTCACACAGAGGCAGTGGGTTCTTTTTTTTGTTTTATTTTTTAACTGATGAATAGGGGAGCTTTTAAGTAAGCAGTGTGATCCTCACCTAAGTATCAGGTTCACTCTTTGAGGAAAGGTTAAGCACCCTGGAGACTCATAGCCAGCCAGTGCTCCGTCCATCACCTGTCTGCCCCTCTCCCATCAATTCATCCTCCTCCTTCTTTATCTCATTGAACAGTGCCTTCTAGATGCAAGGCCCTGTGCTGGAGTCAACAAACACTGTGCAGCATATGATGGGATTTTAGGCTTGAGGACCTTGGAGTAATGGGGTGGGGGAAAGGAGGCAGGTGAGGATGGTTCCCTTCAACGGGCCTGGTTCATGCCCTACGAATGGGGCCTCTTCTACTCTCCAAAGTGTTGGGGCTAATAAAGGATGTGTTTGCTCTATTGTGAGAGGAAGGGCTGGTGGCAGGACAGGAGCAAGCACTTTCAGGTCAGAGGGTCAGGGAAACCTTCCGAGGAGAGGGTGTCCTGGAGTGGGAACTCAGGGAAACCTTCCGAGGGGAGGGTGTCCTGGAGTGGGAACTTTGAGGGAAGATGGGATTTGGCTGGACACTGAGGAGAGGTCACTCCAGTGGCAGGAATGGCTCCAGCCAAAAGGCAGAGTTAGGACAGCTGGAATGCGTTCCAGAGACTGGAGGGAGGGGGGCCACAGTGAGTGGACGTGTAGCTTGGAGTGCCTGTTTGGAGAGTTTAGCTCTCATCCTATAGACAAGGGGCCAAGGAAGGGGCATCAGGAGGGAGAGTCACTCTCCTGGGTCCCTAACACAGCCAGCAGCATACTCCAAGGACAGTCTGGGCCTGGCATGGGATTGACAGCAAATTCATCTTCCCAAAGGCTGAGTGTTAAGAAGGGGCCTCAGGGCATGGGGGGAAAAGGGGGCTCAGATGCCTTCTTGAGCCTCCTAGCAAAACTTCCAGAGAGTAGCCATAGACACGAGGGTCTTTGAAAAATACTTCTACTTGGGGAAAGGCGGAGTTGGATAAAGCCATGCTTCTATCTGAATTAGAGGAGGAAGAATGGACTATCAAAGCCAACAGGAAGTTAAGAAAGAGAAAAGGTATTCAAAGGGGACCAGGTGAAGATAAATCAGGACTTTCCCCATATTCAGTTTTGAAACATGTCAAATTTTTGCATGGATCTAATGGAATGCTGTGCCTTGTGAGGCCATTCATAGACACAGAACCTCAGCTTCAAGTTCATGTAGAATTAAATGCAAAAAGGAGAAGCAAACGTGTGTTCAACAACCCCTCTCATGGCACCCTGGCTCACTGGCGTCAGACTTGTCCCCTAGAGAGTTCTCCCTACGGTTCAGTAGCGACTTTCTGCCGAGGCAGAGCTTGCTTGTGTGCCTGTTCTCTTGACCCTGTAAAAACGCCCTGTAAAGCCTGGCATGCACTGATGCCACTTTATGTAATGAGTCCCCCCACCCCCATGTCCTCATGCCTGCAGAAAAGTCTACAGGAGAAAATGAAATCAACAGCAGCCTTCCAGTGGCCCATAACTGAGACCACAGTGAGGCATGAGAAGTGGGCCTGCAGACAGCCCTGTTTCAAAATAGAAGCCCCTCTCTCCTGCTCAAATCTACAATTGTTCTTGGGTGTTATGTATTTATTTTTTGTCTGTAGTAATCCCAACTGGCAGATTTTATTATTTCCATTAGAGGTTTGTTTATTCAAGCTGGTAAAAAAAAAATACAAAGATGTTCAACATGTTAATGGATAGAGAATGGTGATGGACTGTCACAAAATAAATTAAAAGGCTAGTTTGCATAAAAGTATTTATCTCCACTATCCATGGAAGACCTCTGCATGAACAGAATGGCAGTATACGTATTTGTGAAAACAATTTTTTCAATGTTAGTGATATCCAGTCACCAAAATACTCTCTCATGAACTGCTCTAGGCACCATGATTTTAAAAAATAGACTGTTTTATTTGTACAGTAATTGTAGGTTCACAGTAAAATGGAGAGGAAGATGCAGAGACTGCCCATCTCACCTCTGCCCCCTCACGGGTCCTATTGTATCCACTACTGACACCTTTTAGAACAGTGGGATACTATTGTTCAGAACGAGGAGCCTGCACCCCTACATCCATCTCCTCCACAGTCCATCCTTTATGCTGTGGTTCACCCTTAGTGCTGTATATTCTATGGGTTTGGACAAGTGTACTACCACGGCAGTATTGCACTGAAGAGTTGTGCTGCCCTAAAACTCCTCTGTGCTCCACCCATTCATCCCTCCTTCCCCAGAGGTAGTTTTTGAAAAGAGAATGAGATGGGTTCATGCATTATTGACTGGTAAGGATAACACAATGGAGATGGCCTGGTTCACTGGGAGAATACCAGTCCCAGGATGCTCACAGCATACATAAAATGCCAAACAAGAGGCCTGACATGGGTGAGGAGCTGAAGAAACAAAGATAGTGAGTATCTGGTGGTCAGCTGCACTTCTGGTCTGAGCCACACAGCTTTATGCTGGCTGCTCACAGTCCTCTCTGCTTCCCATCTATAGTCTAGTTCCCTGCAGACAGGGCCAAGGTGACATATTTCTATTATGCTCGCTTGATGCTTCATAGAGTTAAGTCCAGAAGATGTGGAAGGAATGCTTTTCCCTTAGGGCACGACTTCTCAATTGGTTAGGAGCACTGTGGTGTCCTTCCCTCCTGTCAATATTTGATCCCTGATAGTTCAGCTCAAAGTCCTTTTGTCCTGGAAACTGGCCTGGCCAGATCAGGCAAAGCTTACCAGCCCTCAAGTCTCTGCCTGACTGAGGGAAGGCAGAGCTGCCATCTTGTTCTCTATTCCAGAACCCTGGCAAGTCCTGGACATCTAGGGAGTTGCTTGTATGGAGAGCTCTCCCTTATAGCATGTTTATTTGGAAAAGAACAGAAATGAGCAAACAAAATGATGACCTTTTGCTAAATGGGCATAAAGTTGGAAAATAAAATTGCATTTGAATACTTAACAGGGTTAGAAGCAGAGGGAGATAGTCATGGGGAGCGAGCACACCCTCATTGTAGAAATTACACAGCCATATGTGAATGGAAATTCCATCCAACAATCTGGAAAAGATGACTTGAAGTCCCAGCTGTGCTTCACTGGGCGGATGAGAAGCAGAAGTGCCTCCAGGACTGACACACAGTATCACTCTCTTACGGTCCCTCACATGCACCATACCTGCCTCTCCCAATACCTGTCATCATTTGTTTAACTTAAAAAAAAATATATATATATATTTATATATGTATATAAATATAAAAAATTCTTTGTGGCATGTAGGGTACTCTGCACACTCCTTACACAAAGCACATATCTGCATGTGCACACAGGCATGCCATTATGTACACTATACAAACATACATAACACGTACCCTCAGCAATACATTGCACGAACAATCCCCCTACAAAACATGTAAAGCCCAGGCACATACCTCACACAACGCTATACTGTACATATGTACATCTCTCCCGATCCTTTGCACTCTTGTCAGGGATAGTCCAACAAGCATTGGAAAGTTTACTCTGATGCTTCTCAACACACTTGCATGCATCCATTCAGTTGTACTTCCACCAATCTACCCACAGTTCCTGTGACAGTGTGCCTTCTTACCTGGACCACGACCACTTGGATGGAAACATGGTCTGGGAGTCGGATTGGTGCCCGGAAATACTGAGACAGAGCAACCAGCAGATGCAAGATGGCCACCAGGCTCTTGGCGTGAACAGCTGAAATGGAAGAGGATTAAAAAATTAGAGTTTCAGGGGCTAGGCAATATAAGCTGAGATTCAAAATGCAGTAGTACCCTTCCCAATGCTCCCTTGTCCCACTCTAAAGGTGAAGGGACACCCATGGTCATCAAAGGCCTCACCCTGGACCCCCTCAGTTCATGGCCAGGTCCCATAGAGTGCTTTCTTGGATCGTACTACTGCTGGATTTCCAATGTGTCACCTCTCCTCTAATCCCAGGTTCCCATCAGCACCCCGACAACTGCTGAGTTCTGAGCTCAGATCAGTCCTCGCAGCCCCACATCCCTGTTTACTCCATTTGGATAACCAAGAGCATGCCTGCCCTGCACCCTCTCCCTTTCCATGTGACTCTGAAATCTGGATTATCATCACTATCTCTGTCCCTAGGCTGAACATGAATCAGACCCTCAACAGATGGACACTGAGTCAGGAATACTCAGGTCCCTTCCTTGTTCAGGACTTTGAAGATCCCTGGAGGAAGACATGAGAGCTTTCCAAAGGCCTTTGCTGCTCTCCAGTGCCTTGAATAGTCAGTGTAGGCAATGCCCTGAGGAGCAGCTGGGAGGGATGGTCATGGCCCAGTAGGCGTCCAAAGCTGCTAAACCAGGTGCTGAATGTTAAGCCATTTCTACTAGGGAAGGCTGGCCCCATTGGGTTGTAGTTTTCTCAGTAGAGGAGGAGAAAAAAATTGATTTAATGAGGCGCCCAAAGGGTCAGGCTGACTACACCTTAATTCTGAGTTCATTAACTCTACCATTTATCTACTGGCTACCTGACCTTGGGTGGGTAGTACTTACGTGGATGCACAAGTTGTTTAAGGATTTCCAAAGATAAATAAAGCCCTTGGAACACAGAAGGCACCCAGGAGTCTCAGGTATGTTTTTATTATAACTGATATGAAAGTACCTGGCCCCTTGGCAATTAAAACATGTTCACTTTCTCCCCACCTTTCTCATAAAAGACTATCCAGATCTTTACCTGTCTTCATGGTCCTACCAGATCCATGGCTCCTCATTACAGAGAACATTTAAGGGAAGAACCCAAAATGCCCAATTTGTGCATTTAGCATGCACTGGGGCCATTATTAGGGGTCATTCTGTCTTCCCTAGGAGCAAGGAGTCTGCTTTAACAGCAGGTTTGAGAAATTACCAAGAAAATGAAATGATTCAGACATCCCTTTGGCATTTATTAGAGTTTCTGGTTATCACTGCTATTGCAAAGAAGGTCTTCTGCTGACTATGAGTGGCAGCTCAACATTTATAGCAGACAATGGCTCTAGACCCCAGCCTTCTAGAAGGATTCAGTTGTGGGCACTGTCTACTAAAGTTTTATCTAGAGTTAACACCTCCAAAAAGGCTCCTGCCTGGGGATGTAGTTCAGTGGTAGAGTACTTGCCTGGTGTACAAGAGGCTCTGGGTTCAATCCCCAGCACTGCAAAGTACAAAAAATAAAAAATAAAAACACCAAACAAAAACTTCCTGTATGGGGCTGACCCACTGGTGTGACATAGTCACTGAGGACCCAGATATAATATGATCACTGAGGGACACAGACAAAAATCTGGGTTTGCACTTCTGGTCATAACTGTCATGCCATCCACAGGCTTGACCCTGAGCACTGTAAGCACATTTGCACATGTGCTTTTAATGACAAAACATTATGCTGGAAAAGTTGTGGACAAAGAAGTTGCTCTTATCGTCTGGTGACATATGTCATCTAGACTGTCTTGGTGAGTAACAGAGCAATATTGAAAGCATCAGACCCTTTCAATGAATGCTCTGCTCTCCTGGGAATTTTTTCAAAAGAAAGAATCTCTCTCACACCCACAATGTAGACAAAGATGTTCACTATTGTGTAATATATCATTAAAAACACAACTCTGGAAGACATTTATGTCCAGTAGCAAGAGGGTGGTTTTACTTTCTGTGGTTTCAGTTACCCACAGTCTACTGTGGTCCAAAAATATTAAAGGAAAATTGCAGAAATAAACAATCCGTTTTACATTGCATGTCATTCTGAGTTGTGTGATGAATCTCGAGCTATGCTACTCTGACCTGCCCAAGATGTGAATCATCTCTTTGTCCAGCGTGTCCACAATGTATATGCTACTCACCCATCAGTTCCTTGGGAGCCACCCCAGTTATAAGAGCTACTGTCTTGGCATCATAGTGCTTGTGTTATTGTGCTTACTGATGGCCCCAAAGTGCAAGAAAAGTGATGATGGCGATTCAGGCATGGCAAAGAGAAGTTGTGAGGTGTTTCCTTTTGAGTGAAAAGGTAAAAGTTCTCAAGAAAAGTACATGCTGAGGTTGCTAAGATCTATGGTAAAAGTGAAGGTTCTTTGTGTGAAATTGTGAAAAAGGGAAAAGAAATTCTTGTAAGCTTTCCTGGGGTACCTTACATCACAAAAGTTATGGCCACAGTGTACAATAAGTGCTTAGTTACTATGGAAGAGACATTGATTTTGTGCATGTATAAGAAAAAACAGCATATATAAGATTTGATACTATCCTGGTTTCAGTCATCCAGTGGGGGTCTTGGAACATATCCTTCTTAGATAAGGGAGAAGTTCTGTTTTGATTGTGTGTGTGTGTGTGTGTGTGTGTGTGTATGATACATACACATATAAAATGTGCACACCACTTTCTGCCCAGACACGCACGCACGCACACACACACACACACACACACACACACTACTTTAAGGAACACCACAGTGTTCACAGTGCCTAACTCTGGGTGGACAGCTTATGGGGCTGGATGTGTAGGCTCGATACCAGGGTCTGCAGTGGACTCTCTGGTTCTGATTCCTGGCTCCACTAATCATCCCCTATGTGGCCCTGGTCAGTTATATTCCTTTAGCAATTATTATTGTACCTAACACATGCCATTCTTCCTGGTTCCAGGGAATGAAGAAACAAACCCTCCTATCCTCATGAAGCTCATATTCATAATGTCTTAACCTCTCAATGCCTTGGTTTCCCCATCTGTGAAATAGGGATAATAAGTTCTTGCTTCAGAGGGTTGAGAGAGGATTATTACAAGGATTAAAATGTGAAGTCTTTAGAAAAGCATGAGGAACACGATGAGCAAGCACCACAGCATGTTAGATGTTACTATTTAAATTTCTTTTAATTGGCCTGCATTTTCTAAATTTTCAATAATGAAAACTACAGAGCAAATTGACTGCTTAAACAATTTAATGTTTAAAGGACCGATGTTCTCAGAATGTATACTTCCAGCAGTAGTATCTTGTTTCTCCTGTTTTCTTAGAATTGTGCTTTGGAGACTGGACTTTGAAAGTTTGTCTCTTTCTCTGTGTATTTATAAAATATGTGAGTGATGAGAAAAAGAAAAAACTACTGTTGTAAACAGAAGAAAAGAAATCTCTAAAGCCCTAGATCAAAGACCTTGGTAACGGAGCAGCCCATTCCCTCCACCCTTGTCCTGAGCAGAATGACAACAGGATGTCCCCAGATACACAGCCAGAGTTGGAAATGGTGAGGAGGGCCGGAGCCTTTCTCTCCTTCAGCCTGCATGTTCCTATGGAAGGAACCAAGCACCACCTCTTGTCTTCTGGAAGCCCTAAGGTGCCGGAAGGAGCTAGCCACTGAGCCGGTCATTCCCTCTGACCTACTACTAGTTCATCTTTGTTCCGGAGATCTACCTAAGGGGAGCAACTTAGGAGAAGCAAACAGAGATGCAAGCTCAGACACTGAACTTGAAGCTATCTGATATTAGCAATAGGTTGGAACACACTCTGATCAGCAGCGACCTGGGGATTAAGTTAACTGTAGATCTATCCCAGGAGATAAAAGCACTGTCAAAATTTTAACTGTGAAGACCACAAGGGCACCAAAAAAATATGTGCGTAAAATATTAAGAGAAAATAACAACACAATGGTGCCAGACTTAACCAAGTAAAAATATGCATTGATGTGACCGCTAGTGGGAAAAAAACCATGAAAGTAGCTAGAGGTGGTGATATGAGCAATTATTTTTCTCGTACATACTTCCCCATAAGAAATTAAAGTAAGCATCGACCAAACCATTCAGAACCTCTGAGGTCAGTGTTCTTGATGTGGTTTAAAAAAAATTCCATCCTTCTATCTCAATCTTTCCAAAATTGGGTGTCATGATAAGTTAGAGGTGCTTGTTTTGTTTTGTTACAGGGGGACAGAGAGATGGCCCTAGGAAGGGAGTGGTAAACAGGATTAAGCAAAGCTAAGAGGCTCTTCCTTCCAGGACTTCTCTAATGTTTATCTCTACTGAGGATTTCCAAAACGCAGAGACACTTCCCAAACGAGTGATCAAAACCTTTTTTCTCCCCCACTGAACCCTGTTAGCATTTTGAGGACACAGGAAAATAGAGCCTCTCTCCAAGACAGCTCTTGGATCCCAGGGCCACAGTCCCCCTCCTCCTGCCCTCAGGTGTCTCCCACTGCTCAGCAGGGTGCCCTGTTCCCAGGGTATGCACTGTGTGCAATGGCTTTGCACAGGTATAACTGTCCTGAAAGAGGGACTTGGCGGCTCAGCCCCAATCTCACATGCTGGAAACCTGGAGAAGTCCCTGTCACTGGCAGCTACCAGATCCTTAGGTTTAGAGGTGAAGATTTCTTTTGTTTTCTCAAATTTGAAAGGGTTGGTTTGTTTTGGGTACCAGGGATTGAACTCAGGGACAGCTGACCTCTGAGTCATATCCCAGCCCTATTTTGTATTTTATTTAGAGACAGAGACTCACTGAGTTGCTTAGCACCTCACTTTTGCTGAGGCTGGCTTTGAACTTGCAATACTCTGCCTCAGCCTCCTGAGCTGCTAAGTGTTTTTTTGAGGGAGATAGCCATTTTAAGTTGTGTAAATCAGATGTAACAAAGAATAGTACTTAACTCCTTAATACTTAAAGGCAAAATACAGCTAAATCATTTTATTAATCTAAATTAATATTTTTAGGAAGAACAAAGCAACTTCGGACTCCCTTATAGGGAATAAGTTGTCATTACTAGGCTCAGCAATCTGCAGGTTCAATGTGGATTCTGATATGGGCTCATCATGTCTGTATTAGACACCAGGCCCTGAAGTCAGCAAAGGAATGAATGATACTTTCTGAGATCCTTAAGCCCCACTCCCTGTGAAAGGCTGAATTTAAAGCTCTTGTTCCAGGTCCTGCAACCTCAGCCGGATCTTTGAATGGGGAGTGGCAAGGCGTGGACTGTGAAAAGACACAGCTAAGTCCTTGCTCACTGGTCCTCAGCTGCATGGACGTGCAGGCCTCCGTGTCCCAAGGGCTCTGACACTGGAGAAGATGGCTTTTTCAAGAGGCTGTGCTGGGTCTCAGATGTGGTTCACCAAGTTTGTTGCCTTCTCCCAATCTCAGGTGAGGTTTCTACAGAGAGCCTTTTATACCAAAGGGACACTGCATTTTGACATCCCTCCTACACCCCACCGGGGGTAAGTCTAGAGATGATTGAAGTGTGTGAAAGAGAATCCTTACAGATTCTCTAAGGAAAGGGGCATCTCACGCAAAGATGGATGGGTTTGTACCCAGGGCCTGCCAGTTTAAGGATGGTTTCTTAGGGAAGCCCCTGGTAGGGACCATAGTGTTATTTAATAGGTCCCTTTTCTTTTTTTTTTTTTTAAATATATATTTTTAGCTGTGGATGGTACACAATACCTTCATTTTATTTATTTATATTTATGTGGTGCTGAGGATTGAACCCGGTGCCTCACATGTGCTAGGAGAGTGTTCTACCACTGATCCACAACCCCAGCCCCAACAGGTCCCTTTCTTTTTGGTACAACTCACAGTCTACATTCCACTTGATGCTCCTGGGAGGAAGCTTCAGGGTTTCGTTGATCTTCTCCAGGACAGTCTGTAACTTTTGCTTCTGAGCAATCTCTGATTGGGTAACCTCAGCGACATTTAGCTTCTCACTCTCAAGTTTCTCTGGGTGACAAGAGAAAAGAGAGCAGCTGTTATCCTGGGTGGCAGACAACCTGAATTCCTGCACTTATTTGCTCATTTACACACTCACTCACCAAAACAGTGGCCCCCAGAATCTGCAGGGAATTGGTTCTGGGATCCTCCTACATAAACCAAAACCAGGAGTGCTCAGTCCCCTATATAAAATGGTATAATATTTGCATATAATCTGTGTACCTCCTTTCACACACTTCAATCATCTCTAAGCTACTTATATTACCTAATAAGATGCAAATGCTATGTGTTGTTACACTGTGCTGTTTGGGGACTAATAACAAGAAAAAACATCTGTACATGGTCAGCATGGATGGAATTTTTGTTGAATATTTTGGATCTATAGTGGGTTGAACCTGCAGATGCGGAGGGCATAGATACAGGGGGCTGAGTGTATTGGCACCTACTAGGGAGGGACACTATTCCCCATATGATGTCGGCACTAGTGGCAGCATTACTGTGAAAGTCTTTTGACTGGGTCTTGAGCACCCGGGACCACAGAAGAGGGGCACTTAACCTATTTAGTGATATTTGAACCCTTGTCCATCATCCTTGGGTATCTCTGTGCCAACTGGACAGCCTCTCTGCTTCCCCTGGGCAGAATCATTTGGGTCTTTTATTCAAGACGTTCTATTCCTGTATGCGAGGAACAGTGTATGAAGTGCATGAAAGGAGGTACCAGGTTATATGCAAATATCATACCATTTTATATAGGGGACTGAGCACTATTCCTTCACACCTGATCATATTTACCTGATTTAAGCATCTTCCTTTCCTTTTATGCCCACCTGGAAGGTAACTTATTTGACATGTCATATTTCATCAGTTCTAAGGCACACACTTTTCACATTTTAACATCCCTAAAATCAGGTTATATCTTAAAAGTGATGGCATTGTATAGCTGCTGCTGTCAGCCAGGTGGAAGACATGAGAGTTATTACTGCCTCCACACATGTGAACTTGGCCATAGCTCTTTGTAAGATGACCGCTTCCATGTCTCAATAAACTTGCAAGGGCACTTTCAGAAAGTATAAAATAAACATCCTAAGCAAGAAGAAAGCATTGGGGAAGAGTTCAGTGAAAGGGATCTTTCTCTTTCTAAGTGGTGTTTACACAGTGGTGTGCTTTCAAAGCAAAGATTCTCTTATGCAGTGACATAAAACACAGCTTAATCACTTTATTAATCTAAGTCTGTACTTTAATATATTAAAAAGAACAAAAAAACTCTTGATTGCTTAATGGGAAATACACCACCTGCTTCTAGATTCACCTAATCCATTCCCCACAACTCATTTGGGATTGATGGAACTGACTCCAAAATGTGTTTAAGTGGCTTTTCTGCCAAACAAACAAACTAAACTTGACATCAGTGATTCCTTTAGTCCTTACAGTATTTATTTTGGGAAACTGCAAGTTATATAAGCCAAGTGCCCCCTGGGTCATTCTTTGAAGATGAGGTTGCCCACTGGGGAATTTCTGCAGTTCTGTGATTTATCAATGCCTTTCAGCACCCTGATCCATTGATCTCAGGTGGTGCCCATCTATGATGCCTGAAATATTCTCTTTCTTTTCTCTTCAATTGTTTCAAGTCATCCTTCATCCCTGAAGTTCAGGGATTTAACAAGCATAGATCTAAATCTCTCTCTCTTGACGGTAAACCTTGAAGAGAAACTGGATGCCTTTCCCATTTTCAGGCTGAATTCTTATCTTGGATCCCCTCCTACTAAAGAAATGGTAAGCTGTTTTCTCCGCCCCCCATTATTTTTAGATGATGCGATTGTCTCTGTAGAAGCCAGTTGTTTTCACTGCATACTGTAACTACAAGCACTGGGGAGAGGCTGCCTAAAATGCTAGGCTGAGAAACTTCTGAAGCCCTGTCTTGGCTTGGAGGAGAAGACTGCTGGGACGGATTATTGATGACCGCCTTGGGAGTGGGCTGGGTAGGCGGGGTGGAGAGGAGTGGCATGAGAGCCACTAAGTTGCTGGCCCTGCTGTATTACATCATTGTCTATGAATTTTCATATTCATAAGCTTCTGTTGGCATTGGACTTAAGAGTGGATAACTTAGGTTTCTGTTTTCTAGGTCAACGATTTTTTCTTGCACTGTGGTCCATTTCATTCTTGGTTTTTAAAAATCGGTGTGCCATAATAGGACATATACATTTGGTCTTCTCACCCACTGACTTCCTGGCACAGAGTTTCTAAAACTCTTGTGATTTCCTGATTGGAAGGCTAACGGAAGTATCTTTTGTTGTTGTTGTTGTTGTTGTTTGTTTTTGTCCCCAGTTCCTGAGAAGGCTCTGGAGTGAGGAAAGTTGCCAGGGGAATCAACCGTGTGATTAAAGCATCGGTACTTTCAGTCCACCTACCTCTGGGAGTGGGAGGGCTGAGGACTGAGTCAATCACCAGTGGCCAAAGATTTAACCAATCATGCTTACGTGATGAGGCCTCCATAAACCCCTACCCAAAGGGGTTCAGAGAGTTTCTGGGTTGGAGGATACCAAGGAGCTGGAGGGGCACCTCTTCCACCCCTCGCCCTGGGCATTCCTTCCATTCGGCTGCTCCTGAGTTGTACCTTTAGTAATAAATGGGTAAACTCAACTGCCCTCCTGGGTTCTGCGAGCCATTTTAGCAAATTATTGAATCAGAGGAGGGGTAATGGGGAGCTCTGCTCTATAGCTGGTTGGTCAGAAGTGTAGGAGGCCCAGCCTGGACATGGGATTGCCCTCCAGGGTGGGGACAGTCTCAGGGACTGAGCCCTTAACCAGTGGGGGCTGTACTCATTTAGGGTGGTTAGTATCAGAATTAATTGTAGGTGTCCTCAGAGAATTGTGTGGTATGGAAAACCCATGCATTTGGTGTCAGAAGTGTTGCAAGGATAGAGAAATAAATAGGGCCTTCCCAGATTCGACTTTACACCTTACCTACCGGGGGCACTCACTGTGTTTCTGTTTCCACCAATGTTTTTAATTAATCTATGATAATCTAAATTACACGATCTAAAATTGTAATGTGTTCTTCCTAGAATTCCATTTTTAGCATCTGTCATTGCTTATTTAGGAGAAGGGTTTTTAGGGCTTTGCTTTATTTCTTTTGCATTATGTAGATTTTAGAAAATGTAATTCTGCTTTACTTTTTTCCACTTTAGTCATTATATTTTGGATTTATCTTCTTGCTTTTAATTTTCGTTGGATATTTTATTTTAGACATTGATATTGGTATTAAGTGGATTTGCACAGAGAATATATCTCAAAGCAATATTTATTAACAGACATAAAAGAGTTCTTCATCACCCTTTTTTAAAAAATGAAATCCCACTCCCCAGTATATATCCAAAGGATTTAAAATCAGCATACTACAGTGATGCAGCCAAATCAATGTTTGCAGCAGCACAATTCACAACAGCTGAGCTATGGAGCCAACCTAGGTGCCCTTCAACAGAAGAATGGATAAAGAAAACATGGTATATATACACAATGGAGTATTACTCAGCTGTAAAGAAGAATGACTTTATGATATTTGCCAATAAATGGATGAATCTGGAGACTCTCATGCTAAGTGAAATAAGCCAATCCCAAAAAGACAAAGGTCAAATGTTTTTGCTGATATGTGGAATCTAAACCACAATAAAGTCAGGATGGGGAAGAGTAGAAATTCAATAGATTAGAAAAAGGGCAATGAAGGGAAGGGAGGGGGCGATAGAAAAAGAAAAGACAGTGGAATGAATATGACCCAATTTTTCTATGTGCCTATATGAATACACCACAGGGAGTCTTACCACTGTATACAACCACAAGACTAGGGTCCTAATTAGATAAGCTGTATTCCATGCTTGCATAATTATATCAAAATGAACTCTACTGTCATGTGTAACAAACATACATATTTTTGTCACTGGTTTTTCCCAACACAAACATATCAAGAGTATCTTTCTAGGTCAATACATATGTATATACTCATTGTTTTTAAAAACTGCTTACTATGTCATAGGACTTGTTATGTATTCAACCATTCCCCTGCAGATGTATGGTCAAGTTATATCCCACTTTTCCTCTGTTTGCAGTACAGTTGCAATAAACATCCTATATGCATTACTAACTGATTACTGTTGGTAAAAATAGAAGCTATTTCTTTACAGATTTTCTTCTCATATCTAGTCATCTCACCAAATCCCTCATTAATTCTTTTATTACTTATTTGAGTCTACAACATTTTCTGGGCATGCAAATAAGGCAAAAGTTATCTCTATTTTGCAAGCTTATGCCACTTATTTCAAAGTGGCATCTTAAAATAAAAGATTTGAGAACCTCTTCTGCTATTCCTATCCCTTACTTTAAAATATTTAACCCTCAAATTTTAAGAGGCCCACTCAAACACTTCTATGTTAAATAGTAATTTCATTTAATGTGACCAAGGATTTAAAGATGATTTCTCTTTCAAGACTCCTAGTTTCCCTCTTTTGTTATGTTAGGCTAATCTTAGCTAGCGTTTTGAATTTTCTACTGCTGGAGTTTTATTTTTCCAGGAAACCGTTCTTGCGTGTTTCCACAGTTCTGCAAATTGTTCATGCTTAATTTTAGCTTTTAACAAAGCATTAGAAATGATTTCAAAAGAGGAAAAGATTTAGAAATTTTTCTCAGATTATTTTGTGACTATTTTAGTTGTCCTAATACACATTGTATTAATGTTACCAAACACTTAGAATATGTAAAATACTCTTTCCAGTATGAGTGACTCCTGAATTTAAAAAATATTTTTGCTTAAACACGGGCAACATTTGTTAAAAAATTTGAATTGCATTGGAGAATTTGGTCTGGATACTAATTTGTTGAAATTTGCTTTACAGACACAGTTAAATTTTGCAAGAGTTCCACGTGCAGTTGAAAAGAATGAGAATACTCTAGTTTGTAGGTGTATCACATGCTACATGTAGGCCAGAGCTGGTTCATTACATTGTCCAAACTTTCTCTATCTTTATGAACATTTTCTGAAATTATTGAGAGAAATGTGTTAAAAATCTAGCACCGTGATAGTACATTTGTCAAGTTCTTCTTGAAATAATTATCAACAATTTTGTTTTATCAGTGTATTATCATTATACATAATAATGGAATTCATTGTGATACATCACATATGCACATAGCATAATTTGCTCTGATTGTCCAATACTTTCCCTTTCCCTTCCTTCGTCCTTCCCGTTTTCCTCTTTCTCTACTCTTCTATTTATTTACATTATAATAAATAATGGTGCATTATAATTATACATACTAATGGGATTTATTTCAGTATATTCACACATGCACATAGAATGGTTTTGGTCAATTTTATTCCATAGTTGTTTCCCTTTACCTCCCTTCCTCCTCCCCCTTGATCTCCTACTTCTCCTCTCCCTTCTATTCTTGTGAGATCACTTTTTTTTTTTTTTTTTTTTTTTAATTCCTCTTTTCCTCTCTAGTTTCTGCACAGGAGGGAAAATGTTTGACCCTTGACTTTCTGGGTCTGGCTTATTTCATTTAGCCTGATGTTTCCAGTTCTATCATTTTTGTTGCAACTGACATAATTTCATTCTTCTTTAAAGCTGAGTAGAATTCCATTGTGTATATACTACATTTTCTTTATCCATTCATCTGCTGACATACAGTTCCATAAT
>JAJEJO010050362.1:44159-65433 GCA_020662805.1 Glaucomys volans
CCTTCCTTCCTTCCTTCCTTCCTTCCTTCCTTCCTTCCTTCCTTCCTCCCTCCCTCCCTCCCTCCCTCCCTCCCTCCCTTCCTTCCTTCTTCTTTCCTTTTTCTTTCTCTTTCTCTCTCTTTCTTTCTTTTTCTTTTTCTTTTTTTTTGTGGTACTGGGGTGTACTCTTTCACTGAGTCACATCCCCAGCCCCTTTTATATTTTATTTTGAGACAGGATCCCACTAAGCTGCTCCCAGCATCTTGGGAGGTTGAGGCAGGAGGATCACAGGTTCAAAGACAGCCTCAGCAACTTGCTGAGGCCCAAAGCAATTTAGCGAGACCCTGTCTCAAAATAAAAATAAATAAATAAAAAGGGCTGAGGATGTGGCTCAGTCGTTCAATCCCTGGTACCTCCTCCCCAAAAGTGAATAATGATAGAATTAGATTATAACCCAAAGTATAAAATATCTTTATGTTCATATTGGTATTACTAAATAATTAAAAACGTAAATTGGAAATGAAAACTCTTCCTTAGAGAAGAATTCCAATTAATAAATTTGAAAGAAACAAGGAAAAGAGGAAACCCCCATTAGAACACCACATGGTGACAGCTGCTGCCGACACGCTGCACTAACGGATGCTAAAGTTGAGAAGGTTAAGAAGAAACAGAAAATACTGCGTGGCCTCGAGGTCTCTCTCCTCAAATGAATCAACTACAAAGAGAAAAACAGTAACTTTACAGTGATGAAATGTGCAGATAACACCTTAACCGTGTGACTGAACCTTCCCCGTGGTAAGTCACATCCACATCGTGAACTCCCTGATGAGATCCACTAAGAAGTGCTCCTCGTTTCTGTGTGATTCCTCCCCAAAATGTGTAGTGTTAATCGAATCATGAGGAAATATCAGGGAAGGGCTGGAGATGTGGCTCGGTTGAGCCCTTGCCTAGCACACGTGAGGCCCTGGCTATCAGACAAATCTAAATCGGGTGCCATTCTACAGAGTAACTGACCAGTACTCTTGGAAAGTGCCACAGTCATGAAAGACATGAGAAGATTGAGAAACTTGTGGGTTGAAGGGAATGAAGGAGATTTGACAATAAAGCAATGTGGGAATCTGGATTTGATCCTAGAACCAAAAAAAGGATATTGCATTAAAAAACTTGTGGAGTCTGTCATATAGTTAAGCATTGTTCTAAGGTTTATATCTTAGTTTTGATATTAATCTGATAGTGGATAAGATGTGAACATTAGGGGAACTTGGGAGAAGAACATTTGGGAACTCCTGACTACCTTTGTAACTCTAGGCTTAAAATTAGTTTCAAGTTGAAAGAAAAAAAAAAACAGTGACAAATGTCCTATGAATTTAAGGAGTAAGGCAATTCATGAAGTATAAATAAGATCTGGAAGATATTCAGAATTACCAAGGGAGGAAACAGCATAATACAGAGAAAAGGATTTTGGACACAAAGAAGCTAAGTAAAATGAGAGGTTCTGAGCTAAGGTAGCCATAGTGGTACTGGAGAATAATGGTGAGAGCTACCTACCTAGCATGCCAGGCACTTCCCTAAGGGCTCTGCATATAAACTGAGACAGGGGATGGACTTGATGCACAGTATATGGGAATAGAGTTGTCAGGACTTGTGTCTAACAATAGGAGGCAGGCAGGGAAGGAGCAATCTAGGATGACTCCTAACTTTCTCATTTGGGCAACTGGCTGTGTGGTGGTAATATCATTCATCAAAGTGGGAAACAGAATGGATTTGGTTCAGAGGAGGAAGATGAGCAGCTCAGTTTAGGGCAGGTTGGTTGCAAGGTAGTTATGGGGCATCTAGGTGGGGATGTCTAGAAGAAAATGACCTCCACAGATTCAAGGAGAATGCTATTCTGGAGATATAGATCTGAGTGCAATTATGGTAGTGGCGATGGTGGAAACTGTTAAGAGTGGATGGAATCAGCCAAGAAATGGATATGAAAGAAAAAAAGTGCCAAGATGGAAGACCAAAAAACCCCAACCAAAACTGATCAAGGAAGAGCAGGTGAAGAAGATGGTTAAGAAGGAATCAGAGGCAGATGAGAACCATGAGGGTGTGAGGGCACAGGCAAAGGGAGGAGATATTCAGTCAAATGCCAGCAGAGGGGAAGTCTGAATTAGCACTGATGACCCTGGCAGGAAAAGTCAATGGAAAGACCAGGAGGCAGCCAGCTCTACTGCGGAAGGGAATGGGAAGCCATGGGGAGGCAGACAAAGTGAGTGCCAGATGCTCTTTTGAGAAACTTGGCTGGAAAAGAAGGGAGGTAGAAAAATAGCCAGAGGGGAACCCAAGTTCACAGGGGTCACTGAACTCTCTCTCCAGACCAATTCTTCCCTGGAGCTCCTGGTACACATTTTTTACTGTGAACTGGTTCTTCCCACCACAGTGTTCTGCCTAGAGGTTTGGGAGTGTGTATGTCCAGCCTGAGACCCATGAAGGTCTAAACTTAAGTTTACAGAAGAAGCATGACCTCTGTAGTGAATCCCCTCCTTGATATGAGAGTTGAAATCTGAATCTAATCTGGACGTGATCCCTGACTTGCGGCCGCACGGATGTGACGCTGGACTACTCTGTAACTGTTCCTGGAGGCAAGATTACTCCACGATGACGTCCCATTACTCTGTGGCCACATGCACCCTTGCTTTGAAATCCAGCATAAACCATTTCAAGACAGTTTCAGATCCTGATTAGAAATTTGCTGGAGGGGTTAGCAGCTGCAGTCACTGGGAGAGATGTTCAATGAGACTCATGGCTTCTCACATGTACATGTGCCAAAGCTTTTTCATTTCCATTCTGCATTCAGTAGGAGTTTACAACCCTTAGATATTAACACTCATTAATATTGATGTTTGAGTACCAAATCCGTTTAGCTTCCCAGAAATTACTAGATTTCATATTAGCCATTCATTCATTCAATATACATTGAATTACACTGATTAAGTGCTAGGCAACCTGAGAGTGCTGGAGAAGCCTGAATAAATAAAGAAGAAATGGCTCTGCAGCTTAAAAGGCACACCTACATTTCTATCAGTGGCTACAGACAATGTGGAAAGTCTTACAATAAGGCATGTACATACACAAACTGTATATGTACAAATGTGTGCATACATATTTTTACAAGTTCAGTCCCCTTATCCAAAATGCTTGGAATCAGAAGTGTTTCAAATTTCAGATATTTTTCAGATTTTGGAATATTTGCATAAGGAGATGGGGATGGGACTCAAGTCTAAATACAAAATTCATTTATGGTTCATATACATTTATGGTGCTAATACATAACCTGAAGGGTAGTTTTATACCATATTTTTAGTGCACCTGCGTTTTGACTATAACTTATCACACGGGGTCAGGTATGGAATTTTCTACTTGTGCTGACACTCAAGAAGTTTCTGATTTTGGAGCATTTCAATTTTAGGATTAAGGATGCTCAACCTGCAGGTATATATTTGGTACAAATACACATGCACGTAAATACACACATATGCAAGTGTATGTACATTCTTTCAGGTGTAGGTGGGGGGATGAACACAGAAGAGTACATGACTATTTCTCTTAGATGTGACCATATTAGACAGGACATAAGAGGGAGGCACATGAGATTAGGATGAGTAGTGATGGTTTGTTCTGGTAAATAAAGGAAGAAGAAGGGCCTCAGGCAGAAAGAAGAGCATGGGAAATGTATCAGGGTGTGACTATGCATCACACATGATGATGAAGCAAGGGCAAACACAGAAACAGCAAAACCAACAGTGGTGCCACTGGCACTTGCTAGGTGTGTGTGAGAGTGGCCAGAAGTGAGGCTGCAAAGATGGCTGGGGGGTTGATATATTCTGAGTGTTGGGCTAAGGGGTCTGGATGTTTTCTGGCAGGAGACAGAGCCACCAAGAGTTCTCAGTGAGGACTGGCAAGATTAGAGCTGTGATCTAGGAAGGGCCCTCGGCTGGTTGTGTAGGCAAGGGACTGGAAGAGGTGAGATAGGAGGTGAAGACATGAGTCTGGAAGCTTTTTTCAATAGTTCAGACCAAATCAACTGTATAAAAATGGTGAGAAGATGGATTCATGAGACTTTTGAGCAAGAAGAAATGGCCCTGGTCACTCTTGTATATGGGGTCATGCTTGCAAGGAGGCAAGGAAGGAATTCTCACTCAGGAAGAAGCATCTTTGGGAAAGGGCTAGAGGGCCTAAGTATTGAGTCTAGAACTGAAGGGGGAAGGTCAAAGGAAGGTCAAAGGAAGAACAGTGAGGGGGACCCACCTCCATTCAAGCTGAATTTGTCTTTTCCACCCTAAGATTTCCCTTGGACTCCCCTTTCCTTCCCCTTTGGTCTTAAATTTTCGCATGAACAGCTGTGAAGTGACAGAGGCCAACACATGTAGGCCTGGACCACACATGTAGGCCTAAACAGCACAGGGACACGTAGTCACACATACTGGAACCCAGCCCAGAGAGGGATACACAGAGGAACGCAAACAACAGGTGCATAGACAACCATGCATGCACACTTCTGTAGATGAGAGGGACACATACTCACCTGTCCATAGATGACAAAGGGACATGCACACCCCCCATACAGGTTCACAGACAACAGGGGAACATGCATGCACACTTCTGTAGATGACAGAGGGACACACTTGCATGGGTCTATGGATGACAAAGGTCTAAAAACACACCCAAGAGAAATCTAAAGCCCTCATTGCTGTTATCCCACTCTACACATTCAAAGCCCATCTCCATGACTCCTAGGACTAAACAGTCACCCATGGCAACACTCAGTTCGCCTCTTACCAAAGAGCTTCTGCAGGACTTGGCCATCATATAAATCTTCAGCCAGGTCTTTCACAATGATTCTTTCTCCAACCAACACATCATTAATCCAGTCAATTAATACCTATGGAGAGAGAGGGCAAAAATAAGAAAAGTCATGGGGTATTTTCTTAGAGATCAGCTTTCTTACTCTGGGTGATTAAAATCTAAATGAACTTAGATTTTGGAAGCAGCAGAAGTATCCACAGGACTCACTGTGCAGACAGGCAGGTGTGGGTGGGAGGCCCCAGGGCCCTGTGAATTTTCCTGTGTCATTTTCTGGGGCTGATAGCACCAGTGTCACTGCTGATCTCTTCTTCCTTCTGTAAAGGCCAGCAACACTCTCATAGTGGGGGCTTCAAGCCAGGCACGAGTATGGGCTCTGGAGTTATGCAAAGCCCAGGTCCATCCACTAATTGCCTTATGTACTACTGTCATCTACAGGTGTGTGTGTTTGTGTGGGTGTGTGCACGCGCATGAACAGGCTTGTGTTCTTCTGATACTTGTGAACATGTGCACAGGGATCTGCTCCTTCATGAACTATGGCATAGGTGCACTCTCCATCTAAGAAGGTGTGTGTGTATCTGCATGATCTATGAACCTGAAGCAAGCTGGTTGTCTTCTCTGAGCCTCTGGTTCTCTATCTCTAAAACTAAGGATGAGAGTATCTCCTAGGTCAGGTGGTAGAAAAGAATGATTTATGACAAGGGCTGAAAACTTGGTTAAAGGGAGATCTTACTAATGTATAGGCACTCTCCCAACATGACAGTTGGTGAGACAGTTCCTTCATCTCTGTGCCCAGGAGGCTTAATCAGCATGGAAGGAAGCAGACTTGCCCAGGTCACAGAGCTCATGGGGAGTAGATCATATATTATGAAATTAACTAGTTTTAAGGGCATAGGGATGAGTTTTGGTCATTGTACACTTAGTTGACCCCCACCACAATCAAGATGAAGAACAGTCCTCACCCTAAATGCTGTGATGGACCTTGGGGGCTTCACAGTGCATGGTTCTGTCTTAAGGAAGGATGATGATAATTACTGAGCACCTAGTATGTACCAGGTATGGCCTATATCCAATACCACAAGACCCAATCTGTTCAGGAGAGGCTTGCAGGGGTGGCAGGGTTGGGCAGGGAACCCATCAACTAAATGATTACAACATAAAAGGCTACAATCCAAGGGGAGGAGAGTCTCTGGTGCTATGGGGGAGTAGAGGGGCCCAACCAGGGCTGGGGATGGACAAGAGGCAGCAGGAACTGGAAGAGGCTTCTAAAAAGGCTTGTGTTTGAGAACACTCTTAAAAGAAATCTAGGATTTCAAGGGATCAAAGTGGTCCCTAGATCTGAAAAATCGAACCTCTTCCTGGAAGTGAGGAGAGGGCTGCAGGTTACCAGGACAGCATCCCCAGACTCAGGCCTGTGTGCAGCAACAGGCTTCTGCAATCTTCCTCTCCCTCAAACTGAGCCCGGGTCCAGGTCTGAGATCAGTACTGAAGCCCGAACCTCTCAGAGTCCATTCTGACCATGCCTGCCCTCTTGGAGGTCTCCTGGGCAAGCAGGAGCATTGCCCGTTCTAGCATGGTGAGTGCCCTCTGGCAGAAAGAGATTGGGGCCAGACATTCTCCAGTATCCTTGCCCATACAGGCCCAGCACTCTGGAGAGGCTCAGTGACAGGCAGAACCTCAACCCACAGCTGTTTCACCTTCTCCCTGCTCAGCACAAGGGTTCTACTGGGTGGCCATCCATGGGTACGGCACAGATGGTAGCCAAAAAAGGGCCAGGCACCCCACATTCACAACCCAGGTCACCCATGGGGCTGATTATGCCCCAGGATGTAAGGGGTTGCATGGTGCCTAGCCCAGGTCACCTTCTTTCTGTTAGTTTCCTGGACTCTGGGGTAAGACACAGACTTAGGTAAGAAACAGACAGAGAGATATTTATACATCTTCCTTGAGAACATTGTCCTTAGTCCTCCAGTCTCTCATGACATGACCCAAATCTTATGGGGTCTTGTTCCACCAATGAAGCCACAGCCATGAGAACAACATTCCTGATTCTACTTCAGAACAGCCAGCTACTTTAGAGATCCCTTCCTTCTATCCAGTGCTTATTAAATACTGCTATGTGTAACATCCTGGGCTAGATCCTGGGGGTACAATGATGGGGAAAAAAGGCAATCTCCAACCTCAACAAGCTCACCACTTGGTGAAGGAAAGAAGTGCCCCAGCAAGCAGCTGTACTCTGGTGTGGAGACTATGAAGGAACTAAAACCAGGGCCACTGCAGCACACAGAGGCTGAGCCTTAGCACTGGCATTCAGAGGAGGCTTCTTGGAGGGAACTGCACAAACAGAGGTGAGGAGGTGGAGTGCTGAAAGCAAGAACGGTCTGCCCTCCCCATGTTGCCAGGCAGGGAGGAGCTGAGGCTGAAGAGCCAGCCAGAGCATGGACCCAAAATCCCACCATCAGGAGTGTGGGCTTCACTCTATAGTTGATGGAAAGCTATAGACAGGCTCTGAGCAGGGAGAAGGCAGTGACTCGCTTGCCTTTGTCTTAAGGCAGCTTGGGGAAGTTGAAGAGAGGGCACAGGGCAGGGAATGAGGAGGGGAAGTAATGAATGGTTTGGAAGGGGTGATCACATGCCGGTCACCGTGCCAGGTCCATGATGTGTGGTATGTCTTTTAATCTCATTCATTTCTGATTGAATTCCATCTCTAACCCTCAGTGAGGACTACAAACCAACCACTTGACTTTTCTGGGACTGTTTCCTCATCTGGAAAATGGGGGCAATACTAATACCTACCTCACAGGGTGATTTTTTTTCCCAGTGCTGGGGGCTTGAACCCAGGGCCCTGTACAAACTAGACAAGTGCTCTACCACTGAGCTACACCCTCAGCCTGACAGGGTGCTTTTGAGGGGCCTTGAGGAAAGCAGTGGGAGGACTTTGTGAACGCTCAGATCCTGGCCACTGTGAGCTCACTTGTCCTGACTTCTCTGGTGCCTGGCACCAACACCATCCATTGAGCATTTACTGTCATGGTTTAGATGTGCTGTCCCCCAAAAACTCACATGTGAGAAAATGCAGGAAGGTTTGGAGGAGAAATGATTGGGTTATAGCCTTAACTTAATCAGCGAATTAATCCCTAATGAGATTAACTGAGTGGTGCTGGAGGCAGGTGGGATGTGGCTGGAGGAAGTGGCTCACTGGGGGCATGGCTGTGGGGTATATATTTTATATCTGAGAATGGAGACTCTGCTTCCTGATCATCTTGTCAGCTGCATCCCCCTGCCACATTCTTCCGCCATGTTGTTATGCCTCACCTGGAGACCTGAGGAATACAGCTGGCTCTATGGATTGAGACCTTTGAAGCCATGAGCCCTCAAATAAACTTTTGCTCTTCTACATATGTGTGGGTCAGGTCTTTAGTCACAGCAGCAAAAAAGCTGACTAAAACACTTGCCATGCCCCAGTCTTACCAGCTTAGATGTCCACCTACTCAAACACGAGCTGCCTGAGGGTGGGGATCTGTGGCTGTGTATTCTCTCTGCAGTGGCTCATGTGGTTCCTGAACAGAACCGGTGGTCTAAAAATACCTGTTGAGTCTGGGAGGCTTCTGAAGCCCCTCCTATGTTCTTCTTACCTTCATCAGTTCCTGAAGTTTGGGGTCACTGCGTGAGTTTGGATCCACCATTGTCCGCACTTCGTTCTCCTCTATAAAAAGAAAAGGAATTGAGTGGGTTGGCTATACTTGAGGGTGCAAAAGCACATCCAAAGAGACAAGAGGGAGTTTACCCAGCATGGTGTCCTCAGGGTCCAGTTCGAAGGGAATGGGGCTGAGGGGCAGGTTGATGGCGTTCATTCCCTCCTCCTGAAGCTCTGACACTGGAAGGCAAAGAACAGCCTGGTCACATTCCAGCTGACTGGTGGTGGGGGACGGAGGTTAGGGGGTTGGACCTCTGTAATTCATGTGTGATGTTGATATTGAGGAGAAAACCCCACTAAGATTAGAGGGCAGCTGTCACCCAGCCTCTGATGGATTCATGGATGCTCCCTGCTAAAAGGACTTAATTATCCCCTAATCTCACTTCTTCTGCTTGTCACCTCCTTCACTTTCCTGAGAAATAGGGAGGTTTCACTACTTCTCAGAAAAGATTTCAGGAGAAATAGGTCTTCTTAGGTCTCTGCCTTTTGCTTCCTGCCTGTCCCTTCCTCCAGGGCTTACTGTTGGGGGCAGAGTGGGTACCAGTAACTGCTGACTGGTGAACGAGGTCACCAATTTCAGGCTACATTTATATCGTGAGCCTTTCCATCCTCAGTTCCACCCTCCAGGCCTCTGTCCTGGCCTGGCTTCTCTGGGACACTCTTCTGCTCATACCCTGTACCCAAACCCAGAGGCTGAGCAGGATGGTCCCAGTAACCCTAACCCTCTTCCCTGGGTTCTGGCTCTTAGCTCTAAGGAGTGGTAGGACCCCAGGGGCCAGCCCTGTTTCATCTGCCTAGCCCTGTTTCCTCAGCCAGAAAAGAAAAGTGCCACTGGATCACCAGAAAGTTCTTTCTAGATTTCAAATCCTAGAAATTTATAATTCCATTTTCTCCAAGAAACATTAACAAGGGTCAGTGACCACTAAAGACATACCAGTCTGCCCTCCAAGGACCCAATCCCACATGGAGCCTGAGTAAAAAACCCAATTCCCACCACAAAACCAGTTGTGCAATGAGCATTTGCTGAGTGCTGACCTTGGATCACCCTTTCCCCCCAAATGCTGTGACTTACATCTCTTACTTTTTACCAATTAAGCACAGAAAGACCATTTTCTCTGAAGGCTTTGGGTACCATGAGGTTCTTAGGGAGCTAATTTGGCCGCTGCCATCAACCTTAATAAAAGCAGTGGCCCATCTTTCCATTTTATTTTTTTTATTGACTCTGGCCTCCCTGATTGCCAGCATAGACTTGTAAGAACGCTTGAGCACAAGGCAGCCACTTACAAAGAGTTCTTTCACATCAGCAAACTCACTGATGGCTGTACTTGGACAGGGAATGAGCCCCCTAGCAAAGAGAGTGAAACAGACCCTACCTTAAAGAGACAAGCACAGTAGGAAGCAGGTGTTAGTCCGTTATCGTGGGCTCTTGAGGTTAACATGGGACTTTCCCCAGCCACTGTCTTGAATCTCCAAGTTCATAGACTCTCATCATTCCAGAATTCTTCTCATAAAATATGGCATAAAAATGTAGGCAATACCCTCAAAGCTTAATGTTTCTGGTAGTACAGGATTTCATTTGTTTTCTAGTTAAGTACCATTGCTTCCTTAGACTTCTATAATTTCTTCTAATACCTCCTCTAGGTCTAGCAGTTTGTGCTCTTTTCCAGGCTGTTTCTCAGAGAAGGGCAACTTTCATCACTCAACAGGCATCGCCATGCATGCAACAGGCAGTGGTTGTAAATTCATGCTTAAATATAGATGCAAGGTTCCCTGCTGAAGGAACTGGAGGGTTCTCTGGACCTTCTCTCCTCTAGCTGCCTTGTCTCTGAGTCTGCGTGGTCTTATATAGTATATTCACTAACCACGTGTTTTTCTATTTTGCAGTGCTAGGGATGGAACCCAGGGCCTTGGGCATGCTAGCCAAGCACCACTGAGTCACATCTTGATGATGCTTCTTCAATTTTCAATGAGAGTAAATATTCAGTTTCTTAGCTGAACCAACCCCATTTCTTTTCTTTCTTTTTTTTTTTTAGTACCAGGGATTGAACCCAGGGATGCTCAACCACTAAGCCACACCCCCACCCCTTTTTAATATTTTATTTAGAGACAGGGTCTTGCTTAGGGCCTCACTAAGTTGCTGAGGCTGGCTTTGAACTCAAAATTCTCCTGCCTCAGCCTCCCAAGCTGCTGGGATTATAGGTATGTGCCACCATGCCCAGCTGTACCAATCCCATTTTAAGTGCTGAACAGTCCACATGTGGTTGGGGCTACTCTCCTGGGCGGCATAGATATAGAACATTTCCAACATCACAGGAGGTTCAACAGGATGGTGTGGTCCTAGGGGATCACATTTATCAAATGCTAAGGATGTCCATATTTAATTCTCCAGTCCAGGCCTACCCCCATCATGGCTTATGAACCTAATTGCTCACTCAATGTCTCCTCTTCAGTCTGTTAATAGCAATCTCAAATTTAGAAATCCTAATCAAAACTAGCAATTTCCAATACCCTCACACCACCAATAATAGCACATAAATAACCTGTTCTTTCCCTACTTAATACTCTTTAGGAGATGGCACCACTGTTTACACAATGGTTGGAGCCAAAACCCAAGGCATCACTGTTTAAGTTCTCCTTGTTGCTCACCTGTTGCCTCTAATGTATCGGCAAGTTTTCCAGGCTCCACCTTCTAACCAGGACCTGGTTCCAGCCACTTCTCACCATCTCTCCCCCCACCCCCCTGTTCAAGCCACAGTTGTCTTTCACCTGGACCACCAGAACCATCTTCTAACCAGCCCATTACTTTCTTTTTGCATTTCACCATTCTTACCTGCTTGCCACAGTGCTGCCAGAATAGCCTATAAAAATGTAGATAATAGGATTATATCATTCTTCCACTTAAAACTTTCCTGTGGCTTTTCATTATAGTCAGAGTAAGTCCCAACTCTTTACCAAGACTTACAAGACCCTCTCAGCCTCCCTCTCAGGTCTTATTTTCTTCATAGAACTCATCGCGGTCTGAAATCATTATTATTACTGATATGTCTGTCATCTACATTTCCCGCAGCAGCCTGTGAGCTGGGCAAGCACTGCCATTTTTTCTCTCCTGTTCACTATTAGATTTCCAAAGAGGTCACACAATAAGAGTGGTTAGGAGCCAGACTGACAAGATTCAGATCCAGGATCTGCCACTTACTAACTCTATGACGGTGGGCAAGTTCATCAGCCTCTTGTGCCTCAGTTTCCTCATCTGCAAAGTGGAGGTGAGAACAATACTGCGAGCCTCGCAGAGTTATTAGGGAGATTAAATGAGTTAGCATGTATTCAGAAGAGTGCCTGGTACCTGGTAAGCGCCACATAAATACATGCTGCTGTTATTATTACTTAAAATAGTGACTCAAACACGTAGATGCTCAAGAAATATTTGTTGAGTAAAAAAATCAAAAGCATCACTGGCACAGGTTGTGTGTGGAGGCAGAATTCACCAAACTGGTTTATGGGGTGGAAAGGATTTCACCTTTTCCCCGTGAGGGGGGGAACCACTTCTATATTTTAGTCTACACTCTGAGCATGTGCACATATGGGGTGTACATTTCTGGGGCAGCATTTCCAGCTTACATTTTGCAAAGGAAGAAAAGCTGCATCTGTCCCAAGACTATTATGCAGCCAGAGGCAGTTTGTTTACATGCAGGTATTCAACATCTCTAAAGTGTGACTAGAAAAGCAATATTCACAGCCAGCTCTCCTAACGGTGGGTCTAATGGGATCTCTTTCTACATGAAGATCATTATTAAGAATGTCTTCAGAAGAAAAATCCACAGCCAGAGCCCCGCCTCGTCCTGCCTCTCTAATTCAGTCTCAGAGACACAGCAAACCCGAGAAGAAAGGCTGAGATATGTTTGCAATTGGAAATGTTTTTTTCAGGAAATGATTTGGTACAGGAACATCATTCCCATTCCATTAACTGCTGACTCCGAGCCAACTGTTTGTAAAAGTGAATATGCAAACTGCCCAGTTCAGGCCTGGTCCCCGCCCCATGGGGCCCTATTAGTGGCCACTTTGCCAAAACAGCCCGCCTGCTTTGGAGGTTTCGTTTCTATTAAACCAGAGCAGGGCCCAGCAGAAACCCGTTGCCAATCCCTGCACATGGAAAACAAAGAACTGCAATTGAATTTTCTCGGCACAGAATATGAATATGATGTTTACCCCCTGAACCTCCTCTAACAATCTAAATCTAGGTCTGAACGCACAGCCTTCGGTACCTTGCAGCGCCATTTGTCATAACTTAATAAACAGCTTAAATGCCCAGCTGAAGGTTGGGATTGGGAAGGCAGGGAGATTGCCTCAACCCCCAAAGTGCTCACCCCGAGAAACAGGGCTTTTATTATCGGGGAAGTGCAGCCTGATGCGGGGTCCGGCTGCCCATCAGAAAGACATGGATAGATTTGGAGTCTGAAAGAGCTGTATGCAAATCCTGCTTCTATTTTTATTAGCCATAGGACCTTATGTGACTTTACCTCCCTGAAATTTGGTATAAAGTAATTCTCCCTATCACAAAAGTATAGCTGGTTTCCTCCTTGGTATTTATTCTCTCTATTGAAAGAACTTTCACTTTGTTCCAATATGCACCCCTCCATCCTATGCTCCAAGGTGAGATCCTGAGTGATTTGAATTGTGATCATCTCAATCCATGTAGAAGTGACTGGCTCAAGCCTTGTCATATGAAAAAATTCCAGTCAATAAGTAGCAGGAGGAAATTTCTATACGCTCTTAGGAGTAGTTTTCCTCTATTGTAAAGAGAGGCCCAAGAAAGAGAAGGCACCTTTCCCCTTTTAATCATTATTGTATCAGGATGTTATGACCAGATTGGATGCAGCTGTTTTGTACCATGAGGTAAGTTAGGTCAAAGAGAAAGCTAATATGCTGAGGTTGGCAGAGAATAAAGGAAGGAGGAAGGGGTAAATAAATTCCTGTATAAGTGCTGATACTGTTGAGTCACCCCATTCTGTATATCTTGTTATAAGAGATAAAATAAATATACTTCTTGTTTAAACAAGAGAAGTAGGTGTTTTCTGAGGCATGGAGCCCAACCTCCCTAATTAATGCATGGGGATACCATGATTATGAAGTTGATGGGTAAAGCTGGCAATTAAAAGTAGTCCCCCCAACCAACTCCCCCCCACCCAGGAGGATCAGAGTAGCAATAAGATCTCTTGTACTCCAGACTGTGCTCAAAGATTCAACATCAGGAGGAAAACAAGCATGGAGAAAAGAATGAACATAGGTTTCTAAAGGTAAAAAGTCCATTTATACAAACCCAGCAAGTTCAACCATTCAACCGATTTACTGAAGCAGACTCCATGCCTCCCCCGCATGGAAATACAGTTGGAAGAGGGACATGGTCCTGCCTGCATCTGCTCACAGGTGGTGCGAGAGGCAGACTCGTGAACATGTGAGCAGTACGCGGTCCCCAGAGGGGATAGAGGGTAACTGGATGGCTGAGGGAGCTCAGGGGGAATGAGGCTGATTTTGGATGAGGAAGACTGGGAGGGATTCCCAGAAAAGGCACCATTGGAGTTGGACCTTCAAACATGTAAATTTTCATCCAACACAGGTGACCACAAAAGGTACGTCTGTGTAAGAAAGCAAGCTATGGGAAACAGGCAGGTGCTGGAAGAATGGTAAGCACATCTGAGCGCAGGGAATACAGGGAACGCCGGGGGGAGGGGGAAGAATGGAGGGCCAAGTCGGCAGGCGGGGTCCAGAGGGCTAACAGCTTGAATTCAATCAAGGCAAGAAAATAAAACAATGCTCAAAAACTAGAAGTAATACGTAATTATACCAAGGTTGCAGGATACAGGGTTAATATACAAAAGTCAACTATTTCCTGTTTATTAATAAATGAATGATTGGAGTTGGACTTTAAAAGCATATTATTTGCAGTAGGAAAAAAAATGCAATACTTAGATGTACATCTAACAAAGTATGCACAGGATTAATTTGCAAAAGATAACAAAACCCTGATGAAAGATCAAGGAAGATCTAGATAAGTGGAGGGAGATTCATGTTTGTGAATGAGAAGACTTAAATATTACTAAGAAGTGAATTCTTTTCAACTTCATGTTGCAGATCAGATCTTCATATGCAGATTTAATTTCAGTTAAAATCTAATAGTAAACCATTCTGTGGATATCAACAAGCTGATTCTAAAGTTTATATGGAAAAGACACACAGTAGGCAACACATTTCTGAAAGGTAACAAAGCTGGAGAATTGATCCCACCAGACTTCATGACTACTGTAGATCTATAGTGAATCAAAGTAGCATGGTATGGATATAAGATTGGACATGTAAGTCAATGGAATGTGGTAGAGAATGTGGAAACAGACCCACCACACATACACAGTCAGCTCATCTTTGACAAAGGCGCGAAGGCAGTTCAATGCAGAAAGATAGTCTTTTGAACAAATGATGCTGGAACAACTGGATGTCTATATGCAGAAAAACCAACCTAGATACTCATCACACCATATGGCTTTTCTGAAACTTAAGACTGAAGTATAAAACACAATGCAATAAAACTTCTAAAAAAATTAGGAAAGAATCTACATGACCTAGGGTTTGGCAATGAGTCTTTAGATACAACACCAAAAGGATAATTTATGAAAGAAATATTGATAAATCAATTGAAAAATTAATAAATCAATATTTATTGATAATAATTAAATTTTCTACTTTATGAAAGAAATTTTACAAAGAGAATGAAAAGCCATAGACTGAGAGAAAATATTTACAAGACACCTATCTGGTTAAACTTGTAAGCAAAATATGTGAAGAACTCTTAACACTAAGAAATCAACAAAATGGGCAAAAAATCTGAACAGATATGTCACTAAAGAAGATGTCCAGTTGGCAAATACACACGTAAGATCTCTCATCATCATTTGTTGTTATGGAAGGAAAAAATTAAAATAAAAATGAGATATTTCCATACACCTATTAGAATGGCTAAAATCCAAAACTGACCATACTACGTGCTGACAAGGAAATGGAGCAACAGAAACTCTCAACTATTGCTGGTGGGAATACAGTTTGGTATTTTCTTGCAAAGCTATAAGATTACCATCTAAGCCAGCAATTGTGCTCCTACGTATTTATCCAACCGATTTGAAAATATTTTCACACAAAGCCCTACAACTGAATACTTACAGTAGCTTTATTCATAATCACCAAAATTGGAAGCAACCAAGGTATCTTTCAATAGATGGATGGATAAACTGTAGTACATTCACATGATGAAATATTAAGTTGATGAAAAGAAATGAGCTATAAACCTATGAAGAGACAGAGAAGAACCTTAACTGCCTATTCCTAAGTCAGAAAGGTTAGTCGGGAAAGATTATGTAATGTATGATTTAATTATATGGCATTCTGGAAGAAGTAAAAAGGTTGGTGGTTTCCAGGGACTTGGGAGAAAAGTTGAATAGGCAAAGTATAGAAGTTTTTTTTTTTTTAATGGTGGTGATACTGTCCTGTATGATTCTGTGCAAGGGATACCTGATATTATGCATCTGTCATCCCAGTGAACTTTATAGCACAAGGAACAAACCTAAAAGTAAGCAAATTTAAAACTCATTTAGAAGGTTGAGGGACACAAAGATGGAAATCAGATTGTGATAACAGAATCTATCTGACAAATGTATGTGACAGCCTCTCTGTAGAGGGTGAGGGAACTGTTCTGACCTCTTTGAAATGAGTAGAGTATATAAGCCTAAAGGCAAAAGGACCTGCACCTAAACATTGAACTCTAGTGGATAAAGTCATTTCCCATGTATACTGGGACTGAACAGATAAATAAATGGATGGTGGAGAGTTGGCAGCAGGTTTCTCTGTGTTAGAGTGGGAAGTTACAGACAAGGAAGTGGGGAAGGCTAGGATGATCCATGGGAGAATGGATTAGAGTTGGAGACACCACTCTGGAAAGCAGTATGGAGATTCCTTAGAAAACTTGGAATGGAATCACCATTTGACCCAGTTATCCCATTCCTCAATATATACCCAAAGGACTTAAAATCAGCATACTACATTGATATAGCCACATCAATGTTCATAGCAGCTCAATAGCTTAGTTATGGAACCAATCCAGGTGCCCTTCGACAGAAGAATGGATAGAAAAAATGTGGTACATAAGCACAATGGAATATTACTCAGTCATAAAGAAGAATGAAATTATGGCATTTGTCAGTAAATGCATGGAAGTGGAGACTATCATGCTAAATAAAATAAGCTAATCTCAAAAAACCAAAAGCCGAGTGTTCTCTCTGACATGCAAATGATAACACGAAATAAAGCAGGTGGGGAGAAAAGAAGTTCATTGTGTTAGACAAAGTGGAATGAAGGGAAGTGGGGATAGGAATAGGAAAGATGGCAGAATGAATCAGACATAGCTTGCCTATGTTCATATATAAATGAACAGCCAATGAAACTCCACATCATGTTTAACAACAAAACTGGGATCTAATTAGAATAAGTTATATTCCATGTATGTATAATATGTCAAAATACACTCTACTGTCATGTGTATCTAAAAAGAACAATTAAAAAAATTTTAAAAAGTAAAAAATAAAATGTTCTTAAATGGTAAAAAAATTAAAATGTGGTATATACACACAATGGGGTTTTACTCAATCATAATGAAGTTATGTGGTTTGCAGGAAAATGGATGGAACTAGAGAACATCATGCCAAGTGAGATAATCCAGTCTGAGTATTAAAGGTCATATGTTTTATTTCATATGCATAACTAGAAGGAAAATGGGAGGGGATCTCATAAAAATAGAAGGGAGACCAGTAAAATAGAAGAAGAGGATCTGGGGAGGGAGGAAAGTATGGGGGGAATGAAACAGATGAATTCATGCTACATGCATGTATGAACACTTCACCATGAATGCCACTATTATGTATAATTATAAAGGCACCAGTAAGAGAAGAGCAGGCTCTGCATAGTGACTTCCTTCTTTTTAGAGAACTGCATGAAAAGGAGGAATAAAAGCATAACTTCATGGAGAAAACCTAACAAACACTACCTCAGCCGGGTGGTCAAGGTCCACAGTCAGACAGCATGCTGCTGTTGTGTGCCCTTCAGAGGATGCAATAGAAAAGGCACTTTACCTCGGTGGTCTTCCTTCCAGAAAGATTAATCATAAGAAAAACAGACAAATCCCAACAGGAGAGAATCCTAAAAGGTTCTTGACCTACATTTTTCAAAACTCAAGGTTATCAAAAATAAGTCTGAGAAACTGTCACATGGCACCTAAGAAGATATGATTGCAAAATACAATGTGGGATCCTAGAACAGAAAGACTACATTAGGCAAAAACTAAAGACACCTGAGTCAATTGTGAACTTTGGTTAGTAATCATGTATTTACTTTTTTCAACATACATAAACATTTACGTACTATACAACATGGTAATACATCTATCTTAATGGTCATTAATTGGAAGGACATACTATACCACCCCAAGATGTTGATAAGTGGGGGCACTGGGTGTGAGCCATATGGAAACTGTACTATCTTTGCTGTTTTCTTGAAGTCTAAAACTATGGTAAAACAAGTACTTTTGCAAATCAATCTGAATTTGCTCTTCTGCAAAAAATATATAGTGTTCACAATGGAGGAATGTTAGAAGGAAATCTGTGATTTTATGGGACACAGGCTTCCTCCCATCACCGGGGAGACAGTGGTAATTGCCCATCGCCAGCTGAGTGCTGTAGAAGCACTTACACAGAAGACAAAGCACAGGGACCAGTGCAAAGCCTTGCAGTGCAAGCTGCACTCATTTCCACATGAGAAGCCAGCTTTCCAGGAAGAAAGTACACAGTTGTTTCTTTAAAAAATTGCTTCCAGGGCTGAAAGAAGAGAGAGCTTCCTCATAACTTAAAGATGCCTGGCAGGATCATTTCTACTTTCTTAGAGGGGGTCTGTCCCACTAATAAAACCATCACTGAAGGTTCAGTGGTCTCTTTGATGGTTTCCTCTGGGAGTTTTCGATATCCATGGTCCCCATGGGAGTCTTTATGCCAGAGGCTTTTGTATTAGTTTCGTATTGCTATAGCAGCCAACTGTCAGAGAATTGATGGCTTAAAACAATACAAACCTGATTATCCTCATGGATCTGTGGGTTAGAAGTGCAATATGGGTCTCACCAGGCTGAAGTCTAGGTGTCTGCAGGGTTGTGCTTCTTTCTGCAGGCTTTAGGGGAGAACCCATTTTCTTTCCTTTTCTGGCTTCTACAGGGTGCCCACATTTCTTGGCTTGTGGTTCCCTTCCGCCATCTTCGAAGCCAGCATCGGGGGAAGGGGTCAAGTCCTTCTCACACTGCCTCCCTTCTGCCTCCCTCCTCACTTTCAAGTCCCCTGTGATCACAGTAGGTCTACCTGGAAAATCCAGAATCATCTCCCTATTTTAGGATCAGATGCTTAGCAGTTGAAATTTTGTTTATAACCCTAACTCCCTTTGGCCGTATATGGTAAGGTTCACAGATTCTAGGGATTAGGACATGGACATCTTGCAGGGGCAGGCATTATTCTGCCAACAATAGCTTTTTCCATTGAGGGCACAGGTTCTGTTCTCAACACCCTTCTCTTCAACATGTGGCTTCACTTTCCCTCCATGTGAGATTGCCAAAAGAAAATGCAAGCTCTCAACCCCACCCACTTGGTCCCTTAAACAAGGGAAGTTTTATTACTTTTAATGAAATCGATACTTGCTTCAGCAGCCATAATTTATGGCATGGGAGCCAGTCCTCCACAGCCTCAGCAGCCTTCCAGGGTCTTGCCACACTCTCCTCTACCTGACACAGCTGTTGGAGCACTAGGGTGTCACGTCCAGCCCTTGGAACGCAGCCAAAAGAAAAGGAAAAGGAGAGGCTGCTGTTGTGATGGGAACTGACAGGAGGATCTATATCCCCGAGTCTTACAGCTTCCACCAGAGTCTGTGTTTTGGATGGTTTTATAGTCTCTGCAGAGTTGGAAGTCTGCCAAGCAAATAGCCCCTGGGCGTTAATTCACTGTTCAGCCAAGCACGTGTTACAGCTGCCCTCCAATAGCTAGTAAGCATGGAGAAAGATGGAAGCACCATTGGCTGGCTTCAGGCAGTTAAAATAATCTGAAGGGAAACATTGGTTGAGGTCTCAAGCAAGCCATGGGAGTTATATTTAAACCCTACACAGCCACAGAGTCCAGGGGGACAAGACGTTACAGGGCCACAAGAGGCACTGGGGCAGCCGTTCCACCTCTTGCCTTTATCTTTGGGCATCACCTGAGTAAGTTTTCTTCTTATCTCATTCTCTGAGGCTCTTTGACCACATCCATGTCCTTCGTATGTATTAATCCTGAATAGCAAGTCGTTTATCTTTGCAGTGGCTCCATGCTGCTTAAAAAGCACCACATCAACAACCAGGCCACTTGAATTCCCAAGTGGCAACCTCCGTGGGAATCAATAGCTCTGAGTGTGTTGGTAAGCAAACATGGCACAGTTGGGTTCTGACTGGGTCAATTTGCAGGTGGGCTAATTCTGGATTTGTCTAAACATCAGTCAGTGGTTTATCCTGAACGAGGACTCTTTTTGGAAACTCCTTCTTGTGTGAACAGTGATGATGGTGGTCAGAGAGCACCAAGAGTATTTCCCTTAGACTGGGCAGGTTGATGTCATGTACACACACACATATTTAATCTTCAAACAATTCCATGAGTATGTACAATTATCCCTATCTTACAGAGGAGGAAAATAAGGCCCAGAGAGGTTATGTAACCTGATGGAGGCCACATAGCTAGAAAGAGAGCCCAAATTTGATCCCAGACCAGCTGGCTCCACAGTTCACATCCTTAACACTATACCGTGCATCCCAGTTTTATATAACACCTTTTATTTTTATATGAAAACATACAGTTCATTTAGTGAGGCAGATGAAGTGCTCAAACACAATGTGTAGCTCTAAACAAGGCCTGAAAATGCACATCACACCATTTTTGCAAACCACATTTTCTGTGAAGGTGTAGGAACATGGTCATTTCTACACTTCCTTGTAAGGCCAAGAGAAAGTGTAATGAGGAATAATCCTGCATTTGCTAAGCTCCAGGGGTTATCTAGTTGTTCTGGGGAGGCTGGCCTTTGTGAGGTCAGGTTAAAGAGGAAATGATGTTTGAGTAGTACTGTTGCTTGTTTTAAATATAATTGGTTAATTTCTTTCCCACCTTAATAGAAAGCATGCCTACTTCAGAGAATTTTGAAAAAAATGGAGTGAAAATAATCCTACTGCTTAGAGATAAACTCAGTTGACATGTTATATTTTCTCACACACTTTTCTGTTTTATACACACATACATTTTCTTTAAACATCCTGGGCACACACAGTTCCACAGCCTGCTTTTTTTCACACCACATAAACTCATCACATATCCTTATGCCACAAAAATACCACCCAGTGTGGCCTCGCTCTCTGCTGAAGGCGCACATGACTAATTGTTCCTCAGCTGTTGGACACTTAGGTAGTTTCCAGGTTTGCAGGGAGGTGGCTGAGTCTGGAACTGGCCAGCTGGGAAGGGTGAGTGAGTACTCAGGTCAGCAGACCAGTCAGTGCAGGACTGTGGGGCCTCTGGGGCCTATGTGCACAGCCCTGTGTAAGCTGGGCCACATGCTATCTTCTCTCTCTCTCTCTCTCTCTCTCTCTCTCTCTCTCTCTCTCTCTCT
>JAJEJO010050363.1:0-47368 GCA_020662805.1 Glaucomys volans
ATATATGGAGTTCTAATAAGTCAATAAAAATGAAAACTAGACAAATAACATGAAAATGTGGTACAAAAAAAAGGAAAACACAAACTAGCAAAAATCAATGTAATTTATTCCTTGTGGTATGCCAAGTATTGTTCTCATAAAATTACAAGAATTTTTCTCATTTGATCCTCACAACAAACCTGTGACAAATATAATTGTCCACATTTAAGGGATGAGGATGTAACTCAGTGGTAAAGTACTTGTCTAGCATGTGTGAGGCCCTGTGTTCAATGCTCAGCATGCATGCACTCTCTCTCTCTCTCTCTCTCTCACACACACACACACACACACACACACACAAAATGGTTGGCTGGAAGATTAACTGGTATAATCCTTCCTCATGGTAGTTCAATAACTCTCAGAAACACTAGTAGCACAATTTAAGCTAGAATTAGTAAAGAAATGTGAAAAAAAGTTTAGAAGAAATATCCTTGGCTCTCATGCATGCTTAAGCATTGATATATGAGAGAGAGGCTTAAAGGCAGAGGAATAAATGTGAAAATAAACTTTGAAAGAATAGCCGAGGGTTTTGTACATCTTTGGAACACTGTTGTGTGCAATAGATTTAAAGGTAGAGGAGTACATTTCCTCTAGCAGGTGAGAGGCTGTGTAAGTACAGTAAATTGTTACCTCTTACAGTGTACAGTCAACATGGAGTATTTACAACTGATATATTGAGAAACAGAAAAGAAAGTGAGATATTTAAATTTATAATTGTTACCACTAGGAGGACCAGATACAAAAGCTTTTTAAAAGTGTTTACTTGTGAGGAATAAGAAAATATCAGGAGTTTTTAATTTTAGATTATTTAGTATGACTTTCGTTTGTTTATTTTAAGTACTGTTCATATATTCTTTGTATTTAAAAATCTTGGTTAAAAGAAAAAGATAGGCATCCATATCAGTAAAGAATATATCACATAAATTTTGTACAGGTATACAATGGAATAGTATGTTGTCATTGGAAGAAATGAGCTAGGATCCTGTGTAATTACGAGATGATAATAATAAAAATAATGAAAAACTGTTAAAACATTTGAGAACTTCATTTTAGACACTTCCTAAGCTTTTCATGTATGTTTTCCTTTAATTTTCTCTCAACTGCACTATGAGAAATCTCACATACAGAAGCTAATTAAATTGCCCAAGATCACAAAGGGAGCAAACATCAGAGGCTGTGTTAAAACCCAGGAAGATTGGTTCCATAGACTACACTTCTAAGTACTACAATCTACTGTTTTAATAACAAGTGAAAAAATAATTGCAAAGCAACATGTGTTTTAAAAAGGGCATATGTTCAGTGTGTGGAGGATTTGCAGCATATGGAGGGTATATATATAGTCTATGTGGTATGTAAGGTGGTCTGTATGTGTATTTGTGCATACATATATGTAAAAGTAACATGAGCATGCAAAATCTGGGATGATATCCATCAAAGTATTATGGATACATGGAGAGGAAATCAGTCTTTTTTTCTTACATTCTACATTTTCACCTTACATTTAATTGTAATAAAAATAATTAGTAGTATCTTTAGAGATGGTCCAAATCTTACATCATGCAATTCTGTCTGTGAACTGATTTGGAGGGAAAAATTATATATGGGCAAAGGTACATACACAAAATTAATCATACTCTCTATCCCTTAATTGTGGGCTGAGTGGAGTGGCTTTCTTCCACTTACTATAGGATGGAATCAGGAAGAAAATAATTTTACAGTGGAGAAACCTTACAAATACCATCTCAGCTAGGTGATCAATGTCAACATTAACCATTATAAATCATGTACCCGTGGTGTGATATAATAAGAATGGTACTTCATTTCTATGATCTTCCTCCAAAGAATGTATAACACCAGTCCAGTCATGAGAGAGACATCAGAGAGCCAATAGAGGGCTGCAAAATGTCAAACCAGTAGTCCTCAAACTGTCAAGATCATCAAAAACAAAGAAAAATCTAAGAATCTGTCATGCCTAGAACAAGCTAAGTAAAACCTGATGTCTAATGAAAACGTAGACTTTAGATGAAGTACTAGAAGAAAAAAAAGGGCATAAAGGGAAAAATAGAGCAAATTTGAAGAATGTGTCAGCATTATTGTTAAAAATAATTAATTATTGATTTATGAATTGTAACAAAGATATTATTCTAATAAAAGTGGTTATTATAGGGGAAATTATGGGATACATGCATTATCTTTGCAATTTTTCTGTAAATGTAAAACTGCACTGAAAGTTTATTTAAAATTAACCACATTTTTATTTATAATGGCAAACTATATAAAAAACAATAAAAGGAATAACTCAGATGTACACAATTCAAGAGAGTGGGGAATAAATGGTAGAACATCCATATGTGAGAATAAAATTCAGCCATTAAAAAGTATTTTAGAAAAAATGTATTATTAATATAGGAAAATAACATTATAGAATGTAAAATTTAGGCTACAGAATACTAAATACAGCCTGATAATTCCTTTAGTGAAAAAAAATGTATGGATATAGAAGCAGAGGAAAAATCATTAAGGATAGATAATTGAGAACAATTGTTACTTTAGGGCACCAAGATTATAGGCATTCATTTCATTTTTCTTTTGTGTTTTTCTGTGTTTTAATTGTCTTCACAGAATATATGAAACATTGAAAAAAATGTATGTTTCTAAAAAAAAATTTAACATCATTTTGGGAAAAATCTCTACCCTTAATTCATAACATAAAACAGCTAACCTATTATCTGACACAGGTGCCAAAAACATACACTGGGGAAAGGACATCCTTCTTAATAAGTGGTTCTAAGAAAACTGGATATACATATTCAGAAGATTGAAGCTTGAGCCCTCTCTCTCAACCTGTACAAAACTCAACTCACAATGGATCATATACCTTAATGTAAGACCAGAAACTACTAGAAGAAAATGTACAGGAAACACTTCAAGATATTGGTGCAGGCAGTGATTTTCTGCATAGGACTCCCAAAGCACAAGAAACAAAAGCAAAAATTAACGAATTGGATTCTATCAAACTTAAAAAAATAAAAACCGTCTACACAGTGAAGCAAACAATCAATAGAATGAAGAAACAACCTCCAGAAGGAAGAAAATATTTGTAAACTATCCACCTGACATGGAGTTGACATCCAGAATATGAAAAGAACTAAAACATACCCTTAAAATATAACCAAAAAATATAATTTAAAAACAGGCCAATAATCTGAATAAATGCTTCTCAAAAGAATAAGTACTAATGACCAATGGAATGTTCAGTATCATTAACCATCATAGGAATGCAAATCAAAACTACCAGGAGATGCCATCTTATCCCAGTTGGAATGGCTTTTATCAAGAAAACAAAAAGTAACAAATGTTGACAAGGAAGTGAGAAAAAAGAGTGTAAATTAGTGGAGCCTCTATGGGAAATATTATGAAGGTTCATCAGAAAATCAAAAATAGAACCACCAAATGATTCAACTATCCAACTCCTAGATCTATGTCTGAAGGAAATAGCGTATAAAACATACCTGCATAACCATGTTTATTGTGGTTTTTTTCACAATACATCTAATATGGATTCAGCCTAGGTGCTCATTTTATTCACTGAATGAATAAAAAATTAGTGCATATATAAACAGAATATTATTCAGTCACAAAAAAGAAAAATCCTGTCATCTGTCAGTAAATAGATGGAACATGAAGAAAAAGAAGCCAGCATGTTAAGTGAAATAAGCAAGATGTAGAAGAACAATTTCACATGTTTTCTCTCAAGTGTGAAAACTGAAGAAATAAAAGATGATCTTAAGGTAGAAGATGGTTTAATAGGAACTGGGAAGGGTCTGGGCAGGGGAGTGAAGGCAGAAGGTGAATGGATGTGGTTATTTTACCATGTATACACATATGGAAATATCACATTATATTCCAATATTCTGTACAATATTTTAAAATAAACCCCAAATCAATCAGTGACCATAATGAATAAGACTAAAGTAGATAATAAAATGGTCAAGCAAGCAAGGTCATTGGCCCCAATTAAGGTTTTGTTCAAGTGCAGAGACCACACCAGGAGACTATTAACATTAATGGGTCCCATCAAGGCCTTTTTCATAAGTAAAGACCATAAAGATTACCTGTGGAAATATTCCAGTCAACTCCTTTGTCCCAGAGTCTTGGGAAAATTGAAGGTGGGGTTGAACCCAAATGAGAGTTATAGGAAGGTTTAAAACAAAGGGTAAAGGACATAGCCAATGCTTCAGTACTTTTTCAATACCTGTTTAAAATAGATTTTGACCAATATCTTTGATATCTTTGCAATGCCTGTTTAACATAAATTGTGATCAATGCTCATACAAAAAACAAAAACAAAAACAAAAACAAAACGATGTAAACTCCTAAACTAACACACCAAAATGTTTTTTCCTGCTTTCAGGTCCCCTCCCTCATTGCAGGAATTCTCTCTCTTCTCTTCTCACTTCGATAAATCCTACTCTATTCTTCCCTTCCATTATTGTATGTGAATTTCATTCTTCAAAATTGTGAGATGAGAACCCAGAAGGAAATTTGCAAGGCAGGGATTTTTTTCTTTCTTTTTCTTCTTTTGAGACAGGATTTCACTGAAATGCCCATGTTGGCTTCAATTTGAAATTATCCTGCCTTAGCCTCCATAGTAGCTGTCATTATAAGCATGTACCATGGTACCCAACCTAGGCACAAGCTTCTTAAACATAAGGCATATATGAAGTATATTCATGAAAGAAAAAATGATAAACTGTACTTAATCAAAATTTTAAACCATCTGTTATTTGAAAGATATTAAGAAAGAGAAGACTACAAGCTACAGGGTGTGAGAGGGTAAATAGGGGTGGTACATATCTGACAAAGGATTTGTATCAGTATATATAAATAAATTATACAACATAAAAAGTATACAAGCTATCCAATTAAAAATTAGGAGACATCTCATCTAAGAAAATACATGAATGACCAATTAGTATGTAAAAATATGTGGAGAAGCTTCTCATCAGGGGAATATGAATTTCAAATTATAAAACACTACTAAATATTATAGAATGAATAAAAGGAAAAAAGAAACCTTGCAAACTAAGTTTTGGTAATGATGCAGAGCAACTGGTATCCTCACTCATTGCTGATAAGAATATGAAATGGTACAACAATTTTGAAATATAATTTTGACATTTGTTATAAAGTGAATCATGTACTTTATTCTATGACCCAGGAATTTTACCCTTAGCTATTGAACCAAAATAAATAAAAACATATGTACACAGAAAGACTTGTACCTGAATCTTCACAGAAAATTTATTCATAGTAGCCAAAATATAGAAACAACCAAATGTTTATCTCCACGAAAATAGACAAATAACTTGTGACATAACCATGTAATAGTGTAAAATTCAGCAATAAAAAAGAATGAACTACTAACATATGCAAAAGCATAGCAGATATTCAGAAACATTATACTGAGAGAAGGGAAACATACCAGAGTACACACAGGCATCAATGCAATTTATATCAGTCTAGAAGAGCAAACCTATGATAGACAGCAGATGAGTTTTTACTTAGGGCAGGAGATGGGAACGTGTAGATCTTGGCAGTTTTCAGGTTAATTGAATTCTCTATTATAATGGGGATGGAAATTAAGTGCTTATATACATTTGTCAAAACAAACTATATCCATAAAATGAGTGTGGTTTGTTGTATGTAAATCATACTCCCAACTCAAAAGTTGATATGTAAAGTAAGTGATAAATTTCCTACATTTCCTCTTGGGATTATTAAATCTAATTCTCAAATCCAAGGTGATAGTATCATTATTTATTCATTCTTTCTAGTGGTTAGAAATAGCTGCCCAGATACCCTTAATGACTGTGTAGTAATGATCACTGTAATTAGAAGCAAGAACCATTTCAGAGGGAAAGATGATGGGTTAAATTATTGGCACAGTCCTCTGGTACCACAGTAATCTCCCCTCCCCTACCTTATCTGAAGCTTCACATTCCACAGTCTCAGTTACCTGGGGTCAACCAAACTCCAAAAAGTATTAAATGAAAATTTTAAGTAAATAAGTAATTTTAAGAAATAAGTAATTCACGAGTTTTAAACCACACATCATTCTGAGTACCATGATAACATCTCATACCATCCGTCTTTGTCCTGGTCAGAACATGAATTATCCCATTTAACTAGTTTATCTATGTTGTGTATACTTGCTTCTCATTAGTCACTTAGCTGTCTTGGGTATCAGACTGATTGCTGTTGCAGTATTACAGTGCTTGTGTTCAAGTAATGCTTATTTTACTTAATAATGACCCTAAAACACAAAAGTAGTGAAACTGGCAGTTCAGATTTGCTAAAGAAAAGTCATAAAGTTCCTCCTTTAGGAGAAAAGGTATAAAAGTTATCAACTTAGAAAAGAAAAATAGTCTTTTGCTCAGGTTGCTAAGATCAATCATACTAACACAACATAACATATATAGGGTTTAATACTTCTGTAGTTTCAGACATCTGCTGGGAATCGATCCCCCAGCTGATAAGAGGAAAGTACTACATAGCATGGATGAAAACTCCATGGTTGAACTAGCAACCTCTGATAAGAGAGAGGCAAAGGAAAGAGCAATATATCAACCAGAAAAGGTCTCTCTCTTTCCCTTTGCCAACAGGAATACTGCACTGACCTGGCCATATGCCCATTTAATAATACTGCAATTCAATAGGGAACCTGGAGCATTGGCAGCATGTGTATCAAGGGGCTGCAGAATCATTATCCGGGCAGAAATCACAATACTATGGATTTTTAAGTTTAGATTTTCACTCTGGCTAGTCATAGGATCCTATAATCCTTATTTTGATAAAATCTCATTATGCAAGACATTCTTGCATGATTTTCTCATTAAAACTTAATGAAAAACAATTCTTAACATTAGAATTTGCTCATGGGCATCATTTGAAAAATCTGATCGATTATGTTAATATCTATTGTGCTTATATTGAAAATGAAATGTTTAGGTTGTGAATATTAAAATGCACATGGAATAGACATAAGGGTAGAATAGAGGAACTCAAGGAAATGGTGATTTTGGTTAGTATTCTCTTGCTATTATTGCATGTTTACAATATCCTGGATTTATTTTAAAGGGACTGAGTCCTGAGCAGACAATTCAAAGAAGCAACAACAGAAAAACCCAACAACAACAAAACAAAGACTTCAAAATCAGCTGCAAATGACCTGTGTTGCTCCTTGAACATATCTAGCTTTCCTTAGATTTCATAAGCATAGAATTACATTATAAATTTTACCCAGTTCATTTCTTGCACATTCAATTTTCTTTTTCATTTTCATACTATATAACAAACATACCCACAATATTTTACATACTGAAAAGATTTAAATAAACTGAAGGGAATGGGCTAGTTACCATAAAATAAAAAGAATGAAATAAATACAAGAAAAAAATCCTTAGAGAAATACAGAGGAAGGGGAAGGGAAGAATGCTGCAACATACTAAAGATGGGAAAATCTGTATCTTTAGGATGATGAATGGTGTGGTGTAGGTTATATCAAAATAAAAGCTCTCACAGAAATGATCATTGTCTGTTCTATTTGTCCTCCTCCAAATTAAAAAAAAATACAAATAAAATGAAGGAGGCACAGAGAAGTGCTGGAAGAGGTCCTAGCCTGTTAATATAATGGCTTACATGAAACCAAATACAAATTTCAATTAATAAAAACATTTCCCTTCTTTATGCTTTGTCCTTTCAACAGACCAATGAATTAATAAACCAATAAACATGATTTTAGCTCATCCTAAAGCATAAAAAGTCTAATAAATCATTTTGCTTAGCTTGCCTGTTCCTCATCCTAGCCTCTTCTATTCCCAGCAGGTGGGTTTATTTTTCTTCTCACAAGGAATCGATTCTACTTCAGCACTTGAGCTATTTCAAAAGATTTCTGACTCAAACTTCAGGTCACTGCTGCTGCTGCTGCTGCTGCTTTACTCTGGCTTGACTCTGTCCTTTGTGCCTCTGCCTTTCAGTGCAGCATTTCATTATTTCAGTGTTGGATTTTTGTGTGCTACAGCCAAGTTTCTCAATGACTGATTTCTAATCCCAAGAGGTCATACTCTTGGCTGATATTCAGAGTTCTTCAGGTCCTTTCTACCATCTCCCTTTTTTCTCCCTAAAATTATTAAATAATGTTCAGGATGGACTCGAGGAATCTGTATGTTTCAGTCTTCCTGAATGATTTAGCAACACTCTCCCTAGGTATACCACTTATCTTTACCTAGGTCTCTGACATCCATTTCCAGGGAAAGTTCCACCCATTTTCCTTTATCAGTTCATGTGACTCGCACCTCTTTGCTATCTCACCATTAATTTGAATTCTGTATTACCAGTGGCTCTATACCTTCTTTATAAAACTTCAGGATTCAAACCTGACTTAGTGGCAGAGCCAGTTTTTCTCAATATGTGGTACTAGGAACATGTGCATCAGATACCATGAAATACAACAGTGGTTCCAGATAAAATGCAGATTTACTGAATCTGAATCTCCTGAGATGAGGCTCAGCAATATGTATTTTGAACAAATACCACTGCAAATTATTGTATGCACTAACATTAAAGACCTACTTATTTTGTCATTCATGGCTTTTAGAACAAGAATATAGTTTACAGCATGGTTGATGTTCATTTTAGTGTAGACAATTTAAATGGATCCAGCTCATCCATAAAAATGCAAACAGAAGAAAACACTGCAACAAAAAATGGTCCAATAGTTCTCTCACCTCATCTCCTCTCACTCACTGAAATACAGACACACTGGCTTTCTTGCTTTTGCTCAAAGAACATTGTAATTTCAACATCTCTGAACATGTTTCTGTATGCAAATTGGCTTGGAAGGTTTTACTGTCAAATGTCTTCACTCCATCACTTCACCGAATTCTTTTTACAAATGTAACCTCTTTCAAGGGTTATCCTTAACCGTCCAATCTAGAACAACCTGCCATCCTCTTCTGTTATATACACACTTAGTGTTTTGTCATTACAACATTTACCTTAACACTGTATCTTTATTTTATGTACCTGTATATTTGCTTTTTTACTGTCCATTTTACTTACTAATATTAGCTTCATGAATTAAGGGACTTTGATAAGTTAAGGGTCTTTGTGTATACATAAAACTTAGAAAAGTGCCTGGCACGTAGTAAATATTCAATGAGTATTCAAGTTCAGCTAAGTACATGACCTATCAATATTGCAAAGTTCTTTTGCTCAATATCATCCCTTCTTTTACTACATTAAAATAAATGTTATCTATACATTAGAATACACCACAAACTAAAAGGGAAGAGACAGAAGATATCTGCAACACATAACTTACAACAATAGTTACTATAATATGTAAAAAAATTCAAATCATATAAGATAAACCTCCCATAAAGAAATTAATAAAGCAACTTAGAAAAGAAACCAATTCTATGAACCATACTTCAAATGATACCTGACCTTACTAGATATCAGGGAAAAGAAATGGAGCCAGATAACGGTTTACAGTCATCAGACGGGTAAAACTATAAAAGATTAACAAAAGTTCATGACTATGAAGGGAAAGTAGAGATCATGTGCATTGTTGATAGAATTATGAATTGTTTTGGGGACCACATTGGAGGGTCCCCAATAATTTAGGTATGTCTAATAAGATAAAAATGTAATAATTCATGAACTGGCAAGTCTGCTTTTTATCAGTCCCTAGAGAAATTGCAACCATGTGTACAAGGGCATACAGAAAAGGGTGTTAACTAAAGCACCTTAAAAATTTTTTTAATTTTAATTTTTTATTCTTTTCTTTAGTTACATGACAGTAGAATCCATTTTGTCATAATTATAAAAGCAAGGAATATATCTTGTTCTAATTCAGTCCCCAATACCTCACTTTCTCCCCTCACCCCACCCTCTGCTCTCTTTCCTCTAATAATCTTTCTTTCATTTACCCATAGCAATTTTTAAAATTAATTTCTTGTGGATATAAATAATGGTGAAATTCACTGTGGTATATTCATATATGTACATAAGAAAATTAGGTCAGATTCATTCTACTGTCTTCCTTTTCCAATCCCCCCTTCATGTCCTTCCCCTATCCCCCCTTCATGTCCTTCCCCCTTTGTCTACTCCACTGAACTTCTGTTATTTTTTACTCCCCCCTTTATTGTAGGTTAGCTTACACATATCAGAGAGAATATTTGGCCTTTGGTTTTTGAGATTACTTAGCGTGGTAGTCTCCAGATCCATCCAATTACTGGCAAATGTCATAAACTCATTTTTCTTTGTGGCTGAATAACACTCCATTGTGTATATTTACCACATTTTCTTTAATAGAAATATCTGAATTGTCTATTAATAGGATAACTAATAAATGATGGCATATTCATACAATGGAATAATATTTACCAGCTAAAATCAATCAAATAGGTTTGCATTTACCAATATGGACATTTTTTTAAGAGACAGGGTTGTGCTATATTGCCCAGACTGGCCCCCATCTCAGCTTCTTGAATGGCTGGGATTCCAAGCATTCACTACACATCCCTTTTGTGGGCAATGTTTTGAAAAACATAATATTGAATGAAAAAAAATAGTCTCAAATGGACTTACACAGTGTGAAACACTTTATGTAAAGTGTAAAAACACAGTATTTTGTTTCATTTATGAATACATATATATATGCATTAGAAATATAAAATCACAGAAAGGATGCAAATCAACTTTGAGATGGTAATTACTCTGCAGAGGAAGGCAGAGGAAAGGCTTGGGTAATGCAGTTAATTTCCTTGTGAAATGTTAACTTTTTAAAATCTGAAACTAATATGGCAAATTGTTAACATTTTTCACAACTTGGTAGTTGATTATAAATCAGTCATGTTATTTCTTTTTCTTTCCCTATAAGTTTAAAATATATTTCTTTTAACATTAAAGAAAGAAGACCAGATAGAAATATACAAAAAGCTATTCTCTCTATTAAAGGTAGGATGTGTTTTCTTTTTCCCTTCTATTTCTGCATACATTTTAAAGCTTAACAAGCTTTCCACACTGACCCTATAGATTACATTTATTATTAGGAAAAACTAAGTTAAAAGCAGGATACAATTCACAACAGATTTTAATGAATAAAGAGATTTTTGCCCATTTCTCTTGAGTTGGTACTGAATTATCCCCAAAGTTAATACATCTAAGTAAATGAAACATTAATTTTAAAAGAGCATCATGAAATGCAAGCAAGACAAAACTGTGCGATCGGGACATCATCAGGGAAATATTTCAATTTTGCACTCCCTACCCAGGAAAAAAAAAGCATTTATCCAAAACTACACACTCCATATTTCTTCCTTCAACAGAGGTTACTGCTTCTGATCAATATGGGTAGCTATAGTCCTTGTCCTTCAATATTTCACCATAAGTCTACAACTTTCACTTTAAAATGACTACCATTTTGAAGTTTCAGCTACATTTTAAAATTACTTTCCCTATTTCATATCACACTTACCTACCAGATTATAGGATTATCTTCTATCATCTCCATTGTACTCAGCATCTCCTAGCCTTCACACCAACCTCTCCTCCTCTTATCTATGCTGTCACAGATTTCAACAGGTATGCCAATGATAACTTTGCTCTTCAAGTTCCATGACTTCATTTTAATCAGCCACTCAGTTATATCATCTCTTTCCTCATAATTGAATACTGTTGCACTTTCAAAATTGTCAATATTAAAATGCCTCTCTGTATTACATGTTCCTGCGCCACCTCCTCCATTCTTAAAGTAGTGCAGTTACATGGCTTCTCCCTCTCACTATTTTCAATCATTTCAATTTGCCAGCAAATGGTTGCGATGACTTGGGATGATTGAAATTACCTTTCTGCCTCTAAGTATGCTGTCAATGGGTACAAATTTCCTTAAAAAGTAACTTATTTGTTAGAAATGAAAAAATTAAAAACCTTGAACCAAAGCATTTATAATTTTTTCATGAGTAAATGAACTACAGTATAGGGTTTCCCCAGTTTTCCTGATCTTTGATTTTTGTCTCATATTCTAAATACCTAGTCCTTGGGACTTTTGTGTCTTCCTTGAAGACCCTATTTGTTAGAAATACCAAGGTGCCACAAAAAAATCAAATGTGCTTGGAAGTGGATCAGCAAGGCAAACTTTACTTCTGCAGAAGGGTGTGCTACTGAACCTGCCTAGGAAGCACACCTGAGCAGGGCAGTCTGCCTGCTTTTATCCCTAGTTCAGCACTTTCCCTTGCCCTGATAGAAGGAGTTTGGGGTTAAAATCTAGGGAACTAGCTAATTTTAAAACCTGGCATGCAAAAGGAAGGGTAAGAGTTAAAAGTGGCTACAATCATATCTTTACATCCAAATTAAGGCTAAATTCTACGTTCTGAAAATGGACCATCGAACTTTCTATTTCTCACATATTCTAAAATAGAACCAGGTTCTTGCATTGCTGAGTCAGTCAAAAGTGTACTTTTAAAGTCAAGTATACCATTTTGCAAAAGTCAGTGTATCTTCATTTCTGCAAATGGACATCAGTCCATAAAAGTATCTCAGTAGAAGAACTCATATTTTGTTGGGAAGTGTAAGTAGAATAATAATATTTGCTGACCTTAGTTAATATGTCACTAGACATTTTACTTTGAGGATTCAGTGATAAAGCCCCCTAGTGAAGGTAAAGCAAAAGCATATATTTACTTGGTCTAAGTAAGCATAAAATGCCCGCAAACCCCACCACCATTTGTGACCCCCACCACCATTCATGACTCTTCCATTCAGCTGAATCCTGGCTGAGCCTGCCTTAACATCTAGGTTTTTGTATAATTAGGCCCTGAGATTCACACTACTAAATTATCCAGACCTATCAACAGATTGAATCATTCCAAAATCCATCTAATCAAACTCTGCTGATACCTGGGAAGCATGTAAATATATTCTGAGATTCATATCTTCACATATATTATAGTCCTGTTTGAAATTTTTATTTCTATTTTAGATATCAGGGACTAAAGAGAAACTATGTTATATTTACTACTTCTTAATGCATAATACTGTCTCATTCATCTGGTTTCATGGGTAAATTCTCTAGGTATTAAAGATGACCTGTTCGAATATAAAACCTTGTCTTCATTTTAAAATGTTTTATTAAGCATTTCTACACTATGTATGTAACTTTATAAAATATATTGTACATAACCTTGTCTTTTTATACAAAAGTTATTAAATAATACATACAACTTTCTTCTTTTTTGAGGAGACATTAAAATTTTATTCTGAAATTATCTCTGACCACAACAATAAAATTTAACAAATATTCACTAAACTATCTTACTCCTGTCATCAACTATACAATATATACCATAACATAAACCTGGCCTCTAGGATTAAAATCCACTAGAACATGTTTTGTGTTAAGTGGAGACTGCAGCATCTCACAGAAATTTTTACATACATATATGCACAATCCACATTCAACCGTTTTCACATTTTCTGTAAACACATTTACAGCATATTATAGTTACATGTCTAAATTGCTGCTCAATAAAAACCAAAGTCACTGCCTATACATGAAAGTAACAGTTGAGCTGAAGTATAATTACAGTTAATTTTATATATGTCCATAGCAGAGAGATGTACAAGACCCTAAGACACAAAGTTCATAAATACCTGGTTTTTCAAATGCTATGTTGGGTATAGCATTATATTTGGCAATATTAAAACCTTTACCAAACAAATCAGACTTTTGAAATGTCTTTTGCTTACCAGAATTATTCCTGATGAAACAATTACAAAAATGATTGCTCTCTTTAAAATAATTCACACTTTCTTAAGATGGCAGGCTTAAGATTTCTAAGATCCCAATCTTAGGATTTTGAAGTTTCCAATATGGCCCAGTGCTACTGATTCCTAAGTGTTTTCTAATATTCTGATGAAGTAATTTAACGTGACTCCAAACCACACATTAAGTTTACAAGTAGCTTAAGTGCATTGCACCCAAATTATAAAAGTCCTTTGCCATCATTAGTAGAGTCAGGCACATATAAAAGGAATGTACTTCAGTTCATATCAAAAGTCCTGGGATCAATCACACTATAAAATTAAATTATTTGAGGTAAATTTTTTAAGAATACAATTGATTTTTGTTTACTATTATCATAACAAAAATAACCTTTAGAAATCACTCTTAATAAATCAGGGTATTATTAAAAACATGCTATATTGGACTTCCCTATAAAACAAACTATAACTCCTGTAACACAAAAATGTATCTACTTTTACATTTTTGGTATTATTTCACAACAGACTGTTGAAATTCACTTCTCTTATATTGCTTGTCACCAATATCCCCTTATATTCTAAATGTCTTACGTCTAATTTAGTAGGAATAGAGATACTAAATTCTGGGCTTATTTCAAAGTAGGTTGAAGTATATAAGGGTGAAATTATATGATGACTGGAATTTGCTTTAACTTACTTGAGCAAAACAAAAATACTAACAAGAACAAAGTAAATGAAACAAAACTGGCAAAAATAGCCTGGCGTGGTGGCGCATGCCTGTAATCCCAGCACTTGGGAGGCTGAGTCAGGAGGATCGCGAGTTCAAAGCCAGCCTCAGCAACTTAGCGAGGCCCTAAGCAACTCAGTGAGACCCTGTCTCTAAATAAAATACAAAATATGGCTGGGGATGTGGCTCAATGGTGGAGTGCCCCCGGGTTCAATCCCCAGTACCAAAAAAAAACCAAACAAACAACAACAAAAAAAAACTGGCAAAATATTTTCAAGTACTGAGGCTGGGTGATGGATGAATACATGGGAGTTCATCACATCATTCTATTTTATCTATCTTCAAAAATTTATTTCATAAGGTTTTTTTTATAAAAGAGGGCTTCTTTAAAGAAAAAAGTTTAGTTAATAAATATTGAAATGATAATTGAATTATGTAATCACCATTTTTGCAGCCACAACATAACAAACTATTTCAAGCATGGATTATTAATGCATGCTAAGGATCATGAATGCATGTTAAAGCGACTGGATAAAATATGTTACAGAACAAGTTTAACAAGACCTCGAAATACTTCTCCATAGCTTACTTATTAATTTCTGAGGGAAAATTATCTTTATAGGAAGATATCTTCCTATAAGGAAGATACCTTTAGAGGTAGACACTATCAATGGGATCAAATTCAGCAATACTAATAAAGAAATCAAATTGCCATGTTTTCTGATGTTGTGCCAATACACAATATCACCTACATGGTAACCTTACTAAAATTGCTTAACCCGAATGTAATAAAGAGAAAACAATCATTTTTACAAAAGAACTGCCCTAAATTCTTTAAAATGTTAATGTCTTGGTTGGATTTTGAATCAATTCAAAGCAGCAATTATAAAGGTCATTATTAGAATTACTGGGATTATTTGAGTACGATTGGTATAGAAGACAACATTTTATATACATTTACATTTCCTGAGTGTGGTAATGATTTTGTGGTTGTATAAGAGAAAGTTCTTATTCTTAGAGAATATATAATGTGGAAGTACTTAGGGGTTAAGTGCCATCATGATAAGGACAACTCACATCAAAAAGTTTCCAAAAATATTATGTTTATGCATCTGTTTGTACATGTGTGTGTGTTTAAAGGGGAATATGAGGAAGCAAATTTGGTAAAACATTAACCATGAAAAAATATAGGTGAGAAAATATATGGTTACTCATTGTTCTATTATTTCAAATTTTCTATAGGTTTTTGTTTTCAAGTTGAAAAGTTAGGGAAATGTAACAGAAGAGATAGTCAATAAACAAGTTGATTCATGAGAGCACAGTTATCTTTTCTCATTTTAATTCTGAAGATTGGACATTGCTGAAAGTGGGATATTACTGTATTTAAAAATTATGACAAGCTGGGTGCAGTTGCACATGCATGTAATCCCAGGGGCTAGGGAGGTTGAGGCAGGAGGATCACGAGTTCAAAGCCAGCCTCAGCAAAAGCAAGGCACTAAGCAACTCAGTGACACCCTGTTTCTAAATAAAATACAAAATAGGACTGGGGTTGTGGTTCAGTGGCCAAGTGCCCCTGAGTTCAATCACTAGTAACCACCACCCAAAAATATGACAAACGTTTAACACTCAGTAGTTAAAACATCTAATCATCTTTAGCATAATTTATAATATTAAAATTAGCAAATTAATAAAATCATAGCTACAATAATGAAAAGTCAAAAGGTTTAAAACCCACCAATTTTGTTATCTAGTATTCACATTACACTTTTGTTATATTGCCTAGAATATTATGGCTAGAAGGACCTTGGAGATCCAACATCTAATCCAGCTCTTTGATTTTGCAGATTTGAAACAGAAATTTAAAAATGTAAAATAGTTTGCCTAAAGTCACCCAGATCTCCTTATTCTGTTTTCTTTTATAATACACAACTCATTGGCATTTTAATTTTATTTATACATTAAACCCAGGCCAATTTTGCTTTAAAGGGATCATTTATTACCATAAACCAATTCATTTCAAATTCATAAAGAATAAAAGAAGCTAAATTTAATCAAAGGAGTAATTTCTTGACTTTGTATCTCTGTTGGTTGTATAAGAAAGAAAGAAATGATTTATCCTCCAGGGTATGCACAGAATTGCCCTATACATTAATATCAGCAGGCCAGGAGTTCATATGCCATTTAAGGAAATTAAATTTTATTTGTTCATGGGTTGAAGCAAAACAGAAATGGGAATGGCATGGAATATGCTAGAGGATACTTTCCTTTTGAAATTAAAAATATTAGAGTCTGAGCTTTAAGAAAAAGTGAATGTCACTGACTTTTGATTAAAAGTAAGAAAACAGTTGAGAAATTGGAGCCTAATGCATACTGGGATGAAAGAGTTTCCTATTGAGAACTCAAAGGACTAATAATAATAATAAAGAAAGGAATTAACAGGTGAGTCCTCAGGAAGGAAATTACACATGCATTCAGTTGACAGTCCTCAAAACAGTATTTAATCTGAAAAATTCTCCAGGTAATTTACTTCTGTCTTAGTCAGGGATTCAACTCACACATTTAATGAGAAAAGCTGAAGTGTAACAGGTTTGTTACATTAAAGCTGTGGGGAAACACATAGGAGAAAATAGACTAGAAGCAAAGGTGAAAATGTATGAGGTAGAGATCACATCAGTGAATGCCAAAATGCATTTAAAATCAGATAATAACATTGTAATCCTTTTTTCATTGATTAGAGTTAATTCTGAAGATTGTTTTGTTCCTGCCATTTGGTCATATGAAATTATTTTGTACTTAATAGCGTTAAGAGAGATTGAGAATTGTCCTAAATTATTTCTTTCTTTGTTTATGCGTTATATTCTAATGCAATAATATTCTGAGATAAGGTTTCAACACTTCTAATAACATCATGCATACATGAATTATTGATTTTTTTATAATGCTCAATATATTTTAACATTAAAGATGTGGACACTTTTCATTTTGCATTTTTGAAATAAGAACTATAACAGGGCTAGTTTCTTACAAAGAGAGGACATTTTCAAAGCTCCCTTTGTTAAAAATTAGTATATCCTATCATTTGGTCTAATAAGAACCACGAAGTTTGATTTGAAGAGTCTGTGGGATCAAGCCCAGGGGGCTGTGGAGACAAAAATGTGGTTTACACTAAAATGTAGTGACTGGCTGGTGCTATTTCACCACTGCCTTAGGCAGTGCTATGCTGATAAAATTTTACACCTATCAGAATAAGGAGAAAAAAAGCACACTTGCCCTGACACATTCTAATTTCAAACTGATAAGCCCAGCAGAACCAAGAAATTGTCATAAAGCATTTGATAACCTTTCTTCATAAAATATCCTATCCATTTTGGAAATAGGAAACTGCTTTTTGAGTCTGTGTAATAATTTACTTCTGATATATGCTGGAAACATTTAAATGCCTTTACTTTTGATGTTCAGAGATGAATAGCTAAACCAAAGAATAAAAATAGCTAAACCAATAGACATCATTTTAAAAAGTGAATATGTCTAAATTTGGTCCCAAAGTTTGAAAATTTCATGATTCTAGTGTGAAGTCTTTGCAGTAATATACATAACTTCAAAATCATATATAAAATTTGACCATAAAATACCTACTTTGAAATATCAGGTTTTTGATGTATATATATTTTAATTCTGAAATCTTGAAACAAGAATTAAGAAAAATCCAGATTCTTACAGGGAAAAGACATTTCAAAGCACCCTCTGCTGAGGTTTATTATATCACATCATTTGTTCTAATGAGAATTGTGGAGTTCGAGTACTCCCACATCAGAAAAGTCTGTGTGATCTTATGTGATCAGTCCCACAGGGCATTAGAGACAAAAATGTGATTTACACAAACATATATATGTGTGTGTGTGGGAGTGTGTATACATTAAGCATCCATATATGTATGTGTGTGTGTATATATATGTGTACACACACATATATAACACAATAAACACATATGTATGTATCATTATAGAAATATTTGCTGATAAATGCAAACATTCAGTAAATGGTACTTGCTTTTATATTAATTTTATTTATCATAGTAATTTAATATTTTATTTATTCTCAAGGTCTTTGCAAATACAACTAACTTTCTGGTAATTTAAATGCACTGAAAATCATTACAATGATAAGATATTCAGAAAGGTATAGATAAAGTCAAATAATAAATTCAGAGAAATATCATTTGCTTTTCAACTTGCTCTAGAATCACTTTGAATACATCTCTAATGTAGTAAGTATCATAAAATGTGATAAAGGTGAGGCTCAGTTATAGGCCTGAAATTCCAGCAACACCAGAGGCTAATACATGAGGATGGCTAATACAAGGACAGCTTTGCCAACTTAGCAAAACAGACTCAAAGTTTAAAAAAAGCTGAGGATGTGGCTCAGTGGTAGAGAGTCCCTGAGTTCAATCCCAAGAACTTAAAAAAAAATGAAAGAAAGTGATAGAAGATAATCTAAATTATCTGGTAGGTTAGAAAGCACAGGGTAAAGTGCCTCAGTCTGGTGTCCCCATGGAAATCTTGATTTGATCACTTGCACTAAAACCACTATTAATTGTAGGGACACACCTTAAGATGGCGACCGCAAGAACACCACCCTCGGGGCATAAGCCCCCCTCACCAGTGGTACCACCTAGGTGGTGGCCTAGGATTGGCCCATTCGACCTCTGTGAACGTGAGCAGCTCTGGCCACCATCAAATCTTAGGAGACCTTTGCCCTGCAGGCTTTGATGTGTGCTGCATGGGCTGTTTACCTTTAAGGTGATTGGCCCTGCAGGTATCCCCTCTCTTTTCTTTGTTTCTTTCCCGCTCACTCGCCCCCTTATATACCTGCTCCCCTCCTCCATTAAACCGAGATTCTTGCTAGACAGACTCCCGGCTGGTGTGCGTTTTTCAGCCGTCGACACTCACTCTCCTGCTTGACCCCGTGCCCCCCTGGCTGGTCCAGGGAAGGCACTCAACCTTTGTTGTTCGGTGCGGAAGGAACAACAATTAATAACTAGCTCCAATGTTACAGCACATGATCAAAGGAAACAAACTTTTTAAAAAGTAGACTTTAATATACTGAAGATGCTTGATTTAATGATAGTTCTGAGGTATAAATTGCAGAGACCTAAGGATACAGCTGAGAAATGGGCAAGTACTTGGAATAGAAGAAAGAGGAATATTAGTTAACAAGTAATCAAATTGACTTCTCTTTCTTATAGTGAAGAGCATTGCTTTTTAAAAATATATTTTATTTTTTAAAAGTTAATATGTGCATTTACAGGAAACAGAAATACACAAGCAAAGAACAAAGTCATCCAGTAATAAGCAGCTCAGTTAATTGTGTCCCTCCAGGTCATGCAGGTACACAAACAACTGTGATTGAAATCATAGTCTATATCATGCTTTTTCACACATCATGAATACTCACCAATTCAAAATCCCAAAGCTACATGAGTATTTTTGATAGCCAAGAATATATACTAACTCAATCTTATAGAAAAAAAATGTAATCATGCCTTTCTTGGGGATAAAATTTCACCAAAGACAGGCCTCTAGATGGACAAATTGGCAGAGTTACAACAACAAAAAAATGCATTCCCTTAATGCTTTTTAAAGTGAGACATAAAGCAACGGGCACATCAAATGTAATGTTTCTAAGAAGATTCATTATGATTTCTTCTACTCACATATTAGCAAAAATGCATGTTTCCAGTGAATTAAAGTATCCCTATAGTACAACCAGAAGATGCACCCACATCAATGGCTCACATCAAATGTATATGTAAATCCTTGAATACCAGCTCCCATCTTTTCCTGGGATGCTACCTTTGGCCCCTTTGTTGCCAGCCTAATGAACAAGTCCTGATACACACTACCCAGAGATAAAACAATTGCATGTCCAAGATGCATCTTTTCTACAATTATAACAAAAAGATATTTATAAGATGGCTAGTTCACCAGCTCTTCTTTTAATGATACACTGTCACCTCAGGATATCTAGAACACATAGATGTTGTGAAATAAAGTATGAACTTTATACACAATAAATGGAAGTACTTTACCAAAAATGTACATATAAATTTATGGTTACAAACTAAAACTGTCTTTCAGATATGGATATACTAGCAAAGAGCCCTTCCTCATCTCCCTCTTCACTGTTCCAGTGACTAAATTCAGACTATCCCTAGCTGGAAGAGATGGATCAACAAAGTTCATTCCCAGAAGAGAGTTCTTCCTAGAAACTAACAAAAGGACATTTATATAGGGATTATCTTGCTACTTCTAATATACTTTGGATGTTAGGACTTATGATTCAATACCCAGAAATGTTAACTAAAATGCACATATAACAATGGCTAGACAATCTGAACTAATCTAAGGGGCACAGAATGCTGCTTTCTGCATACTTTCTCCTCCCCCACACAGTGAACCTTCAACATAAGATGTCAAGTGTAGCAATTTCATTCCCCTAAATGCCAAACATCCTACATAGTAACAAAAATATTTAAAGGGCATAACTTTACCCCTCTACCATGTGTTATACACTTTTAAACATCTAGAAAGACTGGATGGTTCCAACAAGGACTTTAGTTTCCCACTATACATATAGTAGCGTTGAATAAACTGCACACACTTGCTTAACAAAGGCTGGACTTTGAAGTAAAACAAAACAAAATAAACTTTAAAGGCTAGAATTTGAAAGTATCTTCTAAATAGGAACATTCTGTCCTAGAACCCTTCCCTTTCTTATCTCTTATCAACCTAGGGGTCAGATATATGCATCTGTAATGCTTAGAGATGACTTTAACAATTTCTTTTCCTAAGTGGTTTTGAGAAATCTTTCCCATGAATTTTAACACAAAGTGTACTCGATGTGTTAGCTTACTAACTCCACTTTCATTGTACACTGGCCACCTCTTTAGCATCTAGAAAGACTAGATGTATATTAGGACTCATGTATACTAAAACAAAACTCACAGACATAAGGGATGATATCAATGTTGCTTCACAGAAAACACACTGGTATAAAGGACTTTACATTTTCTTTTCCTCCTTCGTCTTAGAACCAACACAAATATAATGTGTTCTGCTCAGAGGAGTGTTTTGATCATTTCACTTCCAAAAGACAGTATTTCCTTATGAATTTTAATAAAAAGAGATCAACAAAATGTTTTATTTACTACCTCCACATTTAACATTGTGTATTTCTGAACATCTAGAAAGATCACGTTTCTAATAAGGACTTAAGTTTTTCCACTATGTACACAGTAGTGTTAAATAAACTACACACATGCAACAATGGTTATATCTGAAAGCATCTTATAAGTAGGATCATTCTGACCTAGAATCCTTCATTTCCTCCATTTCCTTCTGTCCTTTATCACATCTGATATAGACACATGTCACTCAGATGTGATGTTCCAACTTTACTTCCAAAAGTCCTTTTCAAAAGACTGACTTTCTATGAATTTTAATACAAAGTGTACAAAATATGTTAGTTTATTTACTCTAGTTTTGTCATACACTGGCAACATTTTAATATCTAGGTACTAGATATTATAAAGTTAGAACTCTTTTGTCCACCACAGACATAACATATACAGTACAACAAAGTTAAATAAAATGCACATTACAGGGCAATGGGTAAGCTGAAATTTTTTAGCACACTCTAACAAAACACCTTTTGCAACTTCTTCCTTCCCACCTCCCTCAAACCAATGAACAAATACAGACAGTATACTGTTCCAGATAGATGAACAATTCCAAAGACAGTATTTCCCACCAGTTTTTAAAAGCTATTTACAAAAAGTTGTATTCTATTACTTCTACTCTTAAACATATCAGGCACTTCTAAATATCTAGGACTAGACATTCCACATAAGAACTTGTCTACTATGCACACAGCACTGGTAAATAAAATTGCAAATATAGCCATGGTTATAATCTGAGGCATTGTCTACCATGGCCATTTTGTCCTTGAACCTTTCTCTCCTCAATTCCTGTTTTCTACTTTCAGTCCAGTGAACAAGCACAGGCATATGCAATGCTTAGAGAGGGTTGAAGAAATTCACATGCAAAAGTCATTTACAGAAATCAGGTTTTCCTATGAATTTCAGCACAAAGTGTACAAAACATGCCAATTTTACTAACTACTTGGTCATACACTGTCAACTTCTTTAACATCTAGACACTAGATTTTGCAAAATTGAGACTCATCTGCCATATATATATATATATATATATATACATACACATATATATATTATACAATTGGAAAACAAAATGCACAAACTCACAGAAAAATGATGTCTGAAGATGTCCAAGTATGAACACTTTTACAATTCTTCCCTCCCACCTCCTCCACATCACTAAAAGTATAGATAGTACTATACTGCTCACAGAGATGGTTTAATAGTTCCATTCCTGAAAGACCATATTTCATATGAATTTTAACAAAAATATACTTACAAAGTGATATTTTACTGCCTCTACATTTAATGTACATAGGGCATTTCTAAACATCTAGACTGACTAGATGTTTCAATTAAGTATTCAATTTGTCCATTATGTACACAATTCTTAAACTGCACACATATAACAATAGTTCTAATTTGAAAGAGTCTTCAAAATATGAGCATTAGGGCTGGGGATATAGCTCAGTTGGTAGAGTGCCTGCTTGTGCTCAATCCCCAGCACCACAAAAGAAAAAAAGAAAATATGAGCATTATGGCCATTCACCAACCCAGTGGTCTATAAATGCTCAGATTTTTAGAAGACAATCTTTCCTAGAAATTTTAACACAAAACATATAAAAACAGAATACTAATTCTACGTTTGTCATATACCAACAACCTCTTTAACACTAGAAGGACTAGAAGTAGATTAGGCTTTCTTTGTCCTTTGTATACACTATGTACACAGCAAAGTAAAACAAAACACATAGACATAAGGTACAATGGATACTCTTGCCTCATAATAAGCATACTGGCATGGTGTTCCAGAAAACCAGCATACAATGTGTACCACTCCATAGGGTGTCTGTCTATTGTCCCCCAAATATTTCATATGAATTTTAACAAAATGAAATTTATAAAATGCCAGGCACTTTAGAACATCTAGAAAGATGAGATATTTCAAATAAGTATTTAGCATTAACTATATATACAGTAGTGAAGAATAAAATGCACACACAAAACAATGGTTATAACACAAAAAATGTCTTTTACATATAATCAGTCTGGCATAGGACTTTCTCTGTCTCATATTCAAAGTCTTCTCCATGTCTTCAAACCCCACTGAGCAAAGGTGGAAGTGTTGCTCCTAGAGGGGGTCTAACAATTCCATTTCAAAAACTTCCTTCCAGAAGACATTTCTTTTCTTATTTTTAAAAACAAATAGGCATTTACAAGATGTTATGATATATTTTGTAATACTTGGCAACCTCTTCATATCTAGAATGTCTAGATGTAGCAAAGGTTTTCTGTTAAAAAGTTTTTTGGGAAAGTTGAGCGCAGCTTTTCATATAATATGCAGAGGCCTTCTACAAATGACCAGTACAACTTCTCAAAGGGCATTGGATACTTCCAACTGCCCCAAGGTGGTGTGTTCCTTTGACATTCTTCTCTTCGGCTTAGAGGAAAACCAACTGCTTAATAGCCTCTAATCCTTCCACCTGTAGGGCGCTAACTGTTCCCCCCTGCCCCACCATCCTGTCAGCACTCTAAATGTTCCACCAAAGGCTGCTAACAGTTCATCATACCTGCTAACTCTTCCACCCTTTAACCATCTCCCTCCCTAGGACTGCTGATAATGGTTCCACCCATCCTGATCATCTGGGGCTTTGCTCACCTTCCACAACAGTTAAAACCTGTGTCCTTTGTTGTGGGGAGAAGGTGAGGTCTTGTTCAACCCACTGAGGGGTCCCCCCAGGGCCCTGGTGGTGCAGCCTCATTTCTAACCAGTGAAAGGCGGAGCTCTCAGGGGTCCACACACCTTCTAGGTCCCTCCAAACCCCTGAGGGCTTAAGAGGCCTCTGTTCTTAGCACACCACACCATGCCATACCCACCACTATCCAAAGGTGACAGGTCCTCAACAGCCACTTCACCTGGGATAGGAAGGATTGGGCTGGGAGACGCACCAGCCAGCAAGATCAGGGTGGAACAGATCAGACCAAGATGTGATCAGATAATGGAGGGGGACAGCGGGCTTTGCGGGGTCGAGGGTTGGTGAGCAGGTGCTCGGAGTCTGGGCCCGCCAGCGCGCAGCTGCAGAGGGGACTCCAGGTGTCTTCACTGCAGAGGCTCCAGCCTGTTTCTAGACCACCAGCTTGCCAGAAGTAGCGCAGGGTGCCATTTGTTCTTCACCAATGTCTCTGCCTGAACTGAGCATTTCAATTCTAACGAAAACTTTCAGAGTTGCTAATTACCAAGTGTAGAAATTCCAACATGTGTTCCATTTCCAAACCTGTTTTAAGAAATATAATGACATGGCCTACAGTACCCAGGTTTGGAAGTGGACATTGGATGAGAAGTGTGAATATTATGATCTATATGTATCTTCCTGACATATAATTTGTGCTGAATTTCTGTTAGTTTTTTGTTGCTGTGACAAAATAGCTGACGACAAAAAGGAGGAAATGTTTACTTTGGCTCATGGTTTCAGAGGTTTTAGTCCATTCACTTGGCCCTATTGATTTTGGGCCTATGGTAAGGCACAACATTATAGTGGAGAGCACATAGTTAATGAACTACTCACTTCATGGTAGCAGGAGGTAAAGAGAGAGGAAGGGGCTGGGGCCCCAGTATAGCTTTCAAAAACATACCGCCAATGACCTACTTCCTGCAAGAAGGCCTCACCTAGTAATTTTTCTACCACCTCCCAGTAGCACCATCAGGTAGGTACCAAGCCTTCAATACATATTTTAGGGGACATTTAAAATCAAAACCATAACATGAAAGTTTTGTGCCACGCTTGTTAAACCCTCTTACCAACCTGGTGATAATCATGATGCCTATTTAGAACATGAAAAGGTCAGTTCTGAGCCACAGAGAGTTTAGCTGAGTTTACAAAAATTGCACAGGTAGTTATATGTAGAGTTAAGATCAGAAAATGAGAGTGGATCTATTCTCTAAATCCAGCTTTGTCATTTTTCAGGAATTCATGCTACTCAGTCATCAGGTTAAGCAGATTTTTTAAAAGTCAGAGCTGAAAAGGGTTTTGTAAGTGATATATTAATGGAAAAAATGACCTTATTAAAACTCTAAGATCTGTACATTATATCCTAGATATTGACAGATCTAAATTTAGTTAAGGAAAATAAAACTCTAGGAATATGTGGGCACTTACCTTAAAGTTTACATTTTTTAATTTTTTTATTCATTGTACACGAATGGGGTACAACTTTTCATTTCTATGGTTCTATACAATGTAGAGCCACACTGTTTGTGTAATCATACATTACATAGGGAAATGATGTTTATCTCATTCTATTATCTTTCCTCCCCCCCCCCCTTAAAGTTTACATTGAATGGTCGGAAATTTTAGTTCATAGTCTCATCTTTCCACTTATTAGCTTCCTTAAGGAAAGAAAAAAAAATTGGTTCCAGATTCTAGGGACCATATTTATTAAAATGAATTTACTATCTAATTGCCATATATTTTTAAGCACGTCATTGCAATTAACATATTAGGAAAAAAATGGAAATATTTTCTTTCCAGAAAGTTTATACACAGTTGTCACATAACCCATCAATTTCACACCTTAGGTATATCCCCAGGGGAAATGAAATCACATATCCACACAAAAATGCATACATTGGTGTTCTTAGAGCATTATTTATAATAGCCAAAAAATAAAAACAACCATTAAATAGTGAATGGGTAAAGAAAATTTGATACATCTCTACAATAAAAAGAATGTAGTAATGATATTTTAATACAGATGATCCTTTAAAACTTCATGCTGACAGAAGCCAGTCGTGGTATGATTCCATTTATGTAAAATGTCCACAAAAAATCCTTGGAGACAAAAAGTAAATTAATAGTTGTCAAGGGATGGTTGGAGGAGAAATTAGGAGGTACGGAAATTTTCTGGAAGTAGAGAGTTGTAGGTGGTTTCACAGCTCTGAACATACTAAAAACTATTGAATTGTACATGGCAGAAAGACAAATTGTATGGTATGTAGATTATATCTAAATAAAGTGATTTAAAAATAAAAGTCAAAATATTTTGTGAACAAGCGCTGTACATTTAATCTATCACTGTTTCTAAAGCAATGACAGAAAAAAGTGGATGATTTATAGTCAAGCTACCTCTGCTATTTTTTGACTCATGGATTTTAACCTTTCCGATGCTATATCCATTGCTAGCAGTAGCAATGGACCCTTTATCCTCCTCTAATATTTTTTACCAGTTGAAACTAATCCTGAAAATAACTATTGGGGAAATATTTATTTTTTAATATTCAGTAATAAGACTGACCAAAACAAAGCACATATTTCATCCAGAGTCATGGCTCCACTCAGGTAAATTATGAATCTAAGTAATTATATATCCAATCAAAACATAACTACTCATTCCAAAGCACACCAATTGGGTAGGACTTAAAACTTTAAAGATGTGGTTTGTATAGTTGACCTTTCCAAAAGCAAGGAACACTGGATGTGACTGTTAAATGTAACAATATTTCTGAGAATGCTTATAAAGCTTTGAGAATGCGTGAAGCAGAAAATCTTTACAATTAATTCACCAAACCAAGCTGAAGAATTCAGAATTAGGTGAGTTGCTTCTAAAGCTTCCAGTTCTAATGACAAGGAACAGCTGGCTCACAGGTTGGACTAAAACCCCTCACGGACAGTAAACCACACATGCATAATAGGACATTAACTGCAGTGATAATTTGTTCCTCTAGGCTGAAAATAATAAAGTTCATTTTTGTACAGCTGTTAATCAAAAGATATTAGAGAAACAATCAAGGGTTGGTATGCTTTTAACTTACCAGACAGTTTCTCAGCAGTAACATGTTCCTTCTTTACCAAATTATAATTTTCTGACTCTTTATGCAGTCATTCTTTGCTGGTTTTATTGATATTATACCCTCATATCAAATTATCTAATCCTTCTTCTCTCAGTACTAAAAGGTTTCATCTCTGAGATAAATATCAAATGATCCTCAATTGCAGTTAATTGTAACAAAGTCATACTTTCCCTATTTAAGTAGGGAAATAATGACTATGACTGTTAATGTACATGAAGCCACTGATGCAGCTTGTCCAACTAAGCATAACCAAAATGTATTATGCATTTGGCCCATGTTATTTCCAAAGGCAGAGTAAAATTAAAAAAGAAAATCAACATCAGTTTTCTGAAAGGATGCCATATAATTGAAAAATTCAATTTATGGTGACAAATAGAAAGATACAAAACTTTTAAAAACAGTCCACAGAAATCTATTTTTATAAGGTCATAGTGATGATACTAACAAAATGAGACAAAAATATTGCACTGGTTCTGAACATCTTCATGTTATAAGAAATCAAAAATCAGAAGCACATCTCACACATATACAAAACCCCTCAAAATGAAAAAATAAAAACCTCACACAATTCAGTTGCTTGGTTATTTTATGTACAAGAATAACTGTAGAAAGACCATATTTTACAAAGTTAAAATAAAATAGTTAGATCATTTAGTGTTTTCCATGTGCCAAACATGGTTCTAAATATATGTGTTAAGCAATTTGCGGTAAATACAATTTTACAGTGAGGAAACTGGTAGCGAAAGGTAAAGTAACTTACCAAAGCTACAAGGTTACACAGCCAGAAAAGCATAATTCAAATCTAGACAACTGGCTGTGGAGTCTTCACACTTGACCTATATGACTAGATGTAAACTAGCTGACAAGTGCTATTTTCTATCACTACTGTTTCATCAAATTAAAACTAATATTAAAAAAAAACTTTGGTGGCATATGGTAGTTTTTACTCTGTGTAGATAATGGAAACTGTGCCATTAGTAATTACCAGTTTAGCTATAAACCTGACATTGAGATCACTGAATTCACTATGCTGAGATTTGGGTGACTTAATTCTCTTCTTCATAATGGAATGTTCTTTAACTCGTATTCCATTTATTATATATTACCTAGATTCAATGGGTTTCACTAGAAAATATAATGAGCTATGGATCCCAAACTTCCCCATTGCCGACCATGCTCTTCAGTTTCAGAAAATTCCATTCTATCTCGATGTAAGAAGAATTCCTTTATTTTCAATATACCCAATAGTATAGATTTTAAAAAGCATACTCCTCTTTAAGTAACCTTAGATGATATGCAATTCTATGTCTGAGGTATCTATATGTTCATTTCTGAAGTCCAAATAGGATCTGTTTCATCCTTTAGGCAACTCTTTGATTATCACTTTTCTCAATTTCCTGTTGTTCCCATTGTTTATAAAGGCCTAAATTTTTTTCTTTTTTCTTTTTTTTTTTGGTACTGCGGATTGAACCCAGGGGCACTCGACCACTGAGCCACATCCCCAGCCCTATTTTGTATTTTATTTAGAGACAGAGTCTCACTGAGTTGCTTAGGGCCTCGCTAAATTGCTGAGACTGGCTTTGAACTCTCTATCCTCCTGCCTCAACCTCCCAAGTTGCTGGGATTACAGGCGTGCGCCACCACGCCCGGCAAGGCCTAAATTTTTAATAAGGACAATACTGCCATCCACATTGGGACCTCTGTTCCCATCTATAATGTCATCTCTCTTCATGCTTCATCTTAATCTTTATATATAAGCTGTTTTTTCTACCCAGAATATTTACCTTACATTCTGTCTACTTCCATATAGAAATAGCCTCCCCTTCCAACCCATTTCTCAGATTCAAATGTCATTTCCTCAGGGAAAAATTCTTTGACCACCTTAAGTAAGATAGTCCCCTCCACTTATTTTTATTTTTTTGGTATTAGGTATTGAACACAGGGGCACTTAAGCTCTGAGCCATATCTCAGCCCTTTCTATTTTATTTTAAAATTTTGAAAGAGAATCTCATTAAGTTGCTTAGGGCCTCAATAAGTTGCTGAGGCTCGTTTTGAACTTGGGATCCTCCTGCCTGAACCTCCCCCCAACAACTAGGATTACAGACGTGCACCATCATGCCTAGCTTCACCCATTTCATACGTTCATTAGGCCATATAACTCTCTTTCAAAGCATTTCTCACAGTGTATGGTCATTTTATTATTGTCTTCTCCCAAGTAAACTTAAATAAATGAGGGCAGAGGTTACTTATCTTTAGCTTATCTGCGCATCTCCACTAGATAGTAGAGTGGAATGGAATCACTCCATAAAAGAAAAAAATGTGTTGACTAGCTGGATCAATAAATATAATAATTGCTGATGTTCCTGTGCTCTAACTCCAACCTGACTGCTAATACGAAATTCTAGGTGACAAGAAGCCAGTCAATTCAACTAGACAATAATTTCATGTGAATATGCAACATCTAAAATGTTGCCTGATTAGCTGAATCTTTCCCTGTCTTAATGTGGAAGGGCAATTTGCCTACAGCTTTGGCTATCTATGGACCCTTACAGTTTGTGGGAGTCAGCTCAAAGAAAGAAGATGAAACAGAAAAAAAAAATGGCCTTTTTATACTTTCACTTTTGGAAAGCCCTCTCAGATACACAAGCTCTTCATTCTACCTGGTTTTTAGTTGCACTGTTCAACTTTTCTACAACCCATTCCCTACTGTGGCTTGCTGTAAAGACCTTTTTTGTCTTTGATATCTTAGATACTACACAAGTTTCCCTTTGCAATTTAGTCAAAGAATAGCCTGTAGGAGGGGTGATCCATTTTCCTCATCTTTGTTCCTATGCAATACAGTAATATATGCCTCCCATGAAAGCATTGCTCCATTTAGTATTAAGGTTAAATACAACCCAAGACCTCCGATATGAGTACCTGAATCAAACTTTACATATCCCAACATATTGATTGAGGTTTGTTATTTCCAAATGAATAAAAACTAGAATGGGGACATCCTATCTGAGGTGGATAACATTGGATAGTGAGCCAGACACTTAAGTTCAAGTCAAAAATCCTCTAGGTAATATCATGAGGCAAAATTTAGAGCACCAAAGTACATGAGTGATCCCATAGCCAAAAATGAAAATTATCAGGCACTGGACCATATGGAAGCATATTTGAGTTAAGGTAAGAAATGTCTTGGGAAATTAACCAGTCATTATTGAAACATTTACAAGTTTATCACAATAGTACTAAAACAGAGTCTAACAAGCTAGTTTGGGTGGTAACTGAGTTGGTTTCTCCCTACATCATCTCTATCTAAACTGAATGGAATACCAGGAATACAGCAGGGAAATTTTGGAGAGATTTGGACTATTTGATAGCAATATTTTATTCTGTATCATTTTGAAACAGTAGCACTAGATTAGAAAGTACAGTTGGCTAAAAAGGTTAAAAACGTTACTATGCTTCTCAGACAACATTTAAACATTACTGAGGCCTAGTATATTCTACTATGCTTGGATTTCTCTTCCTTTTGTGCTCCATAATGTATATAAGAAGCATATACATTTGTGTTCTATAATGTATATAAGAAGCATATATAGGATGTGTTGGTTAAGGGCATCATTTATGGAAAGAGCCTATCTGATTTCAATTTCTGGTTCTGCTACTTGAGAGTTCTGTAAGCTTGACTAAGCCATTTAATTTATTTGTGATTCTGTTTCCTGAAATGCTAATAAGAATATTACATACCTTATTCCTGGAGTTGTTATAAGCATTAGAGGAGATAATATTTCAAAAAATTCTTAACAGAGTTTCTGGCACATGGCAAGTGCTCAATGAATGTTAGCTATTATTTTTCTGAGTCCTCAGGGATAGTTTGCATGCACATGCACAAGGGTAACCCAGACAACTTACCCTTCCTAACCCATCAAGGAAGATATACCACTAAGTTTCTCAAAGAGTTGTCATAAAATACAGTTAGGAAGATATATAGCACCAAATCCAGGCATTAGTGATTAGGTATGAGAGAAGGTACAGATTTTCTGGTTGTGGCATTCTTACCCATCGCTTAAAATGAAAGCAGGAATTCAGTGGAAAACAGCATGCGTGGACTCATGTTAAAATTCAAGGTCTGGAACCCACTAGCAGTATGATGCTAGTCGAATCACTTAAATTATGTAAGCCTCAGTTAATGAAAGATAGTAATATATACTTCACAAAGTCACTGTGAGAATGACAAAGCATATGTATAATCTCTAACAGTGCTCATCACCTAGTGGCACTCAGGAACTGTTATAACTCTTTTCATCATTTCAAAGACAGCTATAGTCTGACTACAGAGATGTTTCTCTCAAGCCTGCTAAAAGCAAAAATTATTGATTCTGTAAGAGGCATCCCTTCACTTCTTCCCTCCTCACCAATATATCCCATTCCCCTGAACGAAAATATCCTTGAAGTAGAAACTGGCAAATCAGTGAGTAATTTCTCTACTACATAAGAAGTGAGAAAAGCATAACTCTAGCTCATCACTAGGGTTGAACAGCTTCAAGTACAGAGCTGTTTGTGAATCGAAGACATTTCTTAATCTCCTATCAGTCCCCAGCCTAGGTAAGTCTTGCTCTTAGAGGCTAAGAAAAAAAGAGGATAAAAAGAAAACTTTGGTTTTCTTTTGAACAGCAAAGAACAGGGCAGCAGTCTAAAAGAAGCAAATTGTTCTTTCACTCTATGAAAGGAAATAAAAAACAGACTCTCATACTATGATGGACAAAAACGTCAAATAAAATTAGACCAAACTGTAGAGTTAAACCCAAAGGGAAACCTTTCGTCTTAAGTACTGCATTTCCCTGGAGCTATCTGAGAGACTTTTGCCATGGCTTTTGCTAATGATCTGAATCAAAAAGAAAGCAATATGAAAGCACATTGGAAAGAGGTGTGTGTGTGTGTGTGTGTGTGTGTGTGCATATGTGTGCACCCATGTGTGCACGTTCATGTGTGCATATAAGTGTGAGTGTATGTTTTAAACTTCAGTACATCCTAGATATTAGGTTCTAGGGGAAAAAAAAGGTTTCATGTTCTACAAAGCAAATCTTTAAAGAATGTGAAAAGAGAAATGTTGCCTTTATGGTAGAGAAGGTTACCTTTTTATCACAAGACTGTAAAAGACACATTTTGTCCTTTATAAATGATATTTAGAGGCTTTCATCCCTTTTGGCAAAAGAGTGTTTTAACTAGTTGAATTTAAAGTTAAAGTTGAGTTGAGATTTAATGGCAACTCTACTTGGCATGGTCAGGAATTAATATTACATTATGATGTAGTTGTGTCTGACAGCCTAGATAAAAATGTGTCCACAGAGCTCTTTCTTTTTAAATTATTTTTATTTGTTATAATTGGTCCACAGAGCTCTTTCTTGAAGATTTATCTACACAGATATCTATATATCAATCTGTATATGGTGTTCTCCAAAATAATGTGGCATTACAAATATTTTAATTTCTAGAGCCAAAGAACAAAATAGCTTCTAACCTATCTTTCCTACCCGCACTGAGTATACCTTACCCTCTTCCAAAAATTCACTGTGCTATCAGGAGATACACGTAGCAGTGAAAAAAATTACCAGAGTGAACTTAGACATTTCAGAAGCCTACAGAAAGAAAGAACGTGTTTATAGGGAAAAATATGCCAGGCTCACCAAAATAGGTGTGGCACAGAGGTAGTTCCAAGAGTCCATTAGATCAATCTCTGGAGGCAACACAATCTACATCCTAAGCTCTAACTCTAATAACAAAATATTTGGAAGGAATGTTATTTTCAGTTAAGACCAAGGGATGCTGAGGAGTAAATAGATTCCAAGTAACATTTCTCGCTCAAATCACTCCATCACTAAAATCATGTCATTACTTCCTATTGTTCTTAAAATAAAGTCCAAATATATCTCCATGTAATCTGTCCACTTCTACTCAGATTTTGCACACTACCACTTGCTTCTTGCCCTTACTGCCCTACTCACACTACCATTCTGTTTTAATGGACACATCAAAAATTTTTTTTTGCCTCATAACATTTGCCCTTACTGTTCTATTTGCCTGAAATATTGTACTTACACTTCATCATTCATAGGTACAATAAGGAATACCTCACAGTAATTCTGAAATATCTCCATTTCCAAGTGACTTTATGGAGGTCAGAGACTAATGCAGATTCTACATTAGGATAAAAATGATGAAGACCAGCCTATAATTTATCTTTCCAAATCTCCATGAGATATCAAAAAGGAAAAAAAAAATCTGGATCACTGGTTGATTATTGTTGTTTTGACTTTTATCCAATGAAAATGATTGCTGAAACTCAGTTTTTCATGACTCTTAACAAAGTTCTGTCTTGCTTTGGAAGTAAAAGTGGAAGAAGAAATGTAAAATCAAGTCCTCCCATGAGAAATACCTATCAGTCTGAATTTGAGGACCTCGCATATATTTTTATAATAAAGAGGATGAGTTCAATTATTACCTACAGTATAACCAGCAGGTTTGCAATGAGGTCTACAATTTCTAATGGTGGACAAAGAGGATGGGGAGGGTTGTAGGATATAACTGTTAATGGGATAAGAAGAGAGTATATAGAGGTAGTGCATCATAGGAAGTGTGAAAGAGGGACCAAAAGAAGTTGGTTGCTAGCATGAGAAAAGGGAGAAAGAGCCTCTGAGGAAACAGTTAAGTAACAGGAAAATAGAAATATTGGCAAAAATAAAAGAATAAAAAATAAAAAGATAAAATTTTAAAAAACTATAAAAATACTGTTAAAATCTTTATAGGGGATGTATAGTTTAAGGCCACATATTGTGTGTATTGGGTGTTGCTAATAATGATCTCCTCCTTAAAGGTGAGGTATTAGAAACTTGCAGGGACACTACACCCTATATGGGGGAAGCTATAATACCTTGGATTCAAACTGTTAGAAGGAAAGATACATGAACAACATGAAAATCAAGGGAAGAAAGTGCCCCAAACAGACCAAGATACTATATTTATAGAATCTAATGACAGAACAGGAGAAGAAATGTCAGAAAAGGAGTTCAGAATGTACATAATTAAAATGATCTGCAAAGAAAAGTATGAGATAAGAGAGAAAATGCAGGCAATGATTGATCACTCCAATAAAGAGTTAAAAGAGCAAATGCAGGAAACAAAAGATCATTTCAAAAAAGAGACAGAGATTATGAAAAAAAAAAACCCAAACAGATCCGTGAAATGAAGGAAACAATAAAACAAATTTAAAACTCAATATGAAGCATGACCAACAGACTAGCTCACTTGGAAGACAGAACCTCAGACAATGAAGACAAAATATTTAATCTTGAAAATAAAGTTAACCAAACAGAGATGTTAAGAAATCATGAACAGGACTTCCAGGAATTATGGGATAGTTTGAAAAGAACAAATTTAAGAATTACTGAGATTGAGGAAGGCACAGAGGTACAAACCAAAGGAATGAACAATATATTCAATGAAATAATATCAGAAAATGTCCCAAACCTAAGAATGAAAAGGAAAATCAAATACAAGAGGCTTACAGGACACCAAATGTACAAAATTACAACAGATCCACACCAAGACATATTATAATGAAAGTGCCCAACATATGAAACAAAGACAGAATTTTAAAGGCCATAAGAGAAAAGTATCAGATGAAATATAGGGGGAAACCAATACAGATATCAGCACATTTCTAAGTCCAGACCCTAAAAGCGAGGAGGGCCTAGAGCAACATATTTCAAGCTCTGAAAGAAGATGGATGCCAACCAAGAATCTGATACCCAGCAAAACTAATCTTCAGATTTGAGGACAAAATAAAATCCTTCCATGATAAACAAAAGTTAAAAGAATTTACAAATAGAAAGCCTGCACTATAGAACATTCTCAGCAAAATTTTCCATGAGGAGGAAATGAAAAAGAACAGTGTAAGTTAGCAAAGGGAGGAACTACCCTAAAGGAAAAGTCAACCAAAGGAAAAACGAAGTCAAGTTTAACACCAAAAATAAGCCAACATGACCAGGAATACAAATTATATCTCAATAATAACTCTGAATGTTAATGACCTAACCTCATTAATCAGGAGATATAGACTGTCAGATTGGATTAAAAAGAAAGACCCAACAATATTCTGCTTTCAAGAGACTTCTCTCTTAGGAAAATGCACTCACAGACTAAAGGTGAAAGGACAGGAAAAAAACATACCACACACATGGACTCAGTAAAAAAGCAGGAGTTTCCATCCTCATGTCAGATAAAGTGCACTTCAATCCAAAGTTAGCCAGGAGAGATAAGAAAGGACATTTCATACTACTTAAGGGAACCATAAATCAGGAAGACATAATGATTGTAAATACGTATGCCCCAAACAATGGCACATACATGTACAGCAAGCAAATTCATCTCAATTCCAGGAACCAAATAGACTACAACACAATAATACTGGGTGACTTTAATACACCTCTTGCACTTCTGGATAGATCTTCCAAACAAAAACTGACCAAAGAAATCATAGAACTCAATAATGAAATCAACAATTTAGACTTAAAAGATAGTGTATTCCATCCATCAATGAGCGAATATACTTTTTCTCAGCAGCACATGGATCCTTCTCTAAAATAGACCATATATTATGGCACAAAGCAACTCTCAGTAAATACAAAAGAATAGAGATACTACCTTGTATTCTATCACATCATAATGGAATGAAATTATAAATCAATGATAAAATAAAAAATAGAAACTACTCCAAAACCTGGAGATTAAAAAATATGCTATTGAATGATACATGGATAGTAAAAGACATTAGGGAGGAGATAAAAAAAATTCTTAGAGGTAAACAAGAAAAATGATACAATATATGAAAATCTCTGGGTCACTATGAAAGCAGTACTAAGAGGAAAATATTCACTCATTCAGGATTCCACCCTGTCATATCTTTAATACTCTCTCCAGATCCATACATATCAAACATTTATTTTGCAACAGTAAGAACAAATTTAAATTGCTTCCCCTTGTTCATAGCAAACCATAAATTCACTTGTTAATATTTTGATGGTTTCACTGGGCTAAGATACAGGACTAGCAATGGAGGATATACAATAAGTAGATACAGCCAGTTTTATAATGGGTTATGACTGGGAAGCAATGAAGGCTCTAAAAATACCTCACCAGTCTTTCATACTGTCTTAAATTTCAACTTAGGAGAAGCACTTTTCATGTACATTAGACTTTAATTCTGCTAAGGCAATCATTATATTCTTTGACTGAATCAAGTCAGTACCTCATTAATACTATAGAAGAAATTAATTTATCTGATTAATCCACTCCTAACCACTACCACCTAATAACCAATTTTAATGGAATCTCTGACAAAACTAAAATTAGGGATTATGTAAACTTTGTTTGAGTCAAAAGGTCAGGAGCACTGTGTTTTGCTTTGAACACATGAGGCTTTAGAATTGGCCAAAAGCAGCCAAGAGATAGCAAAGAGGGTACCTGAAGGGAATAAAAAAATTAAATATGACCACACAACTGGCGGACAAAAAAATCCAAAATAGCAGCCACTCTAGCCAAACTACCATGTAGTTGGATTTCAATTCAACCAGAAACTAATTTAAGCTAAGGAAGTTTCTGAGAACCCTTTGCTTTATTGAGCTTTGATCCTACTTATACACATTGTTCTTTTTAATATCTTAACTATATCTTCAATAAAACAAACCAAAACAATCCCCACTTGTCCTTGATAAATGCAGATATATCCTTGTCTTTTGCTGAAGAAAAATATATTTAATAACATCTATTTTCATGAATTTTGGATAATTCTAATTTAATAAAGACATTACACCAAAAATCCAGTTGATCCATGCCCCTTAACCATTAAAGGAATGAACCAAATGTGACTCCTTTATAAATATTCTGACTCCAACTTCATACTAGTTGTACTTTTTATTGAAAACAATATTTTAATCATCTTTTGCCTTTTAAAATAAATTTTTTTCTTCATAAACTAACTAAGATGACCTACTTTTTATTAAATGTAAATCTTGAGTGTCTAATGAGGGCATAATTTCCCCAAACTTCATGATTTTCTGGAAAGAATATTACAAAGGGCAAAGGTGTTGAACAGCATGTGATAAAAAGAAATTAGTGCAACATTATCAACCTTCCCTGTGTGACTATATTTTGCTTATTATTTATCAATATTTCAAATATTTTCTGTCATAAACAATCACTATTGGGTTTTATTTGTGGGGGATAGTCTATAGGAATATGTATGGATTATTTTGACCCAAAGTAATAATTAAACAAATAAAAGGCAAATTAATATAAAATAGAGAGTATTTCTCTGAGGATTTTAAAAAATATCAGTAGTGAGTGCAGGAGGGAATCTGTGTGTCCCAAAAAGTGGTCCGAAAGAGTTCATATAGAAAGCTCATCTCCGAGCTTAAGTAACAAGTGAATGCCTAAGCTGTGTGCTCTCTCTTCATAACATCCATCTCCTTGATCACCACAGATTTGCTGTGTTCACTACTTTATTAATAACATAGCTGCATACAATGTACACTTAAAAGACGAAACAAAATTAGTGGTAGTTTCCCACCCTTTGTGGCTTGTGAGAATGAAAGGAGCAAAAGTGAAAGTCCCAAGATGAAACCATGCCCCTAATCATATAGTATACCAAGGATAACCAGTTCTCTACTCCTTCTCTTTCCCTAATTTCAAAACCTTTCATTGAAGTTATACTTTACCTATTTGACTAACTAAAATCAATATCTTAAAAAGATGATTCCTCTGAACACATTGGCAACTTGCTGGTTCACTACAGAACTCTAAGAATCCCCAACATATTTTAAGACATATGATTAAAATTTGGTTATTTGACTTAATAGAACAAATCAAATTTTTTGATGTTTATTCCACAAGATAACAGTTTCTTGACTATTAACAAAGTATTATGCAGGGAAGTAGATGAAAGGGGGTTATTTGTAGATACAATCCATCAAACACTCTTAAAATATCTATGATATCTTATCATGCTGTTTTAGCATTGTAAATGTTTCAGATAGTAAGATACCACAGAGAGAATCCCAAAAGTAGAAAAACAGATTTCTTTAAGAGCCGCATGTTTGGAGAATAAAGACTAGCTTCTGTTTTTTAAGACTCCTGTTAATCTCAGTATCACCAAAGGGTACAATAGGAATGCCTGGAGCAATCTAGTCTTTTACTTTCACAGCATTAACACCTCTGAGGATTATTAGAAATTAGAATTGCTTCAGAGACGAATAGATTATTCAAAAGAGAATGATTTCTCCTAAAACCTTACTAGTAAAACAAACCCCCTAGAAAATTTTAAAGAGCAATAGAGAAATAGCAAAATGTGAAACATACTGAACATAAAAGAGTCGAGGGCTTTTGTATTAGTGGAATTTCTTCTTTTATGGCAGCAGGACTATCATCAGAAAACTCTTTTCTGAAAACTCTATTCTAGGCACAAGTGGTATTTCAAGACAGATACCCTCTGCCCACACTTCGGGAAAAATGTTTAAATTCTCATTCTCAGCAGGCTCCTTCCTGTTTAAAAACAAACTAAGTGAAAACAGGATCACGCTGTATGGAATGCATGGTTTCCACTTGCCTAAAGCAAAAAATTGTAAGGCCAATTTTGGAGATACTAGCTGTATGAGTGCTATTTTACTCTCTCTGTTTTCAATTTGGTCATGTGCTAATAATTTATGTAAGCAAGATGTTTCATGGAAGAAAATCCTACTCAATGCCCTTATCAGGCTTTTACACTCTTGCTTATTAAGAAGGATATCTGCAATACTGAAACTCAAGAAGGTTAACATACTATTTCAGCTACTGCCAGAAATTCTCTGGTTATACGGAGAATAATGCTCAAGTTTTTTAAGCTCTTATGGAAATTTTCAAACATATATGGAAATCAATTCAAGATTACAATGAACCACCATGTACCCAACACATAGCTTGAATATTTATCAACTCCTTTTCAATCTTACTTCATCTATAACCCTTTTTTCTTTTGTTGAATTATTTAAAGTAAATCCTAGATATTGTGTCATTTATCCACAAATACTCTGATGTTCAAAAGGATTTTTATTCAGTTCTTAAAACAACTTAAAGAGGATATGACAAAAATAAGCAAACTTTAAAGATGAAAACTATCACTAATCTGGAATTTGAGATATAGTACTACATCATATGTAAAGCAAAGGGAGAGATCATTCCCCAAATAGTAAAATGTAATGAACTGTCCTCTGATATTAAAAAAAAAAAAACAAAACTCAGCCTCCCTGGTGAATTTAAGGTTTTGTTAATCTTTTCTTTGGGGCATAAGAACTGGAATTTTCCTATTACAAGTGGATTGAGAGGAGCTTTTGCCATGCATAAATTTAACTGACTATGCAGAGTTCTTATTCTTCATCTAAAAGGTTATAGCTTGAATGTGGCTCTATCACTTTAAAGTGAATTGCCAGGAAGCCATCACTGTAAGTTATCTGACCATAACATTTCATTACATTAAAAATATAAAGCTGCCTTTATCTTGGGTGTGCATATATTTCAGGTTCTTGATCACTGGAAGCTTCTCACATGGTGAACATCTTCACTATTATCCTTTCACACAGCAAGGAAATCTAACTTCAAATCCAAGAATCACATGGCTTTGTGGATTGATAAAGAAAGCAAGGATGAGTTTTTAAAACCCACGTGGCCTTTAGAGTTAATGCGAAATGGCAACCAAAGTAGCAGGATAAAAACCTGGGGGAAAAAGATTTTAATATGCAGGATAGAGTCTAACAAATTCAAATTGGAAAGCAGGATTGCAGGAAATGAGGAATGATGTGTACATACTAGCTGATTAAGAGGTAAGAAAGAAGGAAGTTTCACTTTCTGGACTGCAAAGATGATGATGAGCCTGATACAGCCCAGATAAAGGATTGGCAGAGGCTTATGATCAAGTAATGCCTAAAATACAGAACCTATAGAATGGTGAGCCCCAAGCTATCATAGAGACAGATTCTGACAGCCTAAATGAAATAAAGATTTGGATTTAAAAAAATATAGCATAAGCAGACCAGAAGGGAGAAGTTGACAGACACCAAGAGACAGTCTGAGAACAAGAGAAAATAGGGTAAGCACTTCACACTGAGAAGTAGGCTCTGGAGGAAAGAATTATGATGGCATCTGCTGTAAGTTGGTCTGGAATGCCCCCCCGCCCAAAGGCCCCTGTGTTAAAATCTCAGTTCCCAGCTTGGTGCTATTGGAAGGCAGTGGAAGTCTTCAGAGGTGGAGTCTAATGGAAGATTTTCAGGTCACTGTGTGATGCATCCTTTAGAGGACTGGGGAACCTCAGCCCTGTCCTCTTCCTCCCTGCTTTTGCTACCCAGCTATTAAGTGAAGACTGTGTACCACCACATGCTCCCCACTAAAATTATGAACATTTTCTCTTTATAAGTTGATTTATCTCAGATATTTTTATAGTGACAGAAAGTTGAATAACACAACATCAAAATTGCTACAGAACATACCTAAAAGCTTTCAACAACTCTTTTTTGCATGTTTTGTGTTCTGAGAGCTCTTAACATTTATTTGAGAAAAATAATCCACAAAGACAAAATGAGGAAAGAATTAAAAGCACGAAACTAAGGTGGTTTTCCTTATTCTTACTGGCTACTCTCAGTGTTGTCAGCCATTGATTCTTCCTCTTCAGGTCATTACATCAGCAATGCATGCAACATTTAGAAGCAGACTTGGCTCAATTTTAATGATCTAGAAGCACCTAGAATTCAAGAGGGGTCAGTGCAGAGTGATGAAGTTTAGAGTAGTCACAATCTCTTCAGGTGCACAAGTAGATATTTAATATAGGGCTTATGCATCACTTATTAGGGATATGCATAAGTCTAATCATTTTACATTGTAAAAACACAATACTGGGATTTTGTGCATATTTATATGTTTCTATTATCACATATATATACACATATTCTCCACCAAAGAAAAAGTCTGAATTCTATCTGGTAAGAGAATAATCACTGTATTAGATCCAAACAATAAAAGTGTAATCATGGATATTGTTTATTTAGGGTTCACATTTACAGATAATGATCTCCTTTCTCCTCACTTGACAAGAGAGTCACTTTCTATGGTTATGGGACTATATAGTTACATGTCAGTGAATGTAGATTAGATTAGATTAGATAGATTAGATTAGATTATTGATTGACAGAGATAGAAAACTGAAAGCTGAATTAGGATATTCCTTAAGAATATGCATGTGCCAAGATTAATAGTAGAGAAATATGGAAAAGAAATAAAAGAAATGAAAATAATAAATTGATTCATTAAGGAAATTTATTAAACATTCTGTTTTCAGGTTTCTCAAAGAGTTTAGTAAAGAATAATTGTTATGACATTTTTTCCTGTGCAGTCCTTATTAATAGAATATATTGAAATCACCACTCTCCATGCTACATGAGTGGCAGTTTGTCCAATTTGCCAGAGATATTTTTTGTCACTTAATAAGTTGAAATAACTTTTCTATGAAATTGTTAAGTCCTTTGCTTATTTACAATCCAAGAGAATCAACTGTAACTGTGTCCTGCACGCACAAGGAGGGATCAGATAACCACAAGGAGGTGTAAGCTTGATGAGATATTAAAAGTCTGAAATAATATTTGGAAATAAAGACAAAAGATACAGAAAATAGGTCTACAGATGGGGCCTGGTGGGTGGATAGGACCTAATGGGTCCAATTTCTAACAAAGGAGAAAGCCCAGCAAAAACTTTATTTATAGTGAAACGTATCAAAGGGGAATTTATTGTGAGAAACACTTTTTAAAGATAAACAAGAAGTGAGAGCCTGTAGGGAATTGGCCTGCTTGGAGACTTATCACTTACACAGTAATTCTTCCTCCTCCAGGCAGCTGACATCTGAATTCAAAACTATCGAACCATAACCAAACCAGGCATGGAATCTGTCCCATTAACAGTGGCCACTTGCAAGTGGGAGTGACTTTCAGTACCACTGTACTGAGAGAAACCCAAAAGGGCAGTCTAGCTGTCCAAGGCTATGGAGTTCAAAGCAGTGATGAATTTGTTGCTCCTGACAACATTGAAATTTTGTAGGAGTAGAGAAAGACTAAGGATAATATAAATTGCTTCAATATGGGTGAACAAACAATGATCTGGTCTATACAGAGTTTATAAAAGAAAGAAGTGTTATGCTTAATTGATTATAACTTTACCCCTAGTAAATAGAATGAAGGAAGGAGAACATTGAATCTATTTTCCAAATAGTTATTGTTTTAATGGAAGAGATCATAGATGAAGTGGATAATATGTTAATCCAAATTTGAACACTGAGAAGAGATTAGGGCTGACAATTTTTTTTTATTTATAAACTGGTATAATATAGTTGGACACTAGAACACTCATAAGTATTAAACTGATTTTTCACTTCTATGAGATCTTTTTAGATATGGCACAAATAATCTTCCAAATGTAAGATGAAGCACAGGGCCCAGAAACTCACAGATCAAAACATTTCTAAATAAGGTAACTGTGTTCCAGGATAAAGTTCAAGAACACTTGTAGGAATACTAAACCAATACATTCATAATGTTTGGCATCCTACCAAAGATTATCAGGCATGTAAAAAAGTAAGGATATGTGACCCAAAATGACGAGAGAAATTGATCTATTGAAATTTCTCCAGAACTAACACAGATCTTAGAATTAGCAAACAACAACATATTTTATTATAACTGTATTCCATATATTAAAAACCATTTAAAAAGACCCAAATAAAATGTTAAACATAAAGACTGTGGTGTCTTAGGTGAAAAATACAATGAATGGGATTAATAATCATATTAGATATTATAGAAAAACATTAGTGAAATTGAAGGCATATCAAAATTATGCAAAATAAAACATAGGGTCATAAAAACTAAATGAATAAATTGGCAACCATGAGCTGTGGAACAACAATTTCAGGTAATTGATGTCTCTAAAGGAGACTGGTAAGGGAACAAAAACACAAAGGAAAGAAAGAAAACAGAATAAATAATAGCTGAAGATTTTCCAAATTAGATCAAAACTAATCAACTAATCAACAGATCCAGAATCTCACTAAAATGCAAACAGGAGAATCAGGAATAAAATTACATCCTAATTAAATTGTTCAAATCAGAAATAGAGAAAAATCCTTAAAGTAGTCAAAGGGAAAAGAGACAGTTACAGAAGAAAAAAATAAGGGTGGTAAGTGAGAAGATAGTGGCGCAAAATCTTTAAGGTACTGAAGAAAAAGAAGGTCAACCTAGAATTCTGTACCCAGTAAAAATATCTCTCAAAAGTTAAAGCAAAATAAAGACATTGTCAGACACAAAAGCTGAAAGAATTCATCACCAGCATCCTGCACTATAAGAAAAAATAAAGAAGTCCTTCAGATAGGAAGAAAATGACACCAGAAGGAAATTTGCATCAACCTAAAGAAATGATGAGAACTGGAAATGGTAACTAAGTGAATAAATATGAGATTTTTAATATAAATCTCAATTACAAAACACAACGGTCATCTTGAATCAAGTATTTATCCTGACCTTCTTCAATGAATTGTACATCCAGTAAACAAATAGTTGACAGGAAAAATTCATCTTAGAAGAATTTCTGAGGGGCTGGAGTTGTGGCTCAGTGGTAGAGCACTTGCCTGGCACATACAAGGCCCTGGGTTCAATATTCAGCACCACATATAAATAAATAAAAAATAAAAGATCCACTGACGACTAAGAAAAAAATTTTAAAAAGAACTTATTTGAAAAATATAGAATGCCAGTTCATAAAAGAAATAATGAAATTCAGAATATTAACAATTTTAATTTTCTAATAAAATAATGAAAAGCTCATGAAAATTTCATAATGTAGAGATCAACTGATAAGACCTGATTTCATTTATCAATTTTAATATAACCAAAAGAGTTGTTACCAGAAGTTATGTACTTCATGAGGTGATACTTATTTTTTTAAATATAACAAAATAGACAATCAAATATGTATCTGATGAAGTATCCAGATTGAACAATCATTTTATAAGCAATGCTTGGGAAGAACATGTTTTTCTAAATGCAGGGATGAAATCAGTTAAATTTATGAGACAAAAACTGGGTTTCTTCAAAAAAATTCAGAGGGAAAAAAGAGGGAAGGAAAATTCATAAATATGTAAACAAGTGCAATGATTGGTTGGACTTGTTTGGATCAGGAAATAATTACGGAAAAAATGTAAAACATCTAGAGAAATGCAAACATCAGTTGGACATTTGATATGAAGTTATTGCTTTTTTGTGATAATGGTATATATGATTTGTTTTACAAAAAGTGTTTATTTATTCATACATACACACTGAATATTTTGTGAATAAATTAATATAACTGGGATTTGATTCAAAATAATCCAAAGAGGAGAAATGTGGAATAACATGTGAAACAAAATTTGTTTTTTGTTAATATTACCTAAAGCTGGGTGAGGTATACATGGGAGTTCACTATATTTTATGCTTTTGTACATATTTTAAATTGTCCATAATTTAAAAATTATTATCCTATTTAGTTTCAGCACTAGATCATAGACTTTGAAGGGCAGTGAAGAGAAAGGAATGAGCAGCAGAAAGCCTAGTATTCCTATAAAAATTTACTTCACTTACACACAATAGAAAGAATAATAGCCTCAGAAACTAGATTAGCTTATTTTATGCAATTATGTGATGCATATTCTATAAAGGATTAGACTTTAACACAGCAGACTTTGATGATAAATATAGGTTTACCTTATACAAATCACTACCTTAACAAATTCAGTTCTGAAAGTCCATGAAGAATATTTCTAATGTTCAGGAATTGCAATAATCAAATACCATTATTTGATATTGTATAGTCTATGATTAAAAACAGAAGGCAAGTTTCTGATCTTTTGTCATAGTATGATAAATTAGAAATCAAGGAAAATTGGAGTGTTTTGAACTGAATGTATGCTTTCTTGCTACATTGCTTTTTCTCTTTCTCATCTTATTTAATGCTTTTATCCTGATATTTCTTTTCAGTCCTAGAATGCATTGCAGAATTTTGTAGGCTATTATGTCACAATATAGCTTGAGAAACAGTGGTAGTAAAGTCAATGGGAAAATATTAGTTAAATCAGTGCAATTACCAGAGTCAACCCTTTCCAAAGCTATTCCCGTGGATTTCCCTAATATAAGTTTGTATTTGATGAAAATACAAAGGCAAAAAATAGGAAACAGCTATCAATGTGTAAGCTATATCAAATTAGGCTTAGTTAGCAGCCAGGATGTACCTTGCAAGATGTGAACAATGGGCAGTGTTTGGCCTACATGGGGAAAAGAAGAAGAGCACTAAAGCAGATGAGGGCAGTATACACCAATTCTGCCTTAAATCTGGCCATAATGCCGCATAAACACATGAAAAAGGAAAATTTCAGTATGTTCCCACAATGACAAACATTCAGATATTTCAAAGTCTTTGCAATTTTCACTTTGCAGAAGGATATTAGGTTTAAACAGCTATAACAATATGATTCTATAGATAAGTCCACAAGTTTATGGTTTCATGCAATTTGTTTAGCTGTCATGCCATGTATCTAAGTGACAGTTTTTATCACTAGAAATGGCTTGTGCTGTGATTATCTTTTGAAAGCAGCAGAGCTCAGCAGAGTTCTACAAAGAAGTAGATATATCTTTTTGAAAACAGAGATCCAGAACATGGAGCAGGAAAAGGAACACTGAAATAGTAGTTATAACACCTAGAATTTTACCATAATTCTATTAGCAGTGTAATCAAGGGCAAGTCACTTCACCTCTTGACCCCAGCTAACACATTCTTAAACTGTCAGCCTAATTGCATCATTATGTAATTAGGTACTCTCCTGTTGTGATTCCTTCATCAATACATATTTATTAATTGTCTACCTAAAGTTACAACATAGTAGCTAAGAGCATGTTTCTAAAATCATACTACATAGTTTAAAACACTGTATTCACTCTTTCACTAGCTGTATGTACCAATGGACAAGGTATTTTAACTTCTCTGTGTTTTGGGGTCCTTATCTATAAAATGGGTATAATTATAGCACCTAACTCATAGAATTGTAAGAAGGAAAGGGAAATAATAAATTTAAAGATTTTAGAACATTTCCTGGTATTCAATGAATTTTAGCTATTATAACTATAAGCTAAGCATTGGAGATAATAGCACCAAGAATGAAGCAATCCTTTATCTCAGGGAGCATGCAAATGAGAATGAAAAAAAGAAATGATCACAATGGATACAACTATGACAGAGGAAGATGTTTTGGGGGAGAAACATAGCGAGAAGCTAAACAGAGTCTTAATATAATTTACTGGTGAGAAAGATGTATACATTTTTTTTATCCTTTGATTTTTTTTATTTGTTTATTGATTCATTGAACACAAATGGAGTACAGCTATTATTTCTCTGGTTGTACACAAAGTAGAGTCACACCATCTGTGCATTCATACATGTACACAGGGCAATGATGTCTGTCACACATTCTGTTATTATTCTTACCCCCCCAGACCGATCCCACCCCTCCCTTCCCTCTATGCTATCTATCCTTCCTCCATTCTTGCCACTCTTCCCCCCC
>JAJEJO010050364.1:0-156685 GCA_020662805.1 Glaucomys volans
CTGCTGAGAGCTCAGTTTTATGGATTAATAGACAAGTCCCTGCCCTGGAAGTAGGTAGTACTACATTCCATTCCTCTATCCTCAGTGGCTCTGAGGTGCATAAATAATAGCAAGGTATGTTAAAGAAAGATTACCATGTTCATGGATACATTTTACAGATTTAGAAATGAAACTACCTGATGATTTTGAAGTTTTCACTTTATGATCTCTGCATAAAATTTAGATGTATAACAAAAATGTATTTTCATATACTCAGAAACATATGCTATGTTTCCTGATTTCATCAGTACTGTGGAAAATGCATTCATATGTGGGGATGTAGGAAGAAACCACTGTGTCACATGGTTCCACAGGCTGGGGGATAGGACATTCCTGAGGAAAACCTAGGAATAATTCATGCCTGGAAAGAAAACTTCCCAGGTGACTAGACCCACCGAGGGCCATTTGTCTCAGAAGAGCTTCACCCTTCCTCATGTCCCCCTCCACTTGTGTGACTGTGTAACCTCAGGCTGAGCCACCCACTGGCTATCAGGTTTCAAGCTTTGTTCACTGGCTCTCCTTGTGTATAAAAAGGGCTGCACGTTCACATTAAATTTGAGATTGCATCATCAAATGTGACCTCTGGAGTGAGTTTTTTATTCCGTTCGGCTCACCCCCTCTGAGGGAGACCCACTCGTGTTGCCACAGTTATGATATTTGTAGACCAGGCTTTTTTTCATCCAAAACTAATCAGAATGTTCTGAGGCATTTCCAAGAAACAGGGGCAATGGCATAGACTCTCAAAAGTGGTATTTTTGAAATAAGGGGCATAGACTTTGGCTTCACAGAGAAAAGCAAAGAGAAAAGATAACCAGACTTAAGAAAGAACATATAAAACCTAAATGGTTCATATTTTCTAAAACCTAGAGATGTCATAATGCTGATTAAAAAAAAAAAACCTTGTAAAAGGATGGATGAACACTTGATGCCCTCATATGTTCTAAACAAACTATCAAACTAATCAAACTAATCATTCAACAGAGAGCTGCATTTATAACCTATAATGAAAGTATATAAAATTGAACTGTGGTCAACCTTCTAGTGCATTTATAGGTTCATAACTGCTAAATACAAAAAATGTTTGGGAGGGGAATGAAGGGAGGGGGTAGAAAGGATAGTAGAATGAATTGAACATTATCACCCTATGTACACATATGATTACACAACCGGTGTAATTCTACATCATGTACAACCAGAAGAATGAGAATTTATACTTCATTTATGTGTAATGTGTCAAAATACATTCCACTGCCATATGTATCTAATTAGAACAAATTTTAAAAATTAAAAAATATTTAAAATCAAAGTATGCCCATAAAAAATGTTTAAGATCTGCTTTCTGTCGTCTGGGTTGACAAAAGAAGGTAGAGAGAATAAAATGAGACATTTCCAAAATCTTGTTGTACTTCTCATTTCTATAGTGATTCATAATAGATGGCCTGTTTCTACTGCTATTTCTTTTTTAAAAATATTTATTTTTAGTTGTAGATGGACACAATGCCATTATTTTATTTATTTATTTTTATGTGGTGCTAAAGATCGAACCCAGTGCCTCACACATGCTACGCAAGTGCTTTATCACTGAGACACAACCCCAGCCCTCTAGTGTATTTCTATAATGAATTGGATATTTGATTAGATTAGGAAATGACAGAAACATTGTGTTTTTGCTATCATATTAAAAAATGATATCTTTTTGAGAACATTGAATTTTATTCATGTCATATTTCCTTTCCTAGCTCCTGATTTCAAGTTTGGGTCTGGGAAATGGGATTTGGAAGTCATGATCCCTAGAGATTCTATAAATGCTTTAGGGTCTTCTCTTACTATGGACAGAGGGCAGGGACCTGCTCTCTAAATTTAAAAATTTCCCCATTTTGAGGAGAGAGAAAGAAAAACACATATTACAGAAATATATTTGTCTGTTCTGTGATTTCTTTGCTATCTAGTGAGATTATATATAAAAATGGTCAAGGCACAAGTTCATGAAAAGATAGCAAGATTAGGGGCATATCACAGCATAGACATGGTTCTCATGTTGTCACTTCATCCTGCACTTCCATCTGAGATCTGGCTGCAAGACTTCAAGTTAAACATGAAAGACTAGGCTCGGTTTAATGGCACATGCCTGAAATCCCAGATAGTCAGGAGTTTGAGGTAGACGGATCCCAAGTTTGAAGCCAGCCTGGGCAACTTCATGAGCCTCTGTCTCAAAATAAAAGAAAAAGAAAAAGGGCTAGTGATATAGCTCAGTGGTATGCCTGGCTAGAATTAGTGAGGCCCTGGATTCACTCCCAGCACCACAAAGTAGTTCTCAAAGCCAGAAGAATTTCCTCTAAGTCTTCCCTGGGAAATTTAAGCAGTTGAAAAAAAAGCTAATGATGCCAACATTTGGACTTTAACAAGGGAATGTCCCGGTCAGATCATTCTACAATGAATACCACAGTTGAAAAGCTTCATCTAAACTCACCTTCCATTTGAGTTTCTGATGTGCCACTCAAATATAAGCCTATGAGTATTCACACAGGCAACAAAATAAGAAGAAAGCAAGCAGGGGGGAGAAGGAGAAGGAGGAGTAGGAGGAGGAAGAGGAGGAGGAGGAGGAGGAGGAGTAGGAGGAGGAGGAGGAGGAAGGAGGGAGGAGGGGGAAGAAGAAAAGGAAACACGAGTTATACAGAGTAAAGGAAAACAGCATTAATGTAAACATGTAAAAATAATAACAGCATTAATATCCATAGGGAAATAAAGATATTGAATTAATAAACAATTTAATACTCTGAAAAAGTGACAAAGAAAAGGGAGAGGTATTTTTGAAGATTAAAAATATAAGACATGAAAAATTCAAAACAAGATTTTGAATATGAAGTTAGCAATTCTCCCATAAGATAAAGAAAAAAGCCAATAAATGAATTATTTAGGAATCAGTCTAACAGAAGAGGTAAAAGACCTCTACAATGAAAACTACAAAGCAGTGAAAAAATAAATCAAAGACCTTAGAAGATGAAAAGATCTCCCATGCTCTTGGATAGGTAGAATTAATATTGTCAAAATGACCATACTACTGAAAGTGCTATACAGATTTAATGCAGCTTCTACTAAAATTCCAATGATTTTCTTCATAAAAAATGGAAAAAGCATTCATGGAAATTCATTTGGAAAAATAAGTCCAGAATAGCCAAAGCAATCCTCAGTGAGAAAAGTGAAGCAGGAGGCTTCACAATACTAAACCTTATATTATAGTACAGAGTCATAGTAACAAAAATGGCATGGTATTGGCACCAAAACAGACATGAAGGCCAATGGCATACAACAGAAGACACAGAGACAAACCCACATACAGTTATCTCATACTAGATAAATGTGCCATAAACATATCGTAGAAAAGAGCCTCTTCAACCAATGGTGCTGGAAAAACTGGATATTCATATGTAGCAAAATGAAATTAAGCCCCTATCTCTCACCTTGTACAAGACTCAATTCAAACTGGAAAAAGAATCTAGGTACTAGACAAGAGATCCTGTTTGCCTAACAGATGAAAAATTAGGCCCACATATCCATCATGTCAGCTTAGGAACTGAATTCCTCAACAAGATTACTAAAGCACAAGAAGCAAAATCAAGAATCAATATACTGGATGGTATTAAACTAAAAAGCTTATTCACAGCAAAGGAAACAATCAGGAATGTAAAGTGAGAGCCTACGGAATGGGAGAAAATCTTTGCCACCTTCACCTTAGATAGAGCATTAATTTCCAGGATATGTAAGGAACTCAAAAAACTTAACATCCACCCTCCCAAATAACCCAATTAATAAATGAGCAAAGGAAATGAACATACATTTCACAGAAGAAGAAATATGATTGGTCAAGAAATATATGAAAAATGTTCAACATCTCTAGCAATTAGAGAAAGGCAAATTAATACTACAATGACATTCCATATCACTTCACTCAGAATGGCAATTATCAAGAATACAAGTAACAATAAATGGTGAGGATGAGGGGGAAAAAGGTACATCATACATTGCTGGTGGGACTGCAAATTGGTGCAACCACTATTGAAAAGAGTATGGAAATTCTTCAGAAAAATTGGAATGGACCATTTGACTCACTATCCCACTCCTGGGTATATACCCAAAGAACTTAAAATCAGCATACTACAGTGACACAGTCACATATGTTCATAGTAGCTCAATTCACAATAGCTAAGCTATGGAACCAAACAAGTACCCTTCAACAAATGAATGGCTAAATAAAATGTGGTATATATACACAATGGAATATTACTCAGCCAGAAAGAATGAAATCATGGTATTTGCCCATATATGCATGTAACTAGAGACTATTATGCTAAGTGAAATAAGCCAGTCCCCAAAGCAAACACCCAATATTCTCTCCGATTTGCAGATGCTAAAACACAATAAGGGGATGGTGAGGGAAGAATAGAAGTACTTTGCACTGGATAAAGGGGATGAAGGGAAGGGAGGGAGGATGGGAATAGGAAAGACAGTGGAATGAATTGGACATGACTTTCCTATGTTCAAATATGAATACATGACCAGTGTAACTCCACATCATGTACAACCACAAGAATGGGAAGTTATACTCCATGTATGTATAATATGTCAAAATACATTCTACTGTCATGTATAAAGAACAAGTAATTTTTTTAAAATTGAAAAAAAAATGAGAGAAAGCAAAGTAAAGAAATGATCCAGTCCAGGAGACCCATTTTTAATTTCTGAGAAAGAAAAAAGGTACATAGAGAAGACAGGACAAGAGTAAAATAATTTGAAAAAAAATTAACTAAAAAATGTTAGTTTTTTCTATTCCAAAGAAATCATACCCAGAGTACCAGACACAATGGACACCAAATGACACACACATGCAACAAGAACAGAGCACAGACAAGGTGGTGGGGAAGGGGTGTGGAGAGAACCAGATTTCAAACCAAAGGTCAAAAATTTGTGCAATTTCAATAACAACTGGGACTAGAATACAGTGGAGCAATATCTTCAAAATTTTGAAAGACACCATTTTCAACCCATACTTTGTCAAATTATTAAGTGGAAGAGTGGTAGATTAAGTAAATATTCAGTATACAAAGTCTCATGAGAAAGTTTCTTGAGTTGGGTGTGGTGGCACATACCTGTAACTCCAGCTTCTCAGAAATCTGAGGTAGGAGGGTTGTTAGTTTGAGGCCAGCCTCAGCAACTTAGTGGTGAAGCCAGGGGACAAAAAGACAGTCAAGATAGATAATAAATAATTGGGTCCTATCAGGAAGAGGGAGCTGGTTGGAAAGAATATCAAATGCTGCCCTTTCCCCTTCCTCCTTTCAAAGCCCTTCCCCAGCTCCTGCTCCATCCTGTTGATAAGGTAACCTGCCCCAGGAATTGCTCCTCCCTGCAGGGAGTGGTAAGGCTTGTCAGTTAATACTTCCTGGCTCTTACCTTGCTACCTGGATCACTCCACCCTTTGGCCCTTTCCTGCCAATTTGGCTCACCCTGGCCACTGGTCAGGATGGGGAAAAATCAAGGAGAAGAAGGCAGGAGAACAAAGAGAATAGAAAATGTATAAAAGGGGCATGGCACTCCTGCTTCTTTGTATATCAACCCTGGGTCCCCTTCTCTATGGAGAAATCTGTTTCTATTCTTCAAATAAAACTTGCTTTCTATGTTTGCCTCGGCATTTCGCTGGTGATCAATCCTCAACATCTGGGGAAATGGAACTCCTCATCACTGGTAACTGGAGGTATCATTTGGTGGTCTCACTGAGCTATTCACTGGGGTAACCTCCTTTACACACACCCCATGTGTGTCTGAGATGCATCTTTCTTTCTGGGCACCTGTGGGCATCTTAAATGCAGTTAGTGCAGCTGCCATTCTACCAGACACAGGTGAGAGGGTTCCTGGCCTAGGCATCTCTGAGTCACCTGTTCTGCAGATTAGGTATGTTGGGTTCTGCTGAAGGCACATTGGACTCTACTCAGGCCCAGAGAGCAATTGGCATAGGTATACAATGTCTCTAATGGTCTACCTTTGGATGCATGGAGGAAGATGAAGTGGCTGGAACAACTGTGGGGTTCTCCAAAGTTTCCTTCTTCTGGACTTTCCTCCAGAACACCCCAAGGGGCATCTAGGATGCCCAGTGGATAAGTAGCACTGAGGGAAAGGGCCCAAAACACTCCTCCTTGTGGGCCATGTTGCATATCCCCATCTCCATTTCCTTTGTCCATCTCCTCCTGGATGCTCCTCTCCTCAGTTCAGACGCTAGCAATTCAGACTCTAGGGCTCAGAGAGGGACATGAAATGGTTAATAAGAGCATGCCTTGAATGTGTGTGTTCCTGGGTCCTGGGTGATGGTAATGGCATTCCTGTGTCAGTGGGACAGCTATTCCTGGGAGTTTACCACCACCATGGTCTCCTGCCAACCAGTGGAGCTGCAGACTAATGGAAGCAATGGCAAGAAAGGAGTGCTGAGCAGTTTCCATGCGGTGTTGGAAGTCATGCTGCTTTTCCCTGAGGGTGGAGGACAGCCTGATGATCATGATACAATCAATGGCATCTCTGTACTGAGAGTGACCCACCAGGGAGTCCAGGCTGATCATTTTACACAGACACTCAGGTCCCTGGAAGCCAGGTTCAGGTCCAGGTTGACTGGGAGCACAGGTTTGATCACAGGCAGCAGCACTAAGGGCAGCATCTCATCACAACAGTGGCTGTTCAATCTGTCTGGGGGTTAGGGAGACTCTGGAGTATAATTGAGCTGGACAGCCCCCCTATGACTGCAGAATGAATAGCTGCCATTGAGCAGAGTGTCAATGAAAAAAATCAGAGACCGGTTGCCTGTGAGTGTGCAAGAACAGGCTGAATGATCCTGAGGTGGAGAAAGTGAGGGACCAGGGACTACCAGATGATCATGCCAGACGCATTGGAGTTGTTACCATTGAGGGTGTTGATTCCCACATGTGACATGGGACTCATGTAAGCAATCTCAGTGACCTTTAGGTCATTAAAATTTGGGGCACTGAGAAGAGGAAAAAGAACAAAACCAACCTGATATTTCTGGCTGGGATCCAGGTGCTGAAGTGGATGGAGAGAAGCCATGGAACTGAAAAGGTACAGACCACTCTGCTAAAGTATGGAACAGAAGATCACGTGGGAGCAGTGAAAAAGCTCTAGAACTCCTCCAAGCTCCTGAAGAAGAATAACCTGAATCTGCTCTGAGGCCTGGCTGTGCACATTGCCCATCATCTCAGGAATAACCCAGACTGGGGAGCTACTACACAGGAAGGAGGGCGATTCTGAGTTCATGAATATCATTGCAAATGAGATTGGGTCTGAGGAGTTCCTCCTTTTCCTAACTGTGGGAGATGAGAAAGGTGCTGGGCTCTTTTCCTGGCAGGGCCAGCAGAGGCTGTGAAGACCCTGGGGCCCAGGTAATGCTACATGGACTCTCTTGTGCCAGAGGGACAGCATGGTAGCTGAGGTCCTGGGAGGCAAAGGAACAGGGAAGAAAGGTCACCTCCAGGGCAAGGCTGCCAATATGAGCTGTCAGGCAGAGATGCAGGTGCTTCTACAGGACTATGTCAGCATGCAGAGCACTGAGGAGTGAGAACTCAGGGTGCCCACCCCCTCTGACCATGGAGCGAGTCTCCTGGACAATAAAGTAATGTGACTCAAAATGGTTCTATTACCACTTAAATTTATATGACTAATTTTTACAGTATACTCCAATGTGCTTATGTGATTAGTGTGTTTGTGAATAAACAGTTTTCTGATTTGGTGCCTATTAGGCATAAAAAAAAGAAGAAAGGAGGGAAGGAAGGAAGGAAGGAAGGAAGGAAGGAAGGAAGGAAGGAAGGAAATGCCTGGGTTCCCTTTGGTTGCATAGTAAGCCTTTTCAAGCCCATTTAGAATCTCCCCATTGCTGTTCCTGTGCTCGGTGTGCTCAGTGTGTTTTCTTTAAGCTACAAGAGGGAGGCATTTTTAAAAAATCAACCCCTTCTATAAACTTCTCTGGGAAAAGGGAGTTATATGTCGAATGACCACTGGGTGTCCCCCTTACCCTCTGGAGATTCCTTTGCCCACAGAGCAGAGAAATGTAAAAGTTTGTTCCTTTCTCATGGGTGTTCATATTCAGAAATTTATAATGGCAGGAGGTCAGTAAGGCCCCTAAGTCTGAATTCTACTGTGTCTCTGGCATGGGGTAAACTAACACCCTAGCATTTTGCCAAATAGGCCAGAAAGATTTGGCAAAACCAGGTGATGAGAGGCAGGTTCTTCTGGATTGCTTTGAAGCCCATGGAGAGACATTTCCAAGGACCCAGATGGGAGCAAGCTTCACTCTCAACAGTATTTCCATGTTCACCACTAGCCTGCATACTGGGAAATTGGGATGAGTTTGACCCACAGACACCCAAAGCCAAAGCAACTCATTTTCTTATGCTGCCAGACCTGGATTCAATAATTGCTGCCATGAAAGGAAAAGGCCTTAAGGAATCACCTACTGAGGGAAAGGAACCAGGGCGACCCCTCCAAACTTCCACCACCTTGCTAATATGCATCAGCAGTCCTTCTGTCCTCCATATCCCAGCCCTCCTTCATCTGCTCCAATAGGCAGGTCAAATATACCTCCTCTCCAAGAGATGCCAGCTGGAGAATTTGGACTAGTTAAAGCACATATCCCTTTCTCCTTCCAAGACTTTAAACCGATAAAGATGGATTTAGGGAGGTTTTCAGAGGATCCAGATGAATATATTGAGGTGTTTCAGAACTTATGCCAGTTGTTTGACCTCACTTGGAAAGATATCATACTATTATCTAATCGAACTTTAATTTCCAATGAGAAGAAGGCCACCCTAAAAGTAGCTGAACAGTTTGTGGATGACTTACATCTTGCTGATACCCCAGCAGCACAAATTAGATGTAAACCCAGTTATCCACCTGGATCACAGAGGTTCCCAGAAACGATCCTGACTTTGATCTGAATGATGAGCAGAATGTGTGGAAAATTAGACATGTTCAGATGTTAATCCTTGAGGCCCTCAGGAGAATCAAGCAAATGACCATTAATTATTCCAAGCTATCTGAGATTATACAAGGCCCTCAGGACAGTCCTGTTTTCAAGGAGAAACTCAGGGAGGCAATAAGAAAACACACCACTCTGGATTCTGAATCCATAGAGAGCCACCTACTTTTAAAAGATAAGTTTATCATTCAGTCAGTCCCAGACAGTCAGAAGAAATTACAAAAATTGGCATATGACCCTGATCAATCCTTAGATGATATCCTCCAGCTTGCATCTTATCGTTGTCTTTGTCGCCCGCAACAAAGACGCGATCCCGGGAATGTGTATGCAGCTCATTATCTTGCGCGCCCGTTTCTTTCTCTTTTTCTCTCCCGTTTCCTCCCTCTCCCTCTTCCCTTTCCCCCCTCAGTGTCTTCGTCTCCGTCTCCATCTCTGTCCGTGTGTCTGTCTCTGTCCGTGTGTGTGTGTCTCTCTCTCTCTCTTTCTCTCTCTCATACCCTCAGTTGACCAATCACAGAACTTTCACGTGAAGCAAGGATGGGCAAGCATAGACAAAGGCTTAAAGCACGAACCGGACACACGTGTGGCCAGTTTACAACCAACCGATAGGAATAACTTTCGCAAAGATACACCTGTTTACTCCGTGGCAACAGCAAAACTGGCATACCGCCAGGTGCCATCTTAGCGTAGAGCCGGGGGTACCTGGAATACCCCAACAGCATCTTCCATTTTTTATAATAGAGGTCAAGAGGAAAAGAAGGAAATGGAGCGTAGAGACAGGAAAAAGGTTGAGGAGCTGGTCATGACCCTAAGAGGAGTAAGCTTCCTGGATAAGAAAGGAAAAAATGGAATGCACCACGAGTCACAAAAGGGACTTGTTTCCATTGTGGAGAGAAAGGACGTTTCCAAAGAGGGGGCCCACAGGCTAAATGGCCACCTCCAAAGCCCTGTCCTAAATGTCAAGGTAATCATTGGAATAGTAACTGTCCTGAACCACACGGGTTCTTGAGGCCAGATTCCGTCACACAGGGATGATGGGGTGTGGGGTCGATTCTAATGGTTCTCGTAACTCCTACACTATTCATGAGCCCCAGGTATGCTTCTACATAGGGAGCCAAGAGGTCAGTTTCCTCTTGGACCCTGGCACCAGTTTTTCTGCACTCACCTCTTACTGGACCTCTTTCCTCTAATACTCTAATTGTGCAAGGAGTGTCTGGATGGCCTATTACCAGAAAGTTCACACTGATTTGTGAATAGGATGGGATAATGTTTTCTCATGTATTCCGGATAGTCCCAGAGTGCCCTACCTCTTTATTGGGAAGAGATTTACTTTCAAAACTCCAGGCTCCCATCAAAATGAATTTAGCACCATTAGGACCATTATTTCTACTTCTATTAAAATGTGATATAAACCCTGAAGTATGGGCCCCTGATGGTAAGATTGGATGGGCAAAAAGTGCAGTCCCAATTAAAATGGTCTTAAAGGACCCCTCTGTCTTTCCATATTAGAGATAATACCCTACATGCCCAGAAACAAAAAGGGGCTTATTAAATAAAGATAATTCAGAACCTCAACTGCACTTCTAGTTCCCTGCACTAGTCCACGTAATATATCCATTTTAGGAGTTCAGAAGCTACATGGGGAATGACGCCTAGTCTAGGACCTTAAGAGGATTAGTAACACAGTCATTCCCCTCCACCCTGCAGTTCCTAACCCAGGTACTCTGTTATCTGAGATCCCAGTTGCTGCTGCTAGGCTTACTGCACCAGTTCAACAGCCAGTAGCATATCTTAATAGGCAGCTTGACATAGTAGCTTTGTTCTCAAAAGTAATGGAAAATAATATCTCATAATTTTCTGCATCCAAACCTGGCCTGATTACCAACTGGAAAAAATTTTTTAAAAAGTTAAAAATGCCCTCATAACAGTAGCACAGCAATTTCCTTTATTTAGTTTCTGCCAGAACTCTGTCTTGCCAACACTTGCATTGAAATATAAATGGAAGAAGCCTGCAGACTCAGCAGGGGACTGGTCAGGGACCAAAGGAAAAACAGTATCTTTTTAAAATCTCAGCAGCCTGGAGGACCTAAAAACTGGCTGCAGCACAGAGAGGGAAAATGAAATGGTCAAGTCTTCTTTACCTTGAGAATCTTTACCCAAGGATTTCAGATCTCTCTCTTTCTCTCTCTCCCCCTCCCTCCCTCCCTCTCTCTCCTTCTCATTCTTTCAATATCTGAACTCACTCTAGCCTGAGCCAAAAGTAAACTCTGATCTGAGAAAGATGTTCTGCATGCTCCTTTACTAATTACAGCTGTGTTATTTTTTTCTAGGACTCTTGCTTTTTTATTCTATATTTTTGAGTTCATGGTTTTATCATGAATTCACATTTTGTTCCTGCATGTCTAATATATTTTTCTGATGAGTCTTATTTTATCCAACTATAGAGGTTTCTTACACTCTGTTTTGTCCAGATACCAATTTGCAAAGGTTAGCTCTCAATCTACTAGATAAACATCTGTAGCATCTCAGTGGAAATCTACCTAAAAACAGCTGCAAGGTCTTTGTTTCTTGTTTGTTTTATGTACACACATATGTATTGTGTTGTTGTGTCTCCAAATGTGCTTGTATTTCATGGATATGATATCAAAATTGGCATGTAGCTAAATGAGCTCTCATAAATTAGAGTTTAAAAGAAAAATGGATCCAAAGATCTTTAGTTCGCATGATTTAAAAAGTTCAATTAAATTAGGTAAATGAATGAGAATAAAAATGTCTTTAAAATTACTAACACAAGTTTTCCTAGGTGGTCAAACAATAAAATGTTGATGTCTGTGTATCAAAGTGCATTCTACTGTCATGTCTAACTAATTAAAACAATTTTTTAAAAATTAAAAATTCCTAAAAATGTAACATCTATTGTTGCTAGGATTTTTTTTCAACAAGGAAGAGATGGCTAAGACTGTTCACAATACTTCTCTGATATCTTGGTTTTTATAGTTAAAAATAAGTAAATTAGATTTGATATGCATGGGATTATCATAAATGTGTTTGATTAATTTACAAGGTTAAAATGCTAAGTGCTTAATAAAACACTAAATGCTCTTAACTTCTTAAATTCCATAGGGTAATATATTTGAATATTATGTATGTTTTCATAAATTGGCAAATGAAAGAAGGTTTAAGATTACTTTGTGTCTTCACTGAAAAAAAGATTACTAAAAGTTAAAGTTCTAACAGGTATAACTATATATACAAATAGTCCAAAACTTTCAGCTGTGTTTCAATTAGAGTACTGTAAATAAAATAAAGTATTTCATTTTATTAAAATAGAGTAATTTTTCTAAATTCAGAAATTTACAAGGATTGTTTCATAGTGTGAATTTTAAAAAGGGGTCAACAACTAGGAAAGAGAAATAAGAAGGTTCTAGGAACTGAAATATATTTTAGTAGAAGGAAAAAGAGAAAGTTTCTGGGTAAGATAGTCTTTATGTGGTAAAGCTGTAAGGCCTCTGAGTAAGCAATAAGAGGGTCTGAGTAAGTGATAAGGTCTGTGTAAGTGAAGGGTAAATTTCAAAAAGTTTGTGAGAAGCTAAATTGATTGTATATAAGTAGCACAATGAGTTAAAGTTATTCAAGGTTTTTCCCTAAGGTCAAATATTAATGTACTGATTAAAACTGAAGTTTAACCGATGAATTGAGATATTTCTTAAAACATTAATTTACTCTTAACAACAACTGTTATTTTAGAGTATCACACTACATTACAGAGTCTAGGTTTTTCTTTAAAAGCTAAACTTGGTTAATATAGAAATATCAATGTAATTATGGTAATCCATAGTTGCAAAGTGCAATGTTAGGAGCTTTGTGCAGCTCTCAAGAAAGTCCACTGTTAAAAGTTGCTATAAGGTGAACAGGAATCTGAGAAGTGGAGCTGGTGAAATATTGTGGTTTTCTTTCTTCCTGGGAGTTGTGTGCCTGAAGTTAAGGTTAGAACTGATAAGGCTCTTACACAGAGCCTCCTCATGTAGGGCACTGCTACAACAGCTAGGCATCTTGTGCCCTTACACAGAAACATTCCCAGGAACTGGGCATGCCACAGCCAAGAGGGCATCAGAGACCCCTGATCTCAGCAACTGCTCTCCCATCCTTGTCACTGCTCTCAGCATAAGATGAAGGATTAAAGACTAAGGTTAAAAAATAAGAGGGCCAAGAAAACATAGCCAATATTTGGTTCTTGCCCTCTGGGTCAGCTTGAACCTAGGGAATAAGAACACTTCTCTAAGAGCTTTGCTACTCTGGGCCACATGACCTCTTGATCAGGGGGGTCACTGAGACCCTGGGGAAAAGAAAGCTGACCAGTGCACATGCTGCAAAAGAGGAGGGTCATTGGAAAAAGGAAACATCCCTGATGCTTCCAAGGGAAGTCACATGATCAGCAAGACCCTCGACCTATCCTGGCAGATGACTCTAATGGAGCTAAGAGGCTGCTCTTAAGTTCCCAAGAGTGACCCCCTGAGGGAACTCAGCTGACTCTTAAGAGTAGATAGGAACAATGTCAATTTGACCAGCTTGATCTTAAACACCTAGCAAAACTGTTATAACCAAAGCACAACCATCCATGGGCATTTAAAAGAAAAAAGACAATAGTTATTTTAATACACTTGTATTGGTCCCACCAAGAGTAAGTAAAACTGGAGGCTATGAAAAAGAGATTCTTAGGCAGGAGTGCCTGATAACTATCAAGAGAAACTGTCAAGAGTCAGAAGTTTTTTTTTGTTTTTAGTCAATTTAAGGTCAGTTTAAGGTCTACAAATCTTCCTAACCTCTTTTACAGGTAGGTATAATCAGTGTTTGCTAGTATGATTAGCAAGCCCTAAGTAACAAAGTTAAAGGGATCTTTATTAAGCACAGAGGTTATGCCAATAAAGAGATATTTCACAAAAATCAAATGACATTAAATTGCTTAACTACATCTTATGGGACATCTGTGACATTAACAAATAAGTGTTGTGTTTACATTCCCAATAACTCTGGCATTGTTAAAGATTTATATTCCCAAGTCCTCACTGGCCTTGTTATAGGAACAGCTTCTCAGCTCTTGTACCTTCTGGTGGGAGATTACTTGTTTCTATCATATTCATGATATTCACTGACATGTTCCAGATGCTGTGACATTTATTTTTATCAATCTCATTCTAGTACTTATGATTTTTTTTCCTCTCTCATAGGATAACCCACCCCAGATAACTTTACAACCTGTTCTTTCTGAACCAGACTTTTGCCATGGACCCCTAAATTGACCCAAAACATTCCAAAGAGGGAAACTCAAACTGCTTGCCCACCCCACATTGTCCCCTCTCAGCTTGAAGTAGTCAGAGAGGTCATCATTCATTATTCTTTAACAGCAGTTAAGAATCAATTTCTCAGAAGGGGGAGTGAAGCTGGGGAACAAAAAGACAATCAACATAGATAATAAATAATTGGGTCTTATCTGGAAGTGGGGGCTGGTTGGAAAGAAAATCAAATGCTGCCCTTTCCCCATCCTCCTTTTAAAGCCCTTCCTCCTGCTCCTGCTCCAACCTGTTGCTAAGGTAACCTGCCTCAGGAATTATTCCTCCCTGCAGGGAGTGGTAAGAGTTTTAATTAATACCTCCTAGCTGTTATCTTACTACCTGGATCACTCCACCCTATGGCCTTTCCCCTGCCCATTTGGCTCACCCTGGCCTCTGGTCAGGATGGGGAGAAATCAGGGAGAAGGGGTCAGGAGAACAAAGAGAATCTAAATGTATAAAAAGGGGTAGGACACTCCCATTTCTTTGGATGCCAACCCTGGGTCCCCTTCTCTACAGAGAAGTCTGCTTCTGTTCTTTAAATAAAACTTGCTTTCTATGCTTGCCTCAGTCTCCCGTGTTCAATTTTCAACATCTGGGGAAACGGAACTTGTCTTCACCAGTAACTGGCAGTATCAGTGGGACACATCTGGAGAACCAAACTACAACAACAGAGTTTCTTATGCATCTTATAGTAGGAATTTTCCATAAATTATGCCGAAATAAAATTAAAAAGATAAGTAGTATCAACAACAAAATCAAAGAGAAAAAAATGAGGGTATGGGATCTAGGAAACAGGAGATCCTCCAAAAGAGAGGTGAAGGGGTCTCCAAAATATAGTGAAGGGTTGGCCCGGGACCAGAGAATGACCACTCCAGCTCACAGAGAATCAGAAGTTTCCAATAAATTTGTAGTTTTCTAAGAAGGGAGAATTGTGAGAAGGCCTAATATGCTTCAATATAATAATAAGTGCACTATATAACTGAAGGAAAGTTTTGTGTTGAATTAGTGAATATAAAATTAATCAAATTAAAGAGACAAATGTTAGTTCAAAGGAAAGCAAAATGTTATGCAAGAAGAAAAGAATTTTGGTGTACTCAATGTAGTCTAAACCAAAACCCCACTTTCACTTATAAATAATTTGGAAGAAATTGGGAGAGAAAGAGAGAGAGTTGGGGTTAAAGAGGGGACTGAAAAAAGGGAAGTCAACATATAATTCCAAAGGAAAAAAACAGGATGTAGAAAAGTATAAACATAGTAAAGGAAAACATAGGTAAATTACAAAACATCAAACTAAAAAATTCAGAGTTATTGCCAGTTGGAAGCATGAAGGGGATGAGAGGATAAAGAGTCTATGAGAGTCATTTGATGCTCTGAACACTATGCTACTTTCTTTTATTAAATAAAAACTAAATGAAAAGACTGAAAAAATGCTCTGCCTTTCTATATACATTGAATTTGTACCAACTAAAGTATATTATTTTTAAAATAAAATTTTTCTTTTAAAAATTAAATATATCTATAAATAACAATGCATAAACACAAGGCCCAAGGTAGCTGATTCTATCACAAGTATTTAATCAATAACAGTGACTTTCAAACAAATGTAAAAATGTAAACAAATTTTATTGTTCTATTATGTTTATCATTCTGGGATTATACTTATGTATTAAAAAAATATTTAAAATAAATAACCAGAACCTTTATCCCACCAACCACTGTAAAATGTGGTGCTAATAACAGTAATGTGTTCAAGAATTACAGTGATCTATAAACCTAAAAAAATATTTTTTACTTAAGTTTCTGATTTGGCTTGTTTCTTTTAATTTTTTTGTTTTTTTAATTTGTTCTTTTCAGATATACATGCCAATAAAGTATATTTTGACCTATTATACAGTCATGCAGTATCACTTATTCTAATTAGGTTCCCATTCTTGTAGTTGTACGTATGTGAGTTACACTGGTTCTGTACTCATATATGACCATAGGAAAGTTTTATTCAATTCATTATACTCTTTCCTATTCCCCTCCTGCTTCCCTTCATTCTCCTTTGTCTAATCCAACAAACTTCTATTCTTTCCACCTACCCTCCCATGTTGTGGGTTAGCATCCAGATATCAGATGGAACATTCAGCTTTTGGTTTTGAGGACTGACTTATTTTACTTAGCATGATAGTCTCAAGTTCCATTCATTTACCTACATATTCTATAATTTCATTCTTCTTTCTGGCTGAGTAATATTCCATTGTGTACATGTACCATATTTTATTTATCCATTCATCTGTTGAAGGGTACTAGTTTGGTTCCATAGCTTAGGTATTATGAATTGAGCTGCTAAAGCATTGATGTGGTTGTTTTACTATAGCATGGTGATTTTAAGTTCTTTGGGTATATACTTAGGCGTGGGATAACTGGGTCAAATGGTGGTTCCATTCCAAGTTTTTTAAAGAATCTCCAGACTACTTTCCATAGTGGTTACAGCAATTTGCAGTCCCACCAGCCATATATAAGTGAACCTTTTCCTCCATATCCTCACCAACATTTATTATTACTTGTATTCTTGATATTTGCCATTCTGACTGGAGTGAGATAGAATCTCAGTGTAGTTTTAATTTGCATGTCTCTAATTGCTAGAGATGTTGAACATTTTTTCATATATTTGTTGACAATTCATATTTCTTCTTTTGAGAAGTGCCTGTTCAGTTCCTTTGCTTATTTATTAATTGGGTTATTCATTTTTTTTACAGTTTCCTTCATTGTTGTGAGTTCACAATTCAAGTTATTCAGCCCATCTGGTTGTTTCACAATCAGGAGCAGAACAAGAATGCTGTAGGGCTTTAAAGTTTTAAATAAAGTTCTACTAGTCATACTAGTATTCGGATAGGCAGGACAACTTCACAGTCTCTAATCTTTCTTTTTCAGCAATATTGAGTACAGTTGTCCCTAAGTTACTGAAAAATTGATTCTGGGACTCCCCTCAGATACCAAATTCTAAGGATACTTGAGTTTATTGTATAAAAAGGTGTATATTTCGATGTAAGCTGTATGCCTCTCCTTTATATTTTAAATCATCTTTCAATTATTTTTTATGCTTGATAATGTAAGTGGTATGTAAACCATTATTATACTGGGTTGTTCAGGGAAGAATGACCAGAAAAAATGTTCCGTACATGTTTAGTACATTTCCTTTTTTTTTTTCCTTAAATTTTGAAAAAATATATTGGCTGAGTCCACAACCATGGATATGTAAGGGTCAAAAATACTTGAGATTTAGAGTCTACATTAAAAGAAATATAGAATTTGGATTATGACTCAATGGTTTAAATAGTAACCATTGAGACTCTCTGACACTCAATAACTAACTCTGAGCATGTTGTGTTATCTCACTGAGTTCCACATCCTTCATTTAAAAAATAAGAATTTTATCATATATGGTGTAAATTTTTCATGAGGATTGGAAATAATTTATAGCATATAATATTAGCTCTGTGCACAATAGCCACTCAAAAAATTTTTACTCTTGCTCTTAATTGAGGCTACCTGGTCTTAGTAACTTAATGTTTGTGACTCTCACCATATTTACATGTTGGAACCCTAAATGCAAATGTAATGACATTTGGAGGTGGGGCCTTTGAGAAGTAATTGAATTCATGTAGGGTTATAAGAGTGGGGATATTAGGATGGGATTAGTGCCTTTATAAGTAGAGCAAGAGAGACCAGAGACCTCCCTCATCCTTATGTGAGGACACAAATAATTTGAAAGTGCTCATTTCTGCCTGAAGGAGATGCCTGTTCCTGAAATAGGGCTAAAGCTACTGAAAATCAAACACAGATTCTCATCCTGTGCTTGGGTTGAACTGCAAAGCAAATGGAACTCCCAGACTTTTATGGTGTCTATTCTTAAAGTGAAGGCAATGACTGAGAAGAATGGAATCCTTTCAATTAGAATGGAAATGTGTGGGAAGATCTCAGGAAGCTGGAGGCACTGAGTTCTTGAATCCTAAGGAGTCATCTCTCCCAGTGAAATGAGCCCCTAGCAGCGCTAGTGGAAGCAATGTTTCCCAGTCCCCTGCCAAGTGGTAGCAGTTTTCCCATCCTACAGTGGTGATGAGCTCTCTTCCACTGTGAGGACAGTAACCCTACGTTACCTGATAAATTTCCCTCCTTAAGACAGTTGCCACATATGACAATGCTGCTTCTCCTCAGACTCACCACCACCACCTCTCTTTTTTTCTAGACCTGTAACTACACTAAAGTCCCACAAGGTCCCTAAAGATGAGATACAAAATATGATTGCATGAGAAAACTTTGGTTATGCTCCAGAAGAACTTCTTCAATTTTCTAATTTATATAGACAGAAATCTCAGGAGAATATGTAGGGATGGATATTGAAGGTATGGAATAATAATAGAAGAAAAATGAAGTTGGATCAGGATGAATTTATTCATAGGAACTTGGTAAGCTTCATTTAAGCTGCAGCTTGTAGAGTAAGGAAAGGTTCTTTGGTTGATTCAAACATGGGCCAACATGTGACCCACAGTGAGGAAATTAGAAATTCAGGATCTTCCTTGGTTAAATGTAGAAAAAGAGATTAAAAGTCTTGGAAGACTGGAGATTTAGAGTGCAACTGTCATTTAAGACCTACATGGCCTCCCTGTGAGTGACTATAAGACAAACCTTTCACCCCCTACCACGAGAAATAAATTTGGGAGGACAGCCTGGCATCTTTAAAGAACTCTATAATTACTTTTCTTTGTAGGCTAGACCTTATAGTGGGGATTATAGTCACTGTACTCATTTAGGCTGGGAAATCTAAATGTAACTGAAGGAATTGGATACTGGATTGGCAGGGGCCAAGTGGCAGAACTGAACAGTTCTGGTTGAGCATGGTTACTATAATGGACACTAGAGTCGAAGCAGCAATCAGACAGACTCACACAGCCCTGGTGTTTGCTAGTTAATCATGGTGTTTTGCAAAGAGAAATAGATAGGAAGTCTACTAATTCTTACTTGATTTATATAAGCAGAAAATTTCTAAGTCAAGCCACGTGTGGTGGCATGCACTTATAGATCCAACTATTTGGGAGGCTGAGGCAGGAGTTTGAGCCCAGAAGATTGAGACCAGTCTTGATCCCTAAATCAATCCCTTATGTTCCATCTATCAGTTCCAGACTTGAATCAGATTATAGACTCAGATACTTTTGAATAGAGGGGAGAGAAAGTCCCCTAGACAAAGGATGCTGGCGTACTGCCAAAAAATGTTTATCTTTCTCCCAGTCCTTCCCAAAGAGAGTTATGGCCTTTACCATGGTAGTTACGTATGGTGGAAAATAATGCAAGTCCATTCAGGGACTACAAGATACTAGCCCTAAAATGACACTAATTCCAGGAGACCCAAAATGTCACTTTGATCTATCTGTTAGAGCAGGGCTTGTGGAGATAGAGTGATCAGTGGAGTTTTAGCTTAGCTTTGTCTCAGCATGCCTCTAAACACATCCTGTGGTGTTTTTGTAAATTTCATAAGACTAATCATAATAGATACACTCAGCAGCCTGTAACATCCCCACAATGTTTCCTGACTATGGAGTGAGGGCTGTTGAGGTAGAAAAGGTCAAGTGAAAGCCAGTATAACTGTGTCTACCCAGGAAAATCGTAAACCAAAAGTAACATTGCATTGCTGAAGGGCTCACAGATGATGGTGCCACCATCAAGGACATGAAAGATGCACGTGTAATGATTTCTATTGCATCTCCGTTCAGCTTAGTTGTTTGGCCTCTGTAGAAGACAGATATTGGATAACGAGAGGATTATCCTTATTTAACCAAGTCATGGCTCCAGTTGCAGTGGCTGTACCAGATGTAGTTTCATTGCTTGGGCAAATTAAAACATCCCCTGATATGTGCTATGTAGTTAATGATCTGACAAATATTTTTTCTCTATAATTGACAATAGGGGCCACCAGAAGCAGTTTGCCTTTAGCTGGCAAAGCAATATACCTTCACTGTCCTATGTCCAGGTTATATCAACTCTCCAGGTCTATGCCATAATTCTGTTGGCAGTGAATTTACTGCCTTTTCCTTTTGTAAGATGTCATACTGGTCCATCACATGGATGATACTATGCTGATTGGACCTAATAAGAAAGAAGTAACAAAGAAGTAAGTCTTAGACTTATGGCTATGACATTTGTGTGTGTGACAGTGGAAACAAATGCAACGGGAATTCAGGGACCTTCTAGAGCAGTGAGGTTTCTTAGGGTTCCAGTGGTGTATGTCATGTCAGCGTAACCTGTTAAGGTGAAGGATAACTTGTTGCATCTGCCTCCTTCTGCAACCACAACACTGATAAACACTATGGTGTGTGTGTGTGTGTGTGTGTGTGTGTGTGTGTGTTTGCATGCGTGTATCTTGATAACTACAGATCTTGAACCTCTCACCTTCCCTAATTGTATGGGCAAAAACTCTTCAAGGTAAATCAGTCTGTCTATCTATCTATCTATCTATCTATCTATCTATCTATCTATCCATCCATCCATCCATTCATCTATCAATCATCTATACATCCATGTACCCATCTCTTACCCATTATGTTTTTCTGGAGATATAGACTAACAGACATTTTAAAGGAAAAGAAATGGATCTCAGTACATCAAATTTGCTAAAACATGTTCTCTAACGTTGATAGAGATTATGTACTTTTTTGGACAAAAATGAAGAGGAATAGTATTGATATGCTTTTAGCAAACTGTAAAGAGTCAATTTCTGTTTTCCATAATAACATCTTTGGGGATACGTTTAAGAAAGTCTGAGTTGGATAATGCTGGTATTGAAAGATATAAAGATTGATTTGGGATTAATAACAAATGCAATTTTCTTTACACAGGGAAACTCCCCTCTTCTCCCAATCTTGCTACATAACTATATTATTTACATGAAACGGATGTTGTGGATGACAAATCACAAAATACTGGAAGGGAAAATATGAAAACCATGTATTTGTTTGAGACATACATTTTCTATCTTTATCTTTGCATAGGTAGAAGTAAAAAGCTAAAACACTTTAAATAAAAATTTGGCAATTAGGAACAGGAAATGATGAATGTAGAAAACAGGACCCAAAGCTGTCAGAAGAATCTGACTTAGTCTCATTAGTCATTTAAGAAATAAATAGATCATAGCAAAAAGACTCTCGTCTCCGAGGGACTACTGAGCATACACTTTGTGCATCTTCTCCATTAGCAAGGATCTTCATCGATTAAAGAGTTTTCCTTAGTGCACTTGGTGTATTCAGTTAATATCTGTTAAATTGAGCTCATGGGGCTCCAGCAGAGGGCATGATAAACAAATGCTGGAACAGAAGAAGCTTGGGCACTATATAGAAAAGAGGTAAAAATCAATCTCGAATTCCCAGCCAATTTAGACCTCAGCTCCTTTTCCTTTTGCAGTGAGCTGGATTCAGGTAATCAGTGGTTCAAACTAATAATATGATTCATGCTTTTTGCCCTATAAAAAGAGCAATGAGAAACAGGAAGCTGATTTTCTGAAGAGACTAATTATTAAATAAAATACTTAGAATATTTACTGAACAAGGATTTTTTTTTCTTTTTTTTTTTGTACTGGGAATCCAACCAAAGGACACTTTCCCACTCAGTTACATCCCCAGTCCTTTATATTTTTATTTTGAGACAGGGTCTTGCTAAGTTGCTTAGGGTCTTGCTAAGTTGCTGAGGCTGGCCTTGAACTTACAATCCTGCCTCAGCTTCCCAAGTTGCTGTGATTATAGGCATTTGCCACTACACCCAGTCTGAACAAGAATTTTTTAAAAAATGAATCACTTTTTTCTTTAAAATGATTGGGAATGTATCTTTCTTTATCAATATTAGTTAATTTACTGAGTCTAGAATCTGAGGGAAAGACAAAAAATAAGCACATCTTTTTAATGGCAAGTTAACAGGCAGGAAGAGTGACTATAGTGAGAAAACACCTACAGCCTGATAAGACTTCTTAATATTGAGTTCTAAACATCACTAAATAAAACACCACTTTGCTCCTTAGGCAAGTGTCTTAAAATATACATGTTGCACCTAAAAATATTCCTGATGTCAAAAATATTCAGACTACAGGGAAACTAACAGAAGTTGAGGAGAAGTTTGCTATATCATCAGGATGTCTTGGCTTCCCGTGATCTCAGAAGAGTTTCTCTAAAGATTTCCCCCTGAGTGGGTACCAGGGCTCTTTTTGTCCAAATCAGGCTAAATTTCGTGAAAACCAGAAGAAATATTTCCCATGAATTCTCCTCTCCTACCTTCTGACTGACCCAACATCTGGTCTTGATGTTCCTGAGAACATGTTTCTGTGTTCTTTGAGTGTGTTTAGCTTTAACTTATATTTGGCCCTCAATCTTGACTCTATCTTTCTTATTGTGCATAAGTGACTGCAAACATTAGCCCCCACTGAGCAATGTTTAACCTAGTGAAGGCAAGGTGATAATTCTTTTTCTTTTTCCTTTTTTTTTTTTTGGTACTAGGGATTGAACCCAGGGGTGTTTAACCACCGAGGCACATCCCAGCTCTTTTTATATTCTATTTGGAGGCAGGATCTTGCTGCCAAGTTGTTTAGGGTCTGGCTAAACTGCAGAAGCTGGCTTTGAACTGGTGCTTTTTCTACCTCAGCCTCCCAAGCTGCTGGAATTATAGGTGTGCACCAAAACTCCTGGTGCAAGATGATACTTTAACGGTGACTTTTGATAATGTTGTTGATGTTGGTGATGATGATGTCAGTGACTGTGTGAACAGGAAAGAGAACAGGAGAGAATATAGAAAAGAACTGGAACGGACAATAGTCTAGACATTTCAACTGAAGCCCCAGTAAAAACAGAATGACTTCTCTGCCACTTTTGTGTCTCAGGTATCTAGGTCTAAGGATTTATTTTCTTCCTTGGGAGCAGACACACTTTCATATCCCACTTTATGAGAGTACAATTACTGAGGCAGCAGCTCTGAGCATCCCTTTGAAGTAGGTACTAAGGAGGCATTTAAAGCACTACTAAAAGCATGCTGTACCATCATTAAAAGCCAATATTAAAATTCAGAAAACCAAAGCATGTTTACGCCAAGCTAAGCCATTTTTTTTTTTCACATTAAAAGAACATCAAGCTACCCAAAATAATTTAGTTTAAAAAGTCTGTTCTCCTTTTCCTCCACCAACTAACAAGGTGCTTGGCCAACATTTTTCTATTCAAGTTAAAATTTTCAGTGTTTACTTTGTATACATTTTTTAAAAGGACAAACCATAACACACACTATCTGATTGGATATAAGGAATAGACTATTCAAGCAAACCAAAATTATAAAACAAACAAGAAAAAGTGTTCAGTATTCCTCAAAATGGAATGGAAAGGAGATTACCTGATTTCTAAATCTATCTGCAAGTTTCCCCCTGGTCTTACATTTTAATTCCATTCACTTTCCCTAGCATATGTTTCCATATTTTGTCCCCCCCCCCCCATAATTTAATTGGTGCCTTGTAATTGTACATAATGGTAGGATTTGGTGTTACATATATATTTCCATATTTCAAACTGAATTTTTGCCTCTCATGGCCTCTTATGGTGGCTGTGGAAGTGCTTCACTTGGTTTTCCTTCATGAAAAGCTACTGTAGGGAGATATACTGTTGATTGTAACAAATTCTAGCTGTGACCCTCATGACCATGGAGGCCCTGCATCTCCCAGCAGCTCCCATCAAATGGCTAAGCAGAGCAGCGAGACCAGAATCAGCCTGTCTGCCCAAAGTGACACTTCTTCTAATAAGCAAAAAGTTCCTTGAAGTATCTCTGTGTCCAAGATTTCCTTAGAACTGTTCTATGCTCCGAGGTTCTTTTTCCTTTCCTTTCTCCCCATTTTTCACAGCTGTCATCTTTACATCCCACCCTGAAGGCCCATCCTGCTTCCTCCTTCCTGCTGCTTTGTCCTTCTTAGGAAAGATCCCAACAGATCCCTGCACACCCAATCCTGCCAAGGTGTCTACATTTTAGAGAACCCAAACTGAAACAAATGGTTCAGACAGTGGTCTGAGAAAGTAGGTGGCAAGATGGGGTTCTGGGACAGGAGCACTCACTGCTCAGCTGGCAAATAAAACATCATTCTGGGAAATATGAGGTATGAGGAGTTCCTGCATGAGATGTCAACCAGATTGTTGATGATTTTGGGAGTGGTGACATAGAAGTCCTCATAGAGGGGAATGTCTCGTGGGTGTGATGACTAAAGAAATCATTTGAACAACATAGAATGATTAATGCCTGTAAGATAGCACAGTTGACTCTTTCCTAGCAAGCTGAATTGATGCCTCATAGAGATCTAACAATAAGTTGAGAGCAGTTGAAAATAGTTAAAGTGTGGGTGCCCTCAGAGGTCCTCCATGGAAGTTTACAGAGAAGCCCTTGCTTCTTGCAGTGCAAGAACAGATGTGCTAAGGCACAGATCCCAGATTTCAGTTAGAAATACATAGCTCCAGAAACATTAAAGTGTTTTGCAGACACTACTGGCTCCCCCCAAAGTTTAGGCTATGGCTGGGAAAACCTGGAACCCCACTAGATGGAACCCCACAGGTTTGTGACAGCTATGTCCCCCAGCTTGACTGAACTTTAGACAACCTTCTTCCTGCTTCCAGGTCCCTGACCTCTCCTTTGTTAAAGCACCTGCTTTAGAAAAAACTGTAATTGTAAATTCCCTCCCTACCTTGTTGAGATGTAAATCTCTTTAAAAACCTTTTGCCAAACTGGCATGGCAAGATGCACCTGATAACCCAGGTACTCTGGAGGCTGAAGCAGGAGGACTGCAGGGCCAGCCTGGGCAACTTAATGAGAGCCTGTCTGAACAAACCCAAATAACAAAATGAACAAAACTCTTGCCACTGTCAAAACCCAGGAAGGTCTTTGTGAAGAACCTGGAAGCCATCTTTGTAAAATGAAATCTCAAGGAAGGTAGTGCACCTCTCTCCCCTCAGGGACACCAGTCAGCAAGAGTAATTGGCCTAAAAATTGAGAAAAACTTTTGCACATTCAGGAGTAGCACATCTCCCTGAACAGCTCTGTACCTCACCACCCCCACATCTTCCAACAGTTTGTCATTATCCCACCCCAATACTGCAATCACCACTGCCCTTTGTTTCAACGGGTTGAGCTCAGACTGAGTTCTGGTCTCTCTCCTTTATTTCAGTAGTCACGAATGAAATCTTTCTTACCTTCTAGTGAAATGGCCCTGAAAACTGTGGCTCTTCAGCCTCATCCTTCTCGTGGAACTTGCAGAGGGGATGGGGCTGTCCTTCTTAGTGAGAGCCATCACTTCTCCCACCCAGGAAGAAGCTTCAGAAAGACCTTGCCTCTGCAGAACAACAGGTGCTCTTTGCACAAGTTACCCCTTCCCTCCATCCTGGCTCTCAGGCTGACAGCTGATTAAATTCTAGTATGATCTAACTAGAGACTTGCTGGGCCTGATAAAGAGGAAATGAGATTATACACTGAAGGAGCTGCAAGAAATAGCTACAACAGACAAATAGTAACCAAGGGAATACCCCTGGGGTTAGGTTTTGAGGGCGTTTGATCACTGGGTCCAGAAAGAAAAGCTGAAGAACAATTTGTTGACTCAGAAGCAATTTCTTGAAACATTTGATTTTACATCCTGTTAAGAGCCCCAGATAATGGAACAAACTCACTACTTACTTAGAGTAACTCTTAGAAGCCAGAATAAGTGATGGCTCATACTTGGAAAAAGTGCCAAAGCTTGTGTTGCCTTGTAGACTGTAGAGGAAAAAGAATAGGCTTGGGAATGTGGGCCTGGTTGAGACCAAAAGGCTTATTAGGTGATTATGCTTCTTGGAAGGTCCTAGAGAATCAAGCACTTGGTGGGACTCAGGAATGAATTGGTGGGGGCAACTAGTATCAAGAAGTTCAGTAGTGGCTCAAGTCAGAATGACAGAGCTATTAGTAGGAAAGTTGCTTGCAGAATTGTACCGATTAGCATCTACAAGGATGATGAGGCCCTGAATGATTGGAGCTGGGTGGCAGTGCTTAACTGCAAAAGAAAGTGACCCATATATCAGAGTGGTAGCCCAGTGGGTCTTGATCTTTAGGGAGTGATAGAGATTGTTCACACAAAAGATGTTAGCCGAAGCAAAACAAACAGGTAGCCAATGAGGGTGCTATGTGACATTTATAATCAGAAACAGGCAAGACTGTTGCCTCAATTAAAAGTTACAATCCTTTGTGTAGTTCTCAAACCTAAACCAATTTTGAGTTCAAGAATTGACTGAAGAGATGAACCTATTCCTGGGAGGAACACTGAATGATTCAAGTCCTCCCCCACTGGAATTGACACAGGAACACATGCTGGGGAAAGGGATTTCTGGACAAAGGGTCTGAGTTGACACTGAGACTTGGAAACTCAGTGAAGGTTCATGGCTTTCTAGTAAAGGTGTAGATTACAGGAGCCATATAATAAATAGAGTCTAATAAAGTGTGGCTTTGAGTGGCACTGAATATCTCAAATGTCCCTGACCACTAGAACCCTAAAAACTTGACCAAAATCAATCACAGACATATCTGGAGGTCATTTCATAGTCTCCAAATATGTAACTGGTAATGTTAATTGGAAGTTGGAGCATTCCCCATGTGGGGTCATTGAACTCATTGGAAAGACCAAGTGGAAGTCTGCAGTTATTCCCTCTCCTTCCCTGTGCCAAGATTATAAATCAACACTTCCCTCAAGGACAGGAAAGAATGGTAAAAATTAGTATGAAGGGATGAGGTTCTAGAATATCTGTATTTAATTCATCATTCTGGTCCCTGGAGAATCTGAATAATCCAGAATAATAATTGTAGATTACTACAAACTCAGCCAATTAATAGCTCTGGTTGCAATTGCTATTCCACATATGGCATTATTGATAGAGTTTACCAATAAGGCTTTGGAAATGTACACCATTACAATTCTGATTAAAATATGAGGGAAAAAAGCTATATTTATACAGAATGGATAATATTTGCTTTCCCCAAGGACCTTATTAACTCTCTCAACCCTCTATTATAATATATTCAAAGTTGATTTGGGCCTTCTGGATATTTCATAAATTAGCATATTTGTTTATTACACTGGTAACATTGTGTTGATTTGGGTAATACAAAGAAAAAAAAATGGTTAGTATTTCGGAGGCCTTGCTCATACACATTTCAGAGAACTGTGATTTTGGTCAAGTTTTTAGGGTTCTAGTGGTCAGGGACATTTGAGATATTCAGTACAAAGTAAGACACTTTGATATACTTTCTAATACCTATCACAGAAATGGAAGCACAATAACTGGTTTATCTTTTTGGGTTCAGGTTGGGACGCATTGCTCACATACAAATAATGGCAAGGACCTAAATCCAAATGATATGGAAGGATATGAGCTTTGAATGGAGTCCCAGAATAGAAAAGGATGCTGCAGCTAGCCCAAGGTGTCATACGAGCAGCCCTACCACTTGGGCTATATAATCTGTCAGGCTGTATATTATAAATATCATTAGTGGAAAAGATGGAAATGTAAGTTTTGCAAATTCCAGTGAGAGAATATTTGCTCCTGGGATTCTGGAGCAAGGCCAAGTTATCTGCAGTGGAGAAATGATATTCCTTTTGAAAACCATAAGACTGGCATAAGACTTTACCATTATATGGATGGAACCTTTGATCATAGGGCAGCGGGTGAACATGTGTCTGGAACTGCCCATAATAAACTGGGTTCTCTTAGAACCACAATGTCACAAAATCATCAGGATCAGCTGCAGTCCATCATAAATTACAAGCTGTACATTTGAGATTAAGTCTAAGCAATGGCAGAGGGCATGGACAAGTTGCATGAGCAGATGGTGCAGACCCCCATGTCAATTGGCATGGTTGTACCAGTTCTTCTGGGTGAATTTTCTATGACCAACTGAAGGAAGAGAACAAAAATTCAAGCTTGGTTATGGATAAGTAGATTCAACATGTGAATTCAATGGATTTCGGCAGTCAGTAGTATTAATTGCTAATCCACGGAGAAAGAAAATCTTCCTGATAAGTGGAGGTAAAAATGGAGAGCATGATCTATGGAAGGAGAAGTGGCCCTCAAGGATCCATGCAGATTTCTGGACATATGCTAATGGTCTAGATGGCTGGTGGAGGGTCTAGAAAGAAAAGACTAAAGCATAAGAAATAAGGAGGTCTGGGATAGCATCTTGAAGGACACTTGAGGGTTGAAACTGTGAAAATATATGCATCACAAGCTAATGTCTAAGAGAAAATAATCACCAAAGAAGAGATGTTGAGCAATGAAATAGACAGAGTAATGTGGTTGAATGACACCAGCTAACTGTCATTAGCACTCCAGAACTGCACAAGGGGCACGTGAATGTAACGACCGTGGCATAATGCTGGTCTTTCTTAATCAGGGGCAAAGACTAGCTTATGCTTATGCTAATTGGCTTGTCTTTTAATTGTCTCCCCCAAATTTATCTTAATGATGGTTTACAGGCCTAGATAACCCTTGTGTTTGGTTTTTTAAACCACCACTACCACTACCACCACCAACAACAACAACAAAATAGAAAAGAAAATACAATTTGAGAAAGTGGTGTGAAAAGTGATAGTGGGTTGAAAAAAATTCTAAATGCCAAATCTGTCCCAGGTGTTTACTTACAGATTTGACAGTGAAAGTCTTTCAGAAAATGTTAATAAATAAATGTTTCAACCCTGGACACTTTTGTTTTAATTGCCATTTGTCTTGAGAAGAGATTACAGATGTTATTGATCTCTTCCCATCTTGACACTAGGTGATCTTACTTGAGATTTTCATAAGCTTTTGGTCAGTTTAATGACAACAATTCACTTTCAGGTTTTTGGGGGGTTTTTTCCACTTTTTTCCAAGAAAGTTTTTTTTCCACTTTTTTTTTTCCAGATTATAAACATCACACTAGTATGGGGGAACTAGCTAATCAGCATTTCTGTTTGCACAAGGCAAACTTTTCACCACTAAAAGCAGAAATGTCATCTGAACATTGCAGGGTCAGTATGAACTGATTAAAATAACACACAGTGAAGGAAAGAAAATCGGTCAATTTTGTTAATAATCAGCTGTTGTCTCGGGTTCAACTCTTTTTTCAAATGTTCAGATACCATTCTGAGTATACTGGAGAAAAGAGTAATCTGTTTTTCAAAACATGCAGGATAGAGGCTCTTAAATATGTCTAGAAATAATTTACTTGCATAATTTTTCCTTGATAAATGAAGGGTAGAATCAGATATTACCCCTGATGAATCATTTAAAATATCAAAATGTATGGCAAGTTATATAATCTGATCCCAATACCTTATAAGTCTCTCTTTAAGGGTTGTCACCATTGTAAACTATGCTTTTTAAGGTCTCAGCATTTCTAAAATAAATAACACATTTTCACCATAGCTTTGGCTGTTATTCTCTTAGTTCAACTGGTCAACTTTTTAGTTACCTTCTGACTTGACTCATAGTATCCTGGAATTTTTCAGATTGTCCAAGAACAGCTAGTTTTTCTATCCTCTTATTTCATTTTTAAATGTGTTTCTATTTTCCAGTTATTTGGTCTTTCTCTTTTTTTCCTTTTTTTAAGTATTATATATTTGGTGGTCAAACAATTTAAAATAGAACCATCCTGTGCTTTGAACTTTCTTGGACTTTGGTTTCTTTTCTTTCTCTCTCTTCCTGTCTAATTCATCTGGTAAGATCCATTCTGAACAAAACTTACCATGTCCTATTTCTGATCCGATGTAGACTCCAAATCCAGGGTGAAGAATGTCAAAGATGATGCCAGGCAGATTGATGTCACTGTAAATTGTCACTAAGCTCAAAGGGGCCCCCAACATGCACACCATCTTTTTCCTCCTGGCTCCTTGTTCTCCACTCTACCCCTGAACTGTTTTAAATCTCTTTTTCTCCCTTCAAATACTCAATCATGATTACCTTCTTTTCCACTCTAAGCAGATAACTTCATTCCTTATTCCACTGAGAAAATTGTAGCCATCAGGACTCTCTCTGAACATCTTCATAAGTGATCTAAAATCTGTCTACATCTTTCTAATCATCTCCTTTTCTTTTTCTTTTTGCTTCATTAGAATAGTAGTTTTAAACTTTGCTTACACATTGACAACATTTAAAAATGTGCTTATGTCTGGGCCCAAAATTTTGTTGATAAACATAAGAAATCAAAGTTGATATTTTCAATATTTATTAGTAAGGCTGAGACAACAGCCTTTATACAGCACAATTTACATAAGTAATCAAGGTACATCTTGTATACAATCACAAAACCAAGACATATTTTTTATATAGAATAAAACTCAAGACAGATTTACAAGCATTTTTTTAAATATAATTCTCATGTATTTTCAGGTCAATTTATGCAATCTTTTAGCCCAAGAATTTGTATTTGTTCATTAGATTTTCCAGAGGGATTTGGGTAAACCAAAGGGGGGAAAAAGAAAAGAAAGAAAAAAAGAAAGAAAGAGAAAAGAATATTAGCAAATCACCAACACAGCATGCAACAAAGTCAGAAACAAGACATATCTCCAAGTACTTTGTTTTTTATTTTGAAATCGATTTTATTAGGTTTTTAATTTTTTCAGACAAGAAATTTTTTTTAACATCAGATGTGTTAGGATATTAGCACACACATTAATCAGTAGTGGGAGCACCTGAGCACATCACTAAACAAATGTATAGACACAATCAAATAATAATCATATTCACATGCTGAATGCCAAAAAAATGAATACTTCAACTTTGTCTATTTTACCAAATGTATAGTTATGTACAGGGTAACGAATTAAGAAAATGCTCTCAATCTACCTATCAGATAAGAGATTTGATTAAATGATTTTGGTTTAATGGGTAACTTTAATAATAGCAACATGGGACATACAGAAAACATCAGTGTGTCTTATTCAATGAGAATCTGTTTTACTCATTCATTCTTGTATTATATCAAAGGCAAGAAATTATTAAAGAAACAGCTCATAATTATTCATTGAGCTACCTCTCATTTTCATTTCAAGCTCAAAAAGAGGGGAAGTCACTTCTGTCACACATATATTTATAAACACATAGCTGTAGTTGGCTGATTTTGGAATATTAGACATTCTAGCAATGAAAATAAGTTTTTAAAAATATTGTTAGTTATGATTTAAATAATAAAGTAAAAAAATACTATAAACATCTTTATGATTTCTTAATGAAATGAAGCATTGATCAAATAATTCCTAATATTTTGGGCACAATATAATATACAATTTATTTTACTCCACATCACCACCACTATATCACTATGCTACCACCACCATCATCACAACCCTTCCTATAATAAGAATCAATATCAGCTGGTTACCAGCTATAATAATCCCACAATATGACTATTTTAATGTGTGTGTGATTCACAAAATTAATCTTACTGATATGCTGAAAATATGCATTTAATTAGTGTGATTTATTAAAATATGGGCAATATTAAGGAATAAAGACAATTGCTACCCCTTCATCTTGAATATTATTCTTTTGAACTGAAATGGTAAACAGAGTTCATAGTCACAGAAAATTTCCCTAATCTTTAGTAAAAACAGGGAAAACACCAACTTCTTACTACCAGTGTTATCAGTGTCTGTAATGACGATTCTATAGTCCCTATCTTTTGTAAAAATTTACTCTGTGCTTTTCCTCTACACTACAGCTTAACATTTCTTCGGGACCAAATTTTAAAGTAACATACTACTTTAGTCTTTGATGACTCAATGAAATAGTGGAAAAATTGTGATGTTTTTCAAGGTATAGGTGTTGTAATTCGACTAATCACATATTAATTAGAGATTACAAACTGTTGCTATTAGGATAAAAAAAAAGCTAATTCCAATAAAATAAAATAAAATAAAAAGTGGAAAATCATGTGCTGTGATATATACAAAAAAGTAAAAAATACCAAAAGCCCTATATGCAATTAAAAAAGAAATAGTTTAGTTGTAAGAAGGGTAATCAACATCATTCCAAAGAAATGCATTCATATAAGGATCAGTGTTGCATAGAATAATTCCAGTACAACCTAGGAGTTTGGTCAGCTGCAAACTTGGTACACTAGCAGGATCTTATGCTCTCTGAAGGGGAATGCTGGTGCATGAAAAGAAGCCCTGTCATTAACCCTCTTGATTGACCAAGCCTTATCACTAGTTTCTTGGAATGGAGGGGCACCTGGAATAGAAAGGCTCTTATTCTTTAAGGTTAAATAGCTATGAAGGGATGATCTTTGTATCATTTGGCCCTCCATTTGTATTATTCCAAAAGAAATTGCAACTGCAGTGAAGTAAGCTAACTGGCCATACAACCTCTCATGCATACCTCTGGATGCAAGTGGCTGCAGAAGAGTACCAAGGTGAGCCAGGGTTTCCTTTTAAGAGCAAACAGCAGAGCCTTTTTATGTCAGAAGGAGATCTTCCTGGACCCTTTTCTTCCCCAATTATGACTGATGATTACAGGCTTCCCCAAGTGCTAGCTTCTGCTGGAAATATCCATGGCAACTATCAGCAGATCTAGTAATCTCTAAAAATAAAATCCTAGCAATATCATTTTTTTATGATTTATCTCCTGCATGCTCACTTCAGAGCAACATCAATAGTAAATGACTGCACTGTCAGAGGAGGGGGGATTAAAAAATAGAAGAAAAGTGATGGTTATGTTAGGTTGGGGAAAAGTGAATTTGTATTTCTTTATCAATATAATAAAGATATATAGCCTGGGATATATATTACGAATTCTTTAGTTGTTTTAGAGTTTTACATTATTCTCTAATTGAAAGTATTTTCTCTCTAAAAATGAGAAAATTTAATAACCAGACAACATTTTGGTGCTCATTTCCTCTAATTTACCCACTAGAACATAACCTTGAAATAGCAGCTTTTAAGTTCAAAATGCTCTGAGAAGTAATATAATTTATTTTGGTCAGGGTGTGGAAATAGGCTAAGATCAGTATAATTTATTTAATTTAGTATGATAAAACTTACAAATCACTTTAGTTCTTTTTTCAAGTTAAATAAAAATTTATATTTTAAATAAAAAATGAGTTTTAGAGCAAATTTACTGCTTTTATCCATGCCAATGCTTATCATTGGTTTGAAGGATGTTTCTCACATATAAGACTTGAGAATTAAAAAGCTACATGACAATTATTCTTCACTTCTGTGGAAATGTGCTTTCATCTTTGATAGATCTTTTGATTGAATCATCCCAAAATCCCATGAGGAAGGCTAGGAATATATCATTATTTTTACCTACAATTAAAAAAACTGGGCGAAACTGAATTTAAGTGACATTTGCAAAGTGACATGTCCAAGGACAGTAGCAGAATCAAGGTAGAAGTCAGGGTTCTAATCTCAGCTGAGTGCATTTTCTACAATTCCACCTTACTTCCTTTAACAATGTAGTGGGTTAATGGGGAAGAGGATGCTTCATTTTGATAACTTAAACCTTGGTTGTTTCATTCTACATTATTAAAATATCACAAAGTATGTTTTAATCTCAAATGTTGACTTTTCACATTTTCCCCACATTGATGAACTTGATCACTGTGATATTGTCACTAACAGAGGAAAAGAGAGTACCAGAGAGAACTTGAACTTGATGTGAGGGTTATCATTGTACAGTCAGTTAATGACTTCATAAAAAAAATTGTGGATAAGCAAGAAATTATACCAATTTAAGTAATCAGTGTTACTGGATTAATGTGATTTGTTTGCCAGAGGAAGATTTTTTTTGTCTCTAACAATGTGTCACTCAAGAAAAAGGAAAATGCAGAATAGTACATTTATTTTCAATACCACAAAGAACAAGTGATCATGCTTCCTAGGACATACCAATTTAATCTAGGCCCTCTGTTATGCAGATGGAAATGCCTTGGCTTAATGATAAATTATGGAGATTTTGATGTTTTCAACCAGAGTTCCAATATTTTGTGGGTCAACATTCTTCTTTATTAACCATTAATGGTTTTATTTCTAGATAAATGCAATTTCATTTCTACCTAGTATTATCTTCACTCTATATTATTTCAAATTATATTGAAACAAATGTGCTTTTACCACATGGATTCCAAAAGTAGTGTTGTATACCCTTGCAACATTTAGACACAGGGAAAACCTGTATGATATGGTCTAAAAGCCATGATTTCTATATCTTCTGCTCCATCTTCCCTATGAACACAGCAACCTCATGTCCATTCCTTTACATATGTTATAGATGTATCTTATATCAGGATCTCAAAACAGAAAGTTGCCTGAGAACACTAAGAAGAAGGCTTTTTGACAACTGAGATTCATTACAGCAGTTCTTTCAACCAAGGTTTCTTTGCATAAAGAATTTCATTTGTGCTGCATTTGGAAGCCACATTAATCTTTGAGCCTGTCTTTAGCTACAGCTCACTCTGCTCGAAGATTTTTGCCTTAAGTATCCAAAATTTCTCTCACAGTTTATCTTCACAGTCATGGGAAATCCAAGGTCTCGGAGCTCTATTTTTGTTAGTTGGTTATCAACTTGTAAACTTTCTCATGTGTCTTTTTCTGTGTTCCACAGCAATAAATTTACAAGGCTTTCATGTTTGCTTTTCATCTGTTGTTCCCACCTCATGTTTGCCTCTGAAAATAGCTCACGACAATAGTATCTGACTATTTTTTCAGACAATAGAAAGTGACTATAGTGTTGATTTGAGGCTATTTAGATCCATTCTATACCCTGAGCAGACGCTTTTCTTCAATGTGGTTGAGTAGGACTGACCAAAAGTTTGTGCCAGTTGACTATTCTTTTTCTGAGATCCACTTTGTCAAGCCAGATACAGGCTTCACCAATCAAGGTCTTTTTCATAAACTTCCCTCCATTGGAGAAAAGTAAAATCTATAAAAAGACATAGTCAAAATTACATAATTATCCAGGGTCACCAGTAAAAACACTACATTTATATTTTTTAAAAAATGTGGAGTATGGTGATGGATATAGAGGAAAGATGAGGGAGCTCTGACATGGAGGAAAAATATGAGCAAAGATTGGAAGCTTAGCCTGATTTGAAAAGATGCTGGAGTGACTGGAGTATGACTGGAGTGGAAAAGTACATAAGGAGTTAAGAATAAATCAAGGGCTGGGGATGTGGCTCAGTTGGTAGAGTGCTTGCTTTGCAAGCACAAGGTCCCGAGTTCAATCCCCAGCACCACAAAAAAAAAAAAAAAAAAGAAAAGAAAAGAATAAATCAATACCACTAGAACTCACCTTGAAGGACTCTGAATGACTGAAGATAACACACTTCAATGCAACCCAACCAGTGTTTTTAAAAGATAACTCAGGTAGCAGTGTGATACGATGAATTGAAGGAATAAGACAACAATGACAATTTGGCCATATAAACTACCAAAATAATGTGAATAACAAAGATGGGAGATGAAAAGGATTAATGGCAGTGACATGGGAAATATGAGAAATCTATGTGAAATTAACAGATTGGAGAGAGTAGAAAAGACTTGTTGGATGACTGGATGAAGTGAGTGGCTATGGAAGTATGGAGACACTTCTAAGGACATTTTCTCAAGTGTCATATAGTATATGAAAAGTAAATAATTATTGAAAAGTCAAATAGAAAATAAATACAATATGGATGAAATTTTAAAAATAGTAACTATACACTACAGAGTTACCTGAAGAGAATGTCCAGCAGGACTTAGGCTGAATCTAAAAGTTTCATTAAATGAAGGCTCTCGATCATGTCTACATACTCTTGTTTTTTTCTTGATCACCTTTTTTTGGGTAGAGATGTTCATGACATATATTTTCACATATAAATCTGAAAATAAGATTCCATCCAGTAAGTGTACATTAATCATAAAATTTTCTATTGAAAGAACTATAATTGCATGCTGAGAATTCTACCTATATTTTACACAAAGGCAGTAAATGGTATACAATTTGTTTCAGATAATAGAAAGTGATTAAATAAAACCAACTTCTTATCAACTTGGATTTGTTTTCTTATTGTTTAATAAAAATAATGCTCTAATTTGTGTGTTGAAGAATCTAGCCAAAAACTAGGAAAAAATTGACCCATATAGCAGAAATTCTTTTCTGTTCATATTTTTTGATATATTCAGTACACTGACCACATTTGAATTAGCACTTCCCATAACATTGAAGACATACCCCATATAAATTCTAGATATATTGATTGTTGTCATAAAATTACTTACCTGGCAAATGATCAGGAGACTTAAATTTGTAGGTAATATTTCTGCACTGGAGAATTTCAACTATCAGTTGTTCACCATCTGTCTTCATTTCCTTTTTCAAAGCAATCTTGATTTCTCCCATTACCTGAGTTTTAACTGAAAGAATTTAATAAAAAGTTGAGGAACATGTAATGCTCTTTATTAAATATTAGCTCAATCATCCATTCATGCATTCATTTATTGACTGCTAATCAAGTGTAAACACCTTATTGAATCCTATGGATATCCAGAAGAGTAAAATATAGTCCCAACTGTTAAGGAAAAAATAGTCCCATCAAGAGATGGATGAACTAAACAGTTCCTTACAACAAACAGTGTTAAAAATAATGATGGGCCAGTAACAAGGGAGGTATCAGGACTTATAAGTTGATGTGTTACTCAGATGTAGAGTTGTAATAAAAAGAGTAACAGATGAGACTGTAGGAAGAAAAACATACATAACAGAATTCTAATATAATTTATAGGAAATAATAAGTCATGTGAAATTCAAGAAGTTGCTTGCCAATAATTGCTTATTACCAAGCTTGCTCAAGAACATTCACTAAAACAGCTAAACATGATTGTATATTATTTCTACTACTTTCTGTTTCCTTAGTTAAAAAAATAGCTAGCAAGACTATGTAATAATAAAGTTGTATAAGGCAAGATATAATGAATGATGGAAATAGGAATCTATCCTGGGTCCTGGGTCTTACATTCTGGAAGAAGCCATTCATAATAGGTCCAATCCTTTATTACTACACTCATTCTTTATCAATTCATATATTCATCCATGGACTCATGTGCCAACAAGTATTTTACTTCCTATGCTACTCTGTGCTGAGCAGTCTACTACAGAGAATGAACACAAGGGTGATCCAAAACATGCAGGGTTATTGGTTTCATGATTTTGCCATCTACTGCAAGTAAAATACTAATTAGATTATTTCCATGATAAATGTATAATTAGAAAGAAATGAAAGGTTCTGAAGTATAAGAGAATCTGTAACAAAGGAACACTTGCCTAGGAAGTACTGCTTGAGCTGAAACCAGAAGGATGAGAAAGAATTTCCCAGGTGAGATGGATGGGGAAGGGCAGTCTACAGAGAAGGAACGGTGTGTTCACAAGTGGGTATGTTGTATAGGAAATGAAGGCCCATGTGACAATAAAATATTTTTAACTGAGGTAGTCAGTGACTTGGTTTTTACCTTTAGAACACAGACATCTATTCATGATCTCTCAGCAACCCTGTCAATAATTGGTTCTCAAGCATTTTGGTCACAGGATTTATTTATACTCTTAAAAAAATTGAAGCCCTGCAGAGAATTTCATTTATGTGAATTGATACCTGTTGACATTAGAAAACTTAAATTTCTAACTTTAAATTAAAAATGTAAACATATTTAAAATATTTACTAATTCAGTTATAATGGAAATAATATATCTATAAATGTTTTAGTGAAAATTAACAAATTTTATAAAATAAAAAATAATGCTGTTTTTTTTTCAAATTTCATAAATGTGTGCCTGAATAGAGGACAGATGGATTCTCATGCTTGTTTCTACATTAAATCCAGAGCAATATGGTATTTTAGTAGGAATATATACGAAATCCAGTCTCACACAGATGTTTAGTTAGAAAGGGGAGGGATACTTTACTGACCTTTCCAGACAATTGTGGATATTCTTTGATAGAACATTAAAATTTTTATATGAGCTGGTTTCTTGTATGAGAGTCAATGGGAAATCTAAAGTCAAATCAATACACTTTCTGTTCTGTTATTTTAAAATCCATCATTTCACATTCCACTTTGAACGGATGTGATTTTTTGTTTTTGTTTTGGGGGTCTTGCACATACAATTCAAGTGCTCTATCACTGAGTTTTATATCCCTAGCACTTTTTATTTTTTATTTTGAGACAGGGCCTTGCTAAGTTGCCCAGGCTGACCTGGAACTTGCAATTCTCTTCCTTCAGCCTTTGTGAGTAGCTGGGATTGGAGGTGTGTGTCATCACGCCCAGTTGAACAGATCTTTTGATTCTGCTTAAGATGATAATAAATGCATCACTTTAATTTATGTGCTGAAAAATATTGAGTTAAAAACTAGGAAAATGTGTTCCATGTGGTATAAATGGATCAATTTTTTTGATATTTCACAATATATTAGATGTATAGAACAAATTTTAGTTAACATTTTTGTTTGGTTAATAAAGCAAAGCCTAATTTTATGCTGCATACAAAAACCAAAAATCCAGTTTGTTTTTTGTATATAGTCAAAAATGAAGAGATTGGTACATCTATTTCCCATATTCAGATCAAAATGGAGTGAACAAGAAGAAAAACTCTGCATAAAACCAAAAATCTAGAAACCATAATGAGGATACAACAATTATGAATGTCTATGCAACATTTATGTAGATACATAAACAAAACTACAACATCAGAGGATATGGGAGATTTAAGGAGAAATAAAGAGAATAATAATAGAAAACTTTAATGCACTATTGGTAGTAAAAGGCAGGCCAAGGAGACTAAAATAAGTAGACATAAAATCGAGTCTCCAAAACCAATAAAACAGATCTAATAGATCTATATTGAACACTACACCCTGATAATAGAGAATAAAACGTTTTCTCAATCAGTATGGAATATTTACAAAGATTGATAATTTATTATGTTACAAAGATGACATCAATAAGTTGTATAAAACTGAGCTATTACAAAAATTCTTTGATCATCCATACAAAAACAATTCTTGGTGAATGAGGAAATACTATGAGAAAATAGTAAGTTCTGCAAAATTAATGATGATTAAAAAACTGCAGCAGAATCTGTGAGTTAAAGTAATGATCAGATGAAAATCATTATATTCCAATCTCACTTGAAATAATGATCAGAAGAAAATACATGTACTTTAATATTGTATCAGTAAAAATTTTAAAAATAATAACTGATTTAAATTCCAACTATAAAAAATAGAAAAAGAACAAAAAAGAAAAACAAATGAAAGTATAAGGAAGAAAATAATAAAGTTCTATACTAAAATTAATGAGGTAAAGAATATAAAACAATAGGTAAAATTAATAAGTCAAAATTCTGACGATTGGAAAAATACTAACAAAACAGAAAAACTAGTAGTGAACTGGTAAAAAACAGTTAAGGCTATGCAGCCTTAACTATGGCAGCACTCTCCTTTCAATGATTTTGGTGTAAAAAGTTGACCTTCATGAATATACTCTAATACTAATTGGCTAACATTTTATTTGCACATTCTTGACAGATAGGAAAGTACAAATGTCATCTAATAAATTTATTAGAACCCACAGGTAAGAATTCAGTTCCATTTACTTAACTATTTTAAATAGAACTTAACAATTCCAATGATCTGTTCTTTTCAAAAGGACCTTTGCAGTAAAATAAAGTCTCTGAAATAAAAATGAAAAAATAGGACAGATATTAGAATCTCTTTCTTTCAACATCTAGAGAAATTAGGGAGGAAAAAAAGAAGAAAAAGAAAAAGTAAAAATTTAGAAAAGTGTTAACCAGTAGCAACCAAACAAAGAATGTTATATTTTCCTGCCAGAAGACCTAAGAACTGGTGTTTAAGAGCAGAAAGCTAATTCCATACAGCTTAGCAACATTCCTGAACACCCCATATGACACAGGAGCTTGCCAGGAAAAGTGAATGAGTTGACAAAACCCTGAGAATTATCACTAAATCCTCCATTGCTGAGAAGTAGATGAACAGTGAGCACAGCCAGTCGAGGAAAAGTCAAGCTTAACCTAGGAGGCCAGGTTCCTTGCACATCGCAAGGAAGTTATGAGAGGTTCAGTAGATTAAAACAAAACCAAACACCAGCTGGGGATCCCTACCACTGGTGTTCCAAGATGAATCATGGGAGTGTGCAAATCTCAGAGTGTTTTTTTTTTTATTAGGATTATGACACTCTTGTGTTTACTCTAGTGAACACAGGCAAAAAAACATTCAATCAAATCCCCAAAAGGGAACAAAACCTAGGTTTGTAAAAACAAAACAAAACAAAACAAAACAAAACAAAACCCAAAAAACTAGGTTTGTAAATGGATCCATCAGGTAACTGTAACCCTTTGCTCCAAATGCATATAAAAGTAGATAAAAATATCCCTCAACTCAAACCACACCTGGAATGGAGGGAAAAAGAAGAATCCTGCAGAAAGGGAGGAAGTCAAGGAAGTGTCATTCCCCAAATTTGGAACCAATAGAACTTGTGGACAGAATTGATCACACTAATAAGCATGAGAATTTTTTTCCCCCTGGGAGAAATTCACTTTTATAGGTCATAGTATACTTATATGTCTAAAATCCCAATACACCCACCATGTGAAATTTGTTGTTGCTTCCTACTTTCTCACTCAGGGAGAAAGGTGGATTAAAAACTTGCTAAAGTTCCCAAGTCATCACATTGTCTGTTTCTTTCTTGGGAGTTTAACTTCACATGCTTCACAGTGTGACAACTGTGAAATTTTTGATGAGTTGCTCTTGGGTCAAAGATTTTTCTGTCTTGCACTTTCATATTTCTAATGCAATTGTCTCAAAATTGTGGATTGTGCTAATAGTGGTTCATCATATCTATCATATCTTCCTTTTTACATGGTCTGGAAGTCTCTGTGACCATGTCTCCACAGGGTGGACAGCAGCTCCTGATCTGCTTAAGATTTTGAACCCAAAACCCTATCACACTGAGGATGTGTACTGATGTTTTAGAATAAAGAGCAAATGGCAGTAGAAAAAGGCTTCGACCAACTTCCAGGTCTCTTGGTATCCTAATCCTTAGGCTTCTTTGGTGGTATTAAAAGAATAGAAATTAAAACTGAAAGAAAAGATTTTGAGTGTTTTCAGCACACACACACACACACACACACACACACACCATAAATGTTTAAGGAGATTGAAATGTTTAACCTGATTTGAACACTACACAACAGACACAAGTATCAATATACCATCTATACCACCAGGTACCCAAGAAACGTGTAATTTTTATGTGTCAGTTTTAAGAAAATAACAAAAATAATCCTACTCTAAAGTGGCTATTTATCCTGCAGGGTGGAACAAACCTAGAAATTAAGAATAGAAAGAAGGAGAAAAGGAAGGAAAGGTTGAGGACATATTAGGGAAATGACAAAATAATGATGAGGTAAAAATGTGGATTATAAAGTTAAATACACAATTAATCTCATTTTAAAAGTATTAATGAATTAGAAACGTCGGGGAATGAAATTAGACAATACAAAAATGAATATTACTGTCACAGAGGACGGCTTAAGATAATACAAAGAAAAACAGAGAATAACAAGTTAGGAAACAATGATAGATATGTAGAACAGAAAAATCAGATTCAATACAGAGTTTCTCAGAAAATTAAATTCAAGAGAATATAAAGTAACATCTATTTAAAAATATAGAAGCATTTCTTCAAAATAACAGCGAAGTAGAACTGTGGTTAGAAAGAGCACCCCACATACCTAGAAATGTTGATAAGTTGATATATCGACATAGCCAATATAATGCTTTACTTCATAGATACAGAAAATATTCTTAAAGATCCATGAGGAAAAGACCACATTGATGTATAAAAGAAATATTTTGAAATATGTATGACCGTATGAGTATTAATAGGATAACAACTATTTGAGAACATAAAGCAAGGAGTGACAGAAAGAAGGAATAAAGAAGGAAGAAGGAGGAAAGGCAGGAAGGAAAACCTAAAGATGAAATCCAGGCAAACAATCAAATAATGGAAGAAGGAATTGGAAGAAAGTAGAAGAGAATAGATCTCCTCAGGTTGTTTAATTTTTTAAATGAAAAAAATTTTTTTTAGTTGTCGATGCACCTTGATTTTATTTATTTTTATGTGGTGCTGAGAATCAAACCCAGTGCCTCACACATGACAGGCAAGCGCTTCGCCACTGGACCATAACCTGAACCCCTCTCCTTAAGTTTTAAAGTAGATAAACAATAGAATTTAAAATTGAAATATTGCATTAAAATCATAAGCCCTCAATGTTCAAATATTTAATCTTGTTTCTTAAGTACTGAAATTTTTCTTGAACTAATATGGATAAGGTATTTATTGAAATTAACTCATTCCTTCATTTTTACTTTGGTATATTCTCTGTTAAATTAAAAAACAATACAATCATTTTTTGACAAAGAGCATAACAAATTTAACTCCATTTTTTAAAACATTTTTTCCTTGTTAATGGACCTTTATTTATTAATTAGTTGATTTATTTTTATGCAGTGCTGAGGATTGAACCTGGGGCCTCATACATGCCAGGCAAGCGCTGTACCACTGAGTCACAACCACAGTCCCTTAATTCCATTTTAACAAAATTGAGTCCTACTATCTCTTTCGCTAGCTGAAGTGTTCCAACTAATGTAATTGTCAGTTTTTCTTATTTTTATTTTCCACAGCTTTTCTTTTTACACTTCCTCAATAGGATACACAATGGTCTTCTCACTTTTTACTGTTTCCCTCCCCTCCCCTCCACTCCCCTCCCCTCCCCTCCCCTTCCCTTTGTTCTTTTCATGGTGTTGGTGATGAAACCCAGGGCCTCTCAGATGCTAGACAAGTGTGAGGGACACCCCAGCTCCCATTTTTTTCTCAGAAAAAAAGCTTACAGTATTTTGTCTTTAGAAACAATGAGTATATCCTATCTACATCCCTACATTTATAGAAATATTTCTACCTCTATCTAATATATATTTAGGAGAAATATATTTTAAGGAAACATTAAAATGAACAAAACAATCATCTCACAAAACAAGTAAGATTGGTATAATTTCTGTTTCACGGATGAGTAAACAGTGACTTAGGTATTTAAAGTAACTTATCATGTTGTTAAATGACTCAAGCAGAACTTTAATCAAGATCTTCTGATTTTAAGTCCAGGGTTTCATTCTCTCATGAACACCTTTAATTTTCTAACAAAGAGATCATTAAAAAATTGACTCATTTGTGGGACTTTTCATTTTGAAGATTTGTTTCAAACAATATCAGAATTAAAGCATTTCTAGAGTTGAATTTTCTGCTTTATTTCAGCCATACTGTACCACATCCTCAAAATTAGCAGAGAAGGTACAGCCAGCAACTGTCTAAATTCTTTAGACAATGGAAGAGTCTTCCAGAAGTTATTGTTTGCAAGCAAATATTAGGTCATTTGTGTAGTTAAACAACAAAAATAGCAATAAAACTTTATGAAGTACTCTATTATTTGAGATCCTATATGTTTAAACATGCAAAGTAATTTACAAGAAAGGAATATTGATCTATACGTATTTCTTTTTTATTACATTATTGGAATCTGTAACACTTGACATCATGTAAATTGAGGTTTACTATCTTAGAATTCTACGGCAGCCTCAAGCAACTTTTTCCAGTGCAAGACATCTTCGTTTCAGACAAATTTCTCTTTAAGAGGCAATGTTAACTGAAAGTGAATAAAATGTGGAAAAGAAAAGAAGGAAAGAAGAGCACTTGGTAAAAGGAAAGTCTGTGTAAGGAAAACAGTAGAGCGTGAATAAAATTCTCATCAACAGATTTCTTTGCATTTGCACATTTCCGTTAATATATACTACATACCCATGAGCAGATCAGTGGTACTAGCTAATGAAGTCTAAATTGGTGTTATGTAAGATGTATATTTAGCCCTGACAGACTTTCACCTCATAATTGTCACCTAGCTCCCACTGTTCATTCCAAAACTAAGGAAAGACTAATAAAGAATTAAGATGTACTTAAAAGAAAACAAACAAGAAATTCTGACCTTTAGCCCTATGAGGAAATAGGCAAGTCACTAAATCTCTCTGGTTTGTGTTTCTTGCTTACAGAAAATGAAAATATGTAATAAGATTATTTATCTCTTTCAGCTCTATAGAATAATATTTTGGACATTTTCTAAATAAAATAAAATAGCTTAGTTCTAGCCCTTCGATAACTAAACATCTTCTCTAAATAATTTTTTCTTTTTGTTAAACGTGTCATTATGGAAATTATTATTACTGTTTTAATATCTGTCACGAGCCAAAGTAGTGTTGCATATTCCCTTACACATGGTCTTATTTTCCTCCCTTTCATTATTTCTACTCTATTGGTTTCATATATGTGAAGATTTTTTTCTTTTTTAAATGACAAGATTGTCAAGTTGAACTAGTAGCACAATGTCTGAAATGGTCATTACCCAAGAAACAAGAATTCTTATTTCTAAACACTATGTGTTTTTTGTTAAAAATTTTATTTACTGGAAAAAATAATTGAATATATTTGTGAAGTAAAATGCGATGTTTTGATATACATTTAAAATATGGAATGAGGAGTTGAAGCTAATTAAATCTCTTACCCCCCCATACTGCAATTCTTTTCAGCATTATTGAGGCAATGAAAAATCAGTAACTAATTGACAATGTGTCTCTGCCACTAGGTCAATTGCTCATATACTCAGAATAAACAAAACAAGAAAAATCGTGTCTTAGAGTATCTATATGTCAATATATTTTAAATTGAATTTTCTATAAAAGAAAAGGAAAGGAAAAGAACCCATTTTCTACCTTGCTGAATGTGTCAGAGAGAGAAAATAAGCTTGCTATAATTTGTTCTATTCACCAGTCTTTCTCTATAATTTCCAAACAGGTGTATTAAAGCTGCCCTGAAGTCTATAATAATTTTACTTTCCCTCTTCAAAAAGTTCAAAGGCCTTTAGACTGTGGAACTCAATAATTATCCATAATTAGCACCTTTTCTTTATACCATATCCTCAAGTAGAAAGAAAAGCTACTAGATTTTTAAAACAGGTCTGGCCATCTTATTTGAATTGAATTTTATTTCCTGATTTAATCATTTTGTGTAGGCTATGGTAAAGCCACTGACATATATTTTAATTCTCAGAAACATATTTTCTGGACAAAATTTCTTAGCTATACAGAACAGTTTATGTGTAAGAACAAAATAGAAGGAATGAAGAACTGTATCATTTGAAGGTTTATCTTATGTCTGAAAGAGGGAAGCAGAATGGAACCAATTTCTTTAATTAAGTAGAAGACTAGATTCTATTCCAAATGCCCAACGGTATTATTTCCTGAGTTTGATACTTGATAAATCAGTTTGTTTATGTAATGAAAATGACACTATACAGCTAGCTCCACTATCCAGCTGCCTTTCTACCTATGTGGCTATGAGATGACTATAAATGTTTGGGTCCAGCACTTTTTACTAACACATACCATGCATAAAGAGTTTGAGAATTCCTAAGATAGGATTTGGAAAATGCTGAGGGACCAGATAAGTCTTTAGAGAGCAGCTCACTGGATTTGGTTTCAAGGGAAGAAAAAAAAAAATCTCATCCCTAAAATATATCAATAAATTAAATTTCTATTCTTTCATAGTATACACTCATCTGTAACCAAATAAATAATAATATACTATGAAGCATATATAGCAATAAAATCATTAAAAATAGCATATGTAAACTTCTGTCATATTATCTTATTTCTGCTCAGACATATGAAATAAAGTAGGCATTATTGTCTTACTGTCCTTGCTTTCAACTAATGATGTGTTTTAGTCAGCTTTTCCACTACTGTGACTAAAAGATTTGATCAGCACAATTGTAGAGGAGGAAAGGTTGATTTGGGGGCACACGGTTTCAGAGGTTTAAACCATAGTTAGCAAGCTCCATTCTTCAGAGATTGAGGTGAGGCGGAACATCATGGTAGAAGAGTGTGGAGGGAAGCAGAGAGAGACTCCACTCGCTAGATACAAATGCCCCAGATAAATATACCCCAAGCCATGTCCCCAATTATCACCTCCTCCAGCCACACACTACCTGCCTTCAGTTAATCCCTATCATGGGATTAATTCACTGATTGGGTTTAGACTCTCATTATCCAATCATTTCTCCTCTAAACCTCTTGCATTGTCTCACACATGAGCTTTTGGGGGACATATAAATGTCCCCCCCGAAATATAAATGATGGTACAACTAGATTAGATGTTTCCAGCAAGATTCCAGAGTTATTGGAAAAATCACAGTAAACTGTATACCATGTGATAGTAATTTTATGCCAATTTTATGTGTGTCTCTGTGTCTGCATATGTTGGGCAGGGAATTTGGAATGCAGGGAATCAGCAAGCATTTGTATATGTGGTTGGGGTGTTCAGGATTTATGGGGAGGTTTTCCTGAAAAAAATGAAGTATGATCAAGACAGGAAATAAATGCTTAGCCATTTCTTTTTCGAACCATTAATTTACAAAAGGGTACATCTTTATCTGTTATGTGCAGGGAGTTACAATTGACTTGACAGGCAATTACCATGTATTCAATTTATTGAACAAATCTTCTAGGTACAGTATGAATAGTTCATATCCTTTATAGTATAAGGATAGTATAAGTACTGAAACCTACTTATTCCTGTTTTTTAGCCTACCATAAAACACCTAGCATATATCAGATATTTAAAGGTTGAATTTGTATAATTTATCTTCCTCTCTCCCTTTTTTTTGTGCACAGGATTGAACCCAGTATTGCTTAATCACTGAGGCCTCAGTGAGTTGCTTAGGGCCTGTCTAGATTACTGAGGCTGGTCTGAAATTTGTAATCCTCCTGCCTCAACCTCCCAAGCCACTAGGATTACAGGTGTGTGCCACTGTACCTAGCTTGAATTTGTATAATTTCTCTAATCTTTACAGCATACCTACAAGGTACATGCCATTTCCAGCTAGATCTGAACAAAATGATTCCTCAGCTCTCAAAAGCCCAGGCTTTTCCCCACACAGCTCTGCTGAGGCCAGTGGAAAGCATTTTGGAATGCTTTCCAAGTCTATTTGGAAATAAATGATTGTGTCTCAGCCTATTAATTTCATTTTCATTTATGTGTACATCAGACACTCTATTAAAGCTACAGAGTGGCATCCTATTACCTTCATATCTTAGGGCTGAATGGGAGCTGAGGAAGGAGGCATTTATTATATTTTCATTAAAAATATTTTTCCAAGGAAGAAGAGTTCCTGTAAACTTTCATTAAGACCTTTATTTGAAATAACCCAGATTGAAGGAGATACATCCTACAATAAAGCAGGCATTCTGCCCTGCTAAGATTTAAGAGTTCTGTGAAAATAGGGCAAGTCTGCACATTCTCTCTGTATTCTGTTACATAAAGGAAGCCATTCTCTCTGAGATAAAGCCAGAAAGAACATAATTTTAGGAGGAAAAATAGATTTTTTCTGATTGAGCTCCTACAATGTTTTTGATCTCTTTTTTTTGTCCTTTTGGTAGATGCTTTTTAGCATTCATTTTATTGTGACTAAAAATAACCAGACTTCTTTGTAAACATTTTTGATTGAAAGCCTCCTATTATCTTGTATGAGACAACAGATAATTTTCATGAGAAGCAAAACTGAAAACTTAAATGGACATTACCTTCGACATGCTCTGAGTTTTAAAACAACTACCAAGAGCCTCAAGAAAACAAAGCCCAGGAATGAAGTGGGAGAGCTAATGCAATGACCAATATGTTAGTAAAATCCTTTTCCAGAAAAGAGTGAAGCTTAAAAAGACAAGAGTAGCTTCCTGTGTCCTCAAGGCCCTGGCTAAAATGTTCCCTCAGTTCTATTGACCTTTTGTCCGAAAGCAGGTAAATCACCCTTGCAGGGGAGTGGTGCACCTACATACGTTCTCTTAACATGGAGAACTATCAGGATCATCATGTAATAGATTTAGAAAATAAACCCAGATAATGGATAATTCAGGGTAAGTAGGAGCTCCTGTGAGGAAAATAGTGTCTCTGTAAGCGAGATGCTAAGGTAACTGCAGAACAGATTTGCGCTCCTCCCTGGAGTGGCCACCAGGCAGTCAGGTAAACTCTGAGTGTACCTGCCAATACCTTCAGAACAAGGGTGAACAGATGGTAGAAGTCAAATATTTGCATTGGCCCGTGGGGTTATTTACATCATTTATCCTTCTTTGTCCTTGGTTTAATTCAACACTCTTAACCTCCAGTAATTTTGATTCTCCTTGCAATTTTAACTGAATCTGTGGTTTTCTACTTTCTACTAGATGCATCACATAGAATAGTTTACTGTTTTATAAGACCCTTCTGCAACTCAATTTTTTTTCTAGCTGCCAGTTCATCTCCTTTTTCTTAACTGCCACGCTAGATAAAAGAGCAATGTAATTCTACCCCAACAATTTATTCTTACCCTCATATACTAGATATTTTTTTCACCTCTATGGTTCCCCTCTTTATGTGTATCCCTTTGCTTCACCCCAAGAAGATCTCCATGACCTTCACTGCCTGGGTTTCCTTTCCTTCTAACTTCTGAAGTGGATAAAGCTTTAACCAGCAGGAGCCCTGAGGGTAGAAGGAGAGGCTTCTCCTTTCTTTATTTCCTTCTTTCACCCAATCCAATCTGCCAGTTGATTGTTTTGCAAAGGCTTCTACTATTGTCCGGGTCCACAGCTATAGCTTTCACTAGGTTCTGATAAGGGCTTCTCTCCTTTTCATTAGACAGAAGGACAGCAATGGCTCTTTGTTGTACTGAATTCTTATGTGCTTCACCTTTCCAGGTTAGTTCTCTAAACATGCCTCACTTTGTAAATGGTCATTTCATTAAAATATTTTCAACTACCTTCTTGATCATGTCAACAGGTGAATACTAGAAAATTACGTGACATTCAGTATTGCATAGGAAGTGAGATAAGGATCCAGGACTTTTTTCTCCTGAGAGGAGAAACTTTCCCAATTCTGTTTGTGATAATCTTTTTTGACTTATGGTGTCACTTCTGGTTCCATATATTCTCATATCTATCTCTGAGCTTTATATACTATGGCATTGTTTCTTTATCTTGCATAAGTCCCAGTCAGTTGCAAGTTGTCAGGGTCTCTGCTCTTTATAGTTACAAAATCTCAGGTTGATGGGGCAGCCATTATTTTCTCCCTTGCTGACTGACATACCTGAAGGAAAAGAGAACTCTGCAAGTCCTACTGACTTGGGACAGAAAAAAATAAGAAATAGGTAGAAAGGAGACATAAATGAAGGACAAAAGAATAGGATTTTAATTCAGATGTTTCCAACAGACTTTTCTAGGCCTGTCACTCCCCAAGTCAGTATCTATCCTAGGCCTATTACTCCTTGGGAAATTTGGAAATCTACCTGTGTATTAGTAATTAACTCCCTGATAAGTAGATTAAACAAAGAGAGATATGACATCTTGAGGAACCTATAATTTAGGGAACTTTCTAGCATTATGTATGGATCAGATAATGAAGATCACCTCAACTTGTGGTCCAGAGACTGACCAGACCACCAAAACCCATCTGAGATCACTGGACTGATATTAGTCCTACAAACTTTTCTATACCTACTTTTCACTAAGTTTCTGTTAAAAGAAGAGCTACAAACATGTCTCTCACTCTCGAGATGGCCGGCATTCTCCCTTAAATGTATATTCCTTGCTTTATTATCAAAGGCATCTCTCTCTTGAGATGCCCCCATTTTCCCTTGAATGTGTATCTACTTTCCTAAATAAACGTCTGTCTACGCCTTTGACTGAAACATGCTGAAATTCTGTCACATATGCCAAAAACACTGCTAGTCCTGAATTAGGTCCTTCCTTTGCCCCAGGAATTCTTCCGTCCCTTCTTTAGAGGCATCTCTTCTCCCATGACATCTTTTGGTGCCCAAATATAGGGCTTGAAGTCATTGACTTTAGGTAAGTCTATTTTTATCTGTATAGAATATGACTTATTCTGTTGGTTCCTGTACTTAAAATCTCTCCCTCGGCTTCCTTAACTTTCAAAGAACAAAAGCATAAATTCCATCTACCTTTCTTGCCATGGCTCCCCTTTGTGGATGGCTGGAAAATCCCCAAGTCATGTAGATTCAAGTGGTGAAAAGGTGATGGTTGACACCTTCCTGAATACCTGCTAAAAGTCTTTGAACTCTAAAACCATGAAGGAGCTCAAGGATCTCTTTTTTTAGAAAAAATTTTTTTTATAGTTGTAGATGGACAGAATGCCTTTATTTTATTTGTTTATTTTGAATGTGGTGCTAAGGATCAAACCCACTGCCTCACACATGCTAGGCAAGCACTCTGTCACTGAGCTACAGCCTCAGCCCCTCAATGATCTCTTTAAAATCCTTTCTATCTCTTCTTCTTACACTGCTCTGTAGGATTACCTCTGTAGGTTCCTCAGCTGCCTGCCTGGTATCTGTCTGTCTAAAGTCTACTAGCTCAACGGGGCTGGAACGTGAACTATGTGAATCACTCCCCATACTTCCTTAAGACCAAAGGGAAAAAGTGTTACTTTTAGATCCAAGCCACCATGGGACTTAAACAGATGATAGCTCATTTTTTTTGTCACTCTTTTCCTTGGCCAAAAGTCCTCTTCCCCTTTGAAAATGAGTGCTTGTTCATTAAAGCACCAAATAAGATTTAGAAAATGAATGCTTATTTCTAAAACACTGAAGATAGGAAATAACCCTAGGTCTCCATGCCCCATTTCTGGGTCAGATGGAATACAGTTGCTTATCTGGAAGATCCATATGAAGAATTGGCCTCCCAGTGTCCTGAGCACTCCCTCATTTCATCAAACATGGGTTTTATCCAAGACACTGTTATTTTAAGGACCTGACCTTGATGTGATAATCAAGGAAGCTACCTCTATCAGTCACCACATTCAGACCTGATAGGTACACTCAAGGGTCCATTTTTAACTCTTTAAACTTTTGCTATGAACCTAAGTTCTGGGAATGAACTCTTATCCTATCTTCCCTCACTCCCTTCCCTAAACTATCTCTGTGTGATCTCATGTTTCATGCTCCAGCTAAATCACTGTCTAGCTAAATCAGCTACCATCAGTTAGTGGGCATTTTTAGTTCTTTGATTTAACCAAAATCATGCTTGTTTTCATGTGTATTTTCACATTTTTCTTTGCTTGACACTTGAGGAAGAAAGTCATTCAAATCTGGACCCAACCTTTAATAGATATAGTCCAGAAGGAAAGTGTCCTCCTCTATCTGACCTCTTATTTTAGTTGCAATAAATATCCACCTTACTGGTACTATCTAACTGAAAGAATGATGACTCCACCTCTAGTAGTGAAGCAATTGCCATACTTAGATTCTTTGCTTGATGTCAGAACTCACCAGGAAGAGATAATATTGCCTTGAGGCATTCATCCTTCTTAGTTATGATATAAAATATCAGCTATAAACAAATCTCATTCTGTTTCAACCTACCCGACTTTGTTCTATTCCAAAATGTCTCTAAACTCTTTACCAGGTCTTTGTGTCCTCATTATCTTACAATCATAAATTCTCAAGCACACCTAGATTATTCACCATCTCAAGGATATTCTTTTCATAAAGGACTAAGACTTCTTCTTTCTTTCCTTGAGGATCCCCAAATGGGGCATCCTGAGGTTCCAGAAATTCCTGGAAATGGAAATCTTATTGGCAATAAAGAAGTTTGTACTTGGTGTTGGTGTTGTTCTCTCTGGTTGGGTAGCATCTCTGTAGTAGGGACACCTGGCCACTGTGAGACTAGCAGCATAGGATAGACTTAAAAGACCCCAGTAGGGACTTGCAGAGCACCCTGAAGTCTATTTTTTTGTCTTTCTTTCTTTTCAGAAAAACACACATACACACATACCTTGAAGTACACAAATTACAAGGTCATGGGTAATTTCATGTCTATCCCTAAGAAGTCAACACTAAGGTGCATGATAAATAATTGGTAAATAAATGGAATTATTTTAAGGCTGAGAATTTAAGGAAAGGTAAGTTTATTTTTTCTGTGACACAACTTGGCCCCAATATGGAGAATAAGGAAATACGGGCAAGAAAAATGGGACCCTAAATATGTCAGCTTATTTTGTTATGTAAATGGGAAAGAAATGTACAAGGATCTGACTATCTGCCTACTATCTTTTCTAAGAGAATCAGTAATTTAAGTGCTGTTATCTTAGGTGATTATTCTAGTGCTATTCCCATTCTATAATCTTTCTTTTCTATTGTTTGCCAGCCATCTCTGGTAGGCTCTGCTTAATGAGCACCTGTAACTTTCTTGTTCCCGACCTGTGGGGATCCAGCTAATGGAAATTAAAAACTATTAAAATCATTGTTTCTATTTTTATGTATGTTTGAATACATGTATTTATTGAGTATCTTCACGTGTATTGTCTACGTGGTACCAAATTGGCGAACAGATAAATGAGTATTCCTAAATTTAAAAACAGAATTCAATTCCAAGTTCATATGACTTAAATAATCTTTTGCAAAAAAAGTTAATATAAATTTTTGGCTAAATAAAAGTAAAGAATATTTTTAAAATTATTAACATATGCTTTTGCCCAGGTTGCAATCCAATCTGGATGTATCTGTTTCTGCTACATGTTTAAAATAAAATGTCCACTGTTTTTAAGATTTCTGTTTGACAAAAACAATAACGTAAAATGTTAATTGCTTGTCTGATAGCTTGATTTTCATGGGTGACCTAAAAATGGCTATGAAAATAGACAAAATAGGTAAATAAAGACAGGATAAACATATATTTAAAACATGTTTGTAAATTGAACTAAAATACTTAAACATCATTTGCTAATTACAATTAGCAATTTAATACTCTTGGTTTCTTTTTTTTTGAAAAGAAAAATTTAATTTTGAAAAGAAAGTTGAATTATGTTATAAAGGCAGAGCATGAGAAAAGGCAACTCCTCAAATAAGTCTGAAGAATAATAAATGAACACAAGATTATTACAGTTGTTCATATAAAATAATAGCCAGCATTTACTGAAAGCATATCATATGCTAGGCACAGATATGAGTAACTTTGTATGCTTGAACTTATTTCTTTTTATGACCTCTTGTGTAGATACCATTATTTTTTTTTTAATTTTTACAGACTGCATTTTGATTCATTGTACACAAATGGGGTACAACTTTTCCTTTGTATGGTTCTGTGTGATGTCGATTCAGACCATCATGATGCCCTTCAACAAATGAATGCATAAAGAAACTGTGAATGGAAAATTATTCAGCCATAAAGAAGAATACTATTATGGCATTTGCAGATAAATGGATGGAATTGAAGAGTTTCATGCTAAGCGAAATAAGTCAATCCCAAAAAACCAAATGCTGAATGTTCTCCCTGATAAGTGGATGATGATATACAATAGGGTTGAGGGGGTCGGAGGTAAGAGAAGAATGGAGGAACTTTAGATTACATAGAGGGAAATGAGAGGGAGGAGGGGAGGGGGTATGAAAAATGGTGGAATGAGACAGACATCATTATCCTATGTACATGAATGAATATTCTTGGTTTCTTACAGTCTATAAAAAGATAATATATTTGGTTCTATAAAGTGCATTTTCATATTTGTAAAAAAACAGTTTAGATTGATTTCTTCCTGGATTTTCACCAAATACAAGACTACTGAGTTAGTTAACATTATATACAAGGAATACAAGATATTTAAGCTGTACAAAAAGCATAAAGCATTTAATCTTAATGAGAAAAAGGAATAGTTTGTCTACGTTCAAAAAACAGATATAGGCATGTGGAGGTATTTTGTTAAAGAAAGGAAAAAAGAAATGCTTTTCAATGAGAAAGGATTTTGTATGATAAGATTTCTTATCTAAAATAAAATGACTGGATAATTCCAAGATGGGTAAAGAGACATAAGACAAAAATATAAGGGTGTAGAATGTTTAAATAAGTTGCAGAAAGTATATGTATGTGATATATTTGACTATAACTTGATCATTAAATGGATTTTCTAAGGGCAAAATTTAATACACTGATATAAAATGAGAATCTTTTTATATTTAAAGCAATAGGTTACTGCTTTTAGTAACATTTGCAAATAACTGGCTTAAGGAACAGAGATTTTTGTGTTTTATCAAGATAAACTCTTAGAATTACTTAAACAGTTCCAGAGTAAAGATTTATTAGAAGTGTCTATCTGCTTCATAGCATTTTTGCTATGAATGGCCACACCATAATTCTCATTAAATGAACAACTATTATATGGGTTACTGCAGTAGGTTTAGTACTCTAAATATTTGAGACTATATATATTTCAGGGCTAAATATGCTATATACATATATGAATTTTGTCTAAATAATATGCAAAATTGTGCTAAAATTAAAGGCATATACTTCCTAATATATGCAAAAAACTGGTGAATGCTATATTTTATATATCCTATCTGGACCTTAAAACATGCAAAATGTTGAATTAAATTTTTGAAATTTCTACCATGTTTTTAGTATCATTCATACACAAACACACACACACACACACACACACAGACACACACCACCTGTCCCTGACTTTCACCTGTTTGCTTTGACTAAATAAATGTTTTATTATTGTATAACTGAGATGTACTTATATATCAGGTAATAAGTCTATTTCTGATAATTAGCATAATTTCCTACATTTATAAGAGGATGGAAGTTTCTCTTTGGGTTTTATCAATATAGACCATATTTACAATTATCTTACCAAATTATGGATTCTAAATTTTACTCCAAAAGCTAAGTTAATATATAAAGGACTTCTATGTTACTGTGATGTTAATTATTACTGGCTTTTGTATGTTAAGTATATAACATATATATATGTTTAGTGTTAAATATATACACACACAATTTGTGTGTGTGTATTTGTGTGTCCCCCAAATATACAAGTCTTCTCAAAAGAGGTTCCTCACAAAATTTCTAGAAGCTACACCTGAGGATCCTTGACTGACCTTAACAAAAACTTTAGAAAAAGATGTTTGCCTGACATAGGTTTATGCACTAGTCTTGGACACCCAGCAAGGAAGTATGACCAGAGGGAATTATACTATTATGGGAGTAATGAAAGAGTCACATTCATGGAGTACTCCCCCTCAACACACAATTTATTTCATTAGATATCTTCTGACTTTGGTTCCCTCATATATTCTACTTCATAACCTATACCAATTCTTCTACCTTGGGGCTTACAGTATTGATGAAGATATGGTACTGGCTCCCAAAACTTGTCTCCAACTTAATTATTATGCTATAAAATTAAAATTGTCCCTTTTGAGGTTTCAGAGGTCCAGGACCATATGCCACCAGCAGAAGGGAAAAATCTCTACTCATATGAGCCACTGGAGGATCTGTAAATCCTGCTTTTAAAAAACTGTTTATGAGACAGGTTCAGTGGTGCATGTCTATAATCGCCGCAGTTTGGGAGGCTGAGACAGGAAGATTTTGAGTTCAAAGCCAGCCTCAGCAAAAATAAGGTGTTAAGCAACTCTGTGAGACCCTTATCTTTAAATAAAATACCAAATAGAGCTGGGGATGTGGCTCTGTGGTAAAGTGCCCCTGAGTTCAATTCCCAGTATCCAAAAAAATAAAAAAATAATTTGTAAATTATTATTTAAAAATGTAAAAAAAAAAAAAAACCTATAAGGCAGGTATGGTGGCACATGCCTGTAATCTCGGCAACTCAGGAGGCTGAGGCAGGAGGATCACAAGTTCAAAGTCATCCTCAGCAAATTATTGGAAGTCACCTAAACAATTTAGCAAGACTCTGTCTCAAAATACAAAATAAAAAGGGTTGGGTTGTGGTTCAATGTTTAAGTACCCTTTGATTCAATTCCTGGTACCCCAAACAAACAAAATAAAACAAAACTGTTTATGCTGTTACCCTATGTATTATATATCAGGAATCTTGCTTATTACCATTCTTGTGGGACTCTGACTTTTGGCTATGGGAACTACTAAACTTCATAAGGAACCAGTGCTCTGATGAGGAATCTGCTTCCTTTTAGCAACCCTAATTCTTTTAGTCCTCACCTTCTTATATATGCTTCCTTGAGCAACTATACAGCAATACACATTCCAAGAGTAACAATATTAAAAATTATTTGCCTGTCTTCACCTGGTTGTCACCCTATCTGTTGGAGGCCATATGTAAATTATGGGTTTGTTTGAACCATTAAGGCTGGGAAGCTGCTCTTCTAGTGAAATTCCTCAGTTCAAGAAAGCCCATATCATGCTGGTGCCCTGTCTTAGCTCACAGCCTTAGGATCAAACAGCCTTGCAGAGATGAGAGTAACCTGCCAAGCACCAAGCAACCTATTTACCCAAGATCCCCTGCTACACTGAAACCTTATACCTACCCATCCCCTTTGATCTGTACCACTATAAATAAAGCAAGCCCTGGCTTTTTCTTTGTTAGAAGTCAGAACCCTCTGGTCAGCTCAACGGTAACACTCCTGCTTTGAAAATATGTAATTCCTGCCTTTTTGTTCTTGCCTTTTATTTCTTCATATATTACTTCCATAGCTTTTATTTTGCAGCCAGTCCTCACCCACCATGGGTACCCACTCCCTTTTTCTGTGTGTGTTATCAGGACCTGCTATGCTCCTATTTCTATTATTTGGCCCTTGCATTCTTAATCTTGTGATCAAATTTGTATCTTCTAGATTATAACACTTCTGTTCAGAAGATGGCAATGCAAGAATTCCAACCCATGCCCACAAGTGATACCAGTGTCTCTCTGCTTCCTTTAGATCCGTCAGGATAAAACTTCCAATACCTGCTATGCAGGGTCTTTGCCCCTTGACAGCCTGAAACAGTCAGAAGACGGATCTTCACCCTCACTGAATCTGAAGACTAAGCTATCAAAGTCTCAAGGAGAGTAGTAAAGTAGGACCTCAAAAATAAAGAATAGGTTGAAAGGTAATATAAAAGAAGGAGAAGAAAACAGGATTTTAATTTAAAAGTCCTACATACATTTCTAAGTTGTCATTCCCAAGCCAATCTTTCTCCCAGGCCTGTTATTCCTCCAAATTCCTAGGAAATCTGTCAATCTACCTATATGCTGTTAATTAATTCCCTGATAAGGAGATTAAACAGAAAGGTATACAGTATCTTGAGGAACCTAAAATATAGGGGATTTTCCAACACTATCTATCAATTGGATAATGAAGATCACATCTGCCTGAAGTTCTAAATTGACCAGACAACCAGAAACCATTTTGAGTTGGTGGGACCGATGTCATTCCTGCATACCTTTTCATACCCACCCCTCGGGAAGTTTCCCTTTAAAAAAAGAGTTGAGAACCTTCAAAGTAAGTCTCTTAATCTCTAGATGGCCCACATTCTCCCTTGAGTGTACCCAAAATGCATCTCTTCCTGAGAATGCCTTCATTCTCTTTTGAATATGAATCTACTTTCCTAAATAAATCTCTGTCTGTGCCTCTGACTAGTATGTGTTGAAATTATTTTCTTTCATATATGCCAAAAACACTGCTGGTGCTGAGTTCAACTCCCCTTTATTTCCACGAACTCCTCAGACCTTTCCTTGGAGACTGCTTTTCTCCCATGAAACTGGGAATCATTGGTTAGAACTAGTCAAAGTTCTGTCTTACAAGAAAGCCAAAGAATCTGGGAGACAGAGTAATAGAAATAACCAGTGAGCAACACTAATGAGCAGCACAGTCCTGATTGCCTCTCACTTTCCAGTGGACTTGGATATTGCAGCTCCTCTGTTATTTCATGTAAATTTAAATATGTATTTTGAGTTCCTGAAACATATCTAATTGCTAATTCAATTGGATCTTCACTAGATTTAAATTTTCTTATGCCATTAAGGAGCACAGAATCAGTGCATTTATTCAGATCTCTTTATGTCTTCTGATGGAATTTCAAAGTTGTTTCTGTTTTTCTGAAGGTTTGTTATTTCACACATTAACTTAAAGACACTTTAAAAATTGTTTTAAAGTTATTTTTAAAAGTGGTTTTAATTTCACAGCAAATTGAGAATAAGGTACAAAGATTTCCCTTATACCCTCCACTCCCACACATGCATAGCCTCCCCCATTGCTAATACCTCCCACTAGTGTGGCTCATCTGTTACAATTGACAAACCTACACACCATGACACATCATTACCACTACTTACACTAGGGCTCATTCTTGATGTTATACGTTCCATGGGTTTGGATAAATAATAATGACACACATCTACCATTAGAGTGTCATACAAAGTATTTCACAGCGCCCCAAATCCTCTGCGCTTTACCTAATTAGTCCTCTTTCCCCTTAACCCCAGCAAACACTGATTATTTTACTATCTCCACAGTTTTGCCTTTTCTTAAAAATGTCATATAGTTGGAATCATTATAATCATCCAGTATTGTAATATGTATAGTCTTTTCAAGTTGACTTTTTAAAATTTATAGTATGAATTTAAATTTATTCCATATTTTTATGGCTTGATTGCTCATTTCTTTTTAGCTCTGAATAATATCTCATTGCCTTTGTACCATACTCATTTTTATTCATTCATATATTGAAGGACATCTTGGTTGCTTTCAAGATTTGTCAATTATAAATAAAGCTGCTATAAGCATTCACCGAGGGTTTTTGTGTGGACGTAAGTTTTCAACTACTTTTGGTAAGTACCAAGAAGCATGATAACTGAATCATATGATAAAAGCATGTTTAATTTTCTAAGAAATTGCCAAATTGTCTTCGAAAGTGGCTGTACCAGTTTGCATTCCCACTGGCAGTGAATGAGATTTCCTGCTGTTCTGAATCTTTGCCAGAGTTTGGTGTTGTCAGTAGTAGGGATTTAGGTCATTCTAATAGGTGTTTAGGATTACCTCATTGTTTTAATTTGCATTTTTTGACGAAATATAATGTGGAGCATCTTTTCACATTCTTATTTGCTTCTGTGAAAGGTGTATGCTAAGGCCTTTGTCTCAGATTTTAATTGAGTTGTTTGGAGAGTTCTTTAAGTTGGGACAACAGTCCTTTATCAGATATGTCTTCTACAAATATTTATTCCCTGTCTGTGGATTATCATTTCAATCTCTTGACAATATCTTTCACAGGGAAGAAATTTTTAATTTTAAAGAGATTTAGTATATTAAGTCTTTCATAGATTGTGCCTTTGGTGTTATATCTAAAAAGTCATTGCCAAAGCCAAGATTTTCTCCGGTTACCTTTTCTAGTTTTGCATTTTACACTTAGGTCTGTGATCCATTTTGAGTTACTTAAGTGAAGAACAAGGTCTGCATCTACATTCATTTTTTTGCTTGTGGACACCCAGTCGTTCCAGTATCATTTGTTGAAAAGATGAAATGCATTTTTAGTTTTAATATTGTAAGTATTATTTTTGATGCTGTTGCTGTGTGCATTTATGGTCACTTATTGGTAATTTAGATAAATTTTTAGTAGTTATAATATTTATCTGTTGATTTTTCAGTTCTTCTATATAGATGCTCACATTGCAAATAATGTCATACTTTTTCCTTTCAATCTTTATACATCTTACTTTATTTTCTTTCCTTATACATTCATGAAGGCTGATATCATGTTAAATATTAGTGTTGGTAGTGAGCATTATTATTCAGCCAAGGGCAGGAACCAAAATTTCTCCAATAGAATCTTTATAAAATTTAGAAAGGGCCCTATATTTTTCTAATTTGCTAGATGTATTCATCAAAAATTGGTGTTTAATGTAAATCAAATGATCTTTCTTCATTTAGGTACTGTTTCATTTATTGCAATATAAATGAGTATATAAAATTGTCAATTTCTTGTGGATATAGTTTTTCAATTCTTTACTAACATAAGCAAAGCTGAATTGAACATTTTATATGTAGCATTAAAATGCAAATATGTATCTAGTATATATTCAAATATTTAGGATATCTTAGAATCATTCATTTAAAGAACATATACACATTTTTATCTTCGTCTTTGACAAATTGTTCTCCAAAATATTTATACTAATAGTTCATGTAATGTTCTTCTATCAGTAACATTTAATTCCATTTTGCCACATTTCTAAGAATTCAAGTGTTTTCTTAATGAGTCTTAGAAAAACCACATGAATGCATACACATACAAATATTGCATCTTGATCCATTTCCTCTACATACATTGTAAATGTCTGCTCTCATTTTCATATTGCTGTATTTTGCTTCTGGTGCCATTTGTTGAACAAAAGTTCTGTAAAAATTGTAATATAGTCAAAGATTTTAGTCTTTTATGCTATGATTTCAGTTTTAAATTTAAAAATTTTTTTATTATTATTCAGCAAGTACATGTTGTCAATTTCCTTTTGAAAAATTCAGTGCATTACTTTGTATTTTAGATGTTTAAAACTTCCACAATTGTTTATTCCTTGCTTTTTTAACAATGTGAGGTGGTAGTAATTACTTTTTTTGTAGAAACCAATTTTCTTTATCTGAAATGAAAAATTTTATAAAGTTTCTATATATTTATAAGGAACTTTTCTGGACTTCCTGTTCTGTTTCTTTCTTTGGTTAGATTATAACTGTTCTATATCAGAGTGTTTTATATACCATAACCTTATAATTAATCTTTATAACTGTGAGGAGTTGTACTTTACCATTTTTCTTCAAAGATTTTTTTATCCCTTTAATCTTTTATATGAACTTTAGGATCAGCTGTCAAAAGTCAATAATAAACTTTAAATTAAATTTTTATTATATTCACATATTAACTTGGGAACAATTGTAAATCATTATGATATTCATTTTTATAGCATGATCTATATGTCTCTTCATTCACATCTTCTTTTGTAAACTTCAACATTATTTCATAATTTTCTCATAAATATGTTTTTGGATTTTGTTGGGTTACATTTATATATTAGAATTAGACTTTTGCAGCGACAATTTTAAATGTTTTATCATTTTTTAAAACATGCTTTAAAGTGTTCATGGCAGGCAATACAAAGCATCTATTTTTTCTTGCTTTGATTTTTAATTTTACCTGACTTTGATATCATTTCATCAGCTTTATTTTGAAAAGCAATTGCATTATATGTATATTTTCATCACCATTTTGTGAGATTTTGCTTTAGGCATATTTTATGTGAATAACATGCATCTAGGTATAGCTATATATATTTGCTGTTTTGATTAAGTCTGCCTCTTTCTATTTATTTATTTGCAATGCTGGGGATGGAGCCCAAGGTCTCATGTGTGCTAGGCAACACTCTATCACTAAATTTTGATACAGCCTTAAATTTGTCCTTTTCTAGATGATTTAAATACATCCATATGGTTTAATGGTTTAGAGGTGACTTGGTATTAATCCTACTTTGTTTAATGCCTTTTTAATTGTATTTTTCCTTACTCTTTCCCTTCTCCATTTTTTAAGGAATACTATCAGCTTTCAGTGACATAAAATTTCACTTTGAATAATGAAATAAAATGAATTAAAAAATGTAATAATAAATCCCAAGTAGGTATAGGTTTGCCATCTAAATGATGATTTTAGTAATTTGAGTTCTTTTAAAATTTCTACTCCATCATTTTTATAACTTGTTTTCACCATTTTTGCCTCAGGGTTGCAAGATGCATGCTGCATATCCAGGCATCATTCCTGCCTTCCAGACATCATAATGCAGGTCAGAGAAAAAAGGGTTTAAGTCATAAGGTTCTTGCAAACAGTAACTGACTAGTCTAGTGCCAAGCATATTTTAAGCCCTTTATGGGTGTTAATCATTAGCAGTGCTTCCTTTCTATAATATACATTACTCCTTACCCTTCTGTTCTTGTAAACTCAAGTGTTTCTGACTCAAAATTACTTGGACTTTTACTACATCCTTGCATGCCACATTGATAACTACAGAGGGTACAGATTTCCAATTGGTTTATGTGAGCAGAGTTTCCTGGAATGGTGTGTGCAAATCCTACTTGTTCAAATCTGAGTGGTAGTAAATGAGACATTTCAAGATTATCCCTGCTCTTGATAAATACAAAACACAATTGATACGAAGGCTGAAATTCCTAAATATAGAATTCAGTAACCTATCTTAAAAGACAAAATATAGGATGCTTCATCCATGAACTTATCGGTATGTCTCTCCATCTCCTTTGAAAACCTGCTACCAAATTCATTCTTCCCAAAAGACTGCAGTTAAAAGCCACCCTGATCTAGTACCACTCTTTAATTTAATGGAGCTGTCATTTGCCCCAGTGCTTGAATAGCAAGTTAAAAATCTCATTTTATACTCAATTTACACAGTAATATTATGAATAAGTAGTTACTAATAATATTAGCATTCTTTTAAGCTCACATATGTCAGACATTTTCCTCAAATGGTACAGACAGTATCTGATATAAAAGTACTTGGAATTATTATCTCCCAAATCAGAGTATCAGATTTTCATTAGTTTAATTTTAAAGAAGCTAAAATCATAGGAAATGGACGAATCATAACATTCAGATTGGCTGAGAGATGTTGAGAGCATATTATTTGGCACTGTAAGTACTGGAACACAATTTGAACTTGGTGTAAAACAATCCTTGAAAACAGACTCAAATAACAGGACTTTATCAATATTGGATCAAAATGAGCAAGCTTTCAGAGAACAAAAGAAGGGTAAATTATTTTTAAATAATCAATACACCAATAAACATTGGAAAAAGAAAAACTAGTAGTTTTGAAAAGAAATGTAGGCAATTGTGTGGTGAATTTAAATATTAAAATTTATATAAATTAATTTAAAAATTCTCCATTTCGGGTAAGATGAAGATCGTGCTCTTTTTATGTATTAAAAAAGAAGATCATGCATTTTTTTAATTGTCAATTCTGAGATCAGGTCAAGTGTAGAAACCTTCATAGGCAAAGATCAGTAATAAAACTTTTTTCATCATTGCTTGGAAATGAATAGCCTTATACACACACACACACACCCATACACACACACTCTCCCCCCCAGTCTCACTCATCCATTAGCATGTCCTCAGTTATTCACTGTTAGTTTTGTGAACACACACACACACACACACACCAGACACAAGCCCAAACTAGTTTAAATTACTTTATAGTTTTGCTTCTCAGAACACTACAGATCACACATCAGATTGATTGGAAGGTCTTCTGATGCTCAGATTTGGCTATTTTCATTATTGATCTACTTTAATAAGAGCAAATCTCAGAGAATAAGATTGTGCATTTTTATATGTTGAATTAAAAACATTTCTTATGATTTATAATTTTGTATTTATATAAAAGAACTCTCAGTTCTATGATGACATGTAATTGCATTGTCTCCTAGCAAGAAAAAAAAAAAACTTCTGTATATTAATGCTCTGTTACAGCATGCAAACTACTGATAATTATTTATTACTATTTTTATTTATTTTGATTAACCACCAGGATTAGCTACATCAGTTTTAAAAGACTCATTTTGCAGTGCATCTAATATTGCAAATCTTTTATAGTAATACCTGCTTAGCTTAAAAAAGCTGAAAGAGTAGAATGCTGAATTTCTGGAAAAAACCTGAAAACATCTCTTTACTGATACTTTTGTACCTATTTGCGTGACAAATGTCTTGTTTGTTTTGTATCATTTTATATTTTATTTTGGCTTGTAGCTTATGCAAGTTTTGTTTCTGCCTTAGCAGAAATAAAGTCTTCAATGATAAAAGTTAAGGAATCCTTCTAAATATTCCTGTAACCCTCTATCTCCCAACTCAAAGAGATTTTAGCTCAGTTTGGCAAACGAGGTAGAAGTTAAAGATCACTGCAATTCATCATGATTGGTGCAATGACAGAGGTGATGAGGGTAGCAGAAGAAAACATCCCTAAAATAGACAGGTGGAGGTGGACTTGATGGATAGCTTCTAGAAACAGGTAAGCCGAGGGTTGGATTTCAAGGACGGATGGGTATTTTCCAGGCCAGATTTATAATATTAAGCAAAGAGAACAGCCTGAGCTAAGATAAGTAGAGAGGAAATGTAGAGCATATATGGAAAACTATAAGCAATTTAAATATAACCAGAATGTAAAATAAGAGAAAGGACATATCAGGAGATAACCCAGAGAAGTAGAAAATAATCTAGCTAGATTAATGTGGTTGATGGGGGTCCATAGAAATATTTTAAGCTAGAGATGAACAAAGTCAGATTAGACAATAGTTATAAATGTGGAAGAATGCTTCGAATATAGGTGGGAACAATTATGACCTTGTCCTTTCTCTTGGTGAGATGTGATGAAAACCTAAACTTGGGCAATATTTGGGATGGAAAAGAAGAAGAAGATTTAAGAATATTTAAGAGGTAAAATCTGCAAGGATTTAGCAATCAATCACCCAGCTGTTGAGCTGAGATAGTAACTAGAAGAATAGTTCAACAAACCTGAGATAAAAAATATCATGGTAAGTTTTGTTGTCGTTACTGGGGATCAAAACCAGGGACTTCCACTTGCCAAACAAGTCCTCTACCACTATATCCCAGACTTAAAATAAAGCAGAAGGGGTTGGGGTTGTGGCTCAGTGGTAGAGTGCTTGCCTAGCAGGGGAGAGGCACTGGGTTTGATTCTTAGCACCATATATAAATAAAGGAATAAAATAAAAGGTCCATCAATATCTTAAAAAAATTAAAAAAAAATAAAGCAGGAAGAGTTTACAGTTTAAGAGCTATAGTCTTTACCTCTATCTTCTAGTAAAACAAACTCCAAACTAAAATCCTATATATTTTTCTGCGCAATATATCTGCATATTTAAAGTTTTAAAAATTTTCAAAAGTTATGTTTGAGCCTGAGGGAATTCTTCTTCTTTTTTTTTTTTGGAACCAGGGATTGAACTCAGGGACACTCAGCCACTGAGCCACATTCCCAGCCCTATTTTTTTGTATTTTATTTAGAGACAGGGTCTCACTGAGTTGCTTAGGGCCTTGCTAAGTTGCTGAGGCTGGCTTTGAATTCATGATCCTCCTGACTCAGCCTCCCAAGTCACTTAGATTACAGGCATGCGCCACCATGCCCGGATTGGGAATTATTCTTAATAAATAAAACAATTGCACTTTTTCAAGTAACAAAATTGTGTTTATCTATAACAATTCTTTACACTATCAGGTCTGCCATTATAATTTAACCTTGATTGAATGCTAGTTAATATGCTGGCTAGCAGGGAACTAATAGATCTAGTTACTTATTATTTAAGAAAGAGGAAACTTTTGAAAGCAGGTTTCCAAATAACTCAATAATTCTGTTCCATATCATTCTATCCTTTTAATCTATAATAGTATTATTTTGGGGAATTTTTTAGAATATTTTATTTAAATGTGTAAATTATTAAGAAAATATCTATGAAGAAAGTGATTAATCAAATTTAGTTATATGATAGTTTAAAAGACTAAGTGTAGTGCTATAAAAATTTCAATTTGAGACTGCTTAATCCATGTTCCTTACCTCACAAGAAAAACACATTCTGAAAATAGATTATATTCAGAGTTCAAAACACCCATAAGCCAATGCTAATAACAGCTCATATTAATTTTACTCAGAAAGCCTCACTTGTAATGATTGAAAAAAGTAAACTGAAAATTGGCTGAGAAATATCATAAGTCGCAAAATCAAAGCAAAATGAACAAATTGTCCTTGATGTTGACCCAGCCAATTCATCAGTCATTAAAAGGAAATGAACTCAAACTATCAGACTATCAAGAGTGGTAAACACTTGAAGAAAAGCTATTTGTCTCGAAAATAAGTTGCTGAAAAATAGTTCCTGTTCTTTGACCTCTTGTAACAACTGAAATCATTCTAAATTACCTTTACCACTGATTAAAATAGAAGCCAAACAGAGCTAGCTCAACACAGAACCATGCGAGATGGGCTCAGACACTCTTGAGGGCTGGCTAACATACCATTACAGACTGAAAAGGTTCAATCAAGATGTCTGTTTCTCGGATTTAATGAAACCCCAATCAAGGAAAGAAGTGTTAAAAAGGCAAAATAATAACTAATTAACTTTCTTACTTTAGTAAATAAAGTATTTTGATGAATTCTGTTTTTTTCTGGTTCAAAGAAAGCCCCTAATTTCCCCCAGAGAACTCTGTAAAGTTTATATATCAATATATAAGTCTTTCTAAAAAATAGAATTGTAAGGTTTGACTAAAACTGCTTTCAATACCTTGTAGCATTTTGAATTTCTGATCTTTCTGGATTGTGATGGGCTGACAGATTTGGCTCCACAGAAATGTCACAGGCCAGGCTATATGGACAATGACCAAACAGACTCCATTTTTGCTCTGAGACTCCGTGTTATGTAGGAAATGAGCTTCTCCCATGGGAACGCTCCACCTCTGTACCCATCATCAGTTACTTAGCATGACACGTTTAGCAATACAAAATGACAATTCTTATGTGATGAAAAATTGTTCTCTTTTGATTCCTATTTCTCCTAAACAGTGCACCATGTGAACGGTGATGTCAACAATGATCGTGTGGATGTTAGTAACCATTCTTTAGTGTGTACCTAGGTAAGGGTCATTTTGACCCACTTCCCCCTCTACTGATGTTTTCATGATGTATGTTTGTAATTTCAAATCATAACAACAGACACTTATGATGGATGTGATGTTTTGGTATAAGAATCCCTGCAACCCTTTGGTCAGGCTGTTCTCAAAAGCCATTTTTTGGGACATTGTCTGAGACAGTCAGCCAGCCAACTTAATAAAGACTCTCAGAGATCTCCACTTTCCAGATACAAATATATACCCTGAAGCCACACCCAATTCCTACCTTCTCCAGTCACACCATACCACTTTAGTTACCACTCAGTTAATCCCCATAAGGGGATTAATTCGCTGATTGGGTTAAGAATCTCACAACCCAATCATTTCTCCTCTGAACCTCTTGCTTTGCCTCACACATGAGCTTTTGGGGGACACTTCACATCCAAACCCTAACAGCAGGGCTCTAAGCACCTTAGTTGGACCTTGTCTCAAAATTAAAAATGAAAAGGACTAGGAATATGGCTCAATGGTTCAGCACCCCTGGGTTTAATCCTTGGTACTATTTAAAAAAAAAATCATATACCTCATCTGCACTTGTTTGCTAGAGAGATTCTTTTTTTTTATTTACTTATTGATTCATTGAACACAAATGGAGTATAGCTATTGTTTCACTGGTTGTACACAAAGTAGAGTCACACCATCTGTGCGTTCATACATGTTCCCAGGGCAATGGTATCTGTCACACATTCTGTTATTATTTTTACCCCTCACCCTGCCCCCACCCCACCCTTCCCTCTATGCTATCTCCTTCCTCCATTCTTGCCACCCTTCCCCCCGCATTATGCATCATCATTCACTTATCAGAGAGACCATTTGGCCTTTGGATTTTTGGGATTGGCTGATCTCACTTAGCATAACAGTCTCCAACATCATCCATTTACCTACAAATGCCATAATTTTATTCTTCTTTATGGCTGAGTAATATTCCATTGAGTATATATACCACAGTTTCTTCTTATCCTTCTATCTGAGAGCTCTGCACACACACACTCAGTACAAGGAAGGACTGGATTCATCCAAGTCTTCCATATATGGATCAATGTCATCATACATACACACAAAGAGTAAACTGTAAGCATCCTACCTACTTTAAACTCCCAGTTTACTCTTTTAATTCATCTATAAAATGTACTTTGAAGTGCATAGCCAATTTCTTTCTTAAAAATTCTGGGAAGCATAGATTTGCATTTTGTCATTTCCCCATGGTTCCTCTTATTTTCATTTGTCATCTTGCCCTTTGTTGTTAACACTTTTTCTGTGTAAATCATACTTGCATTTAATTGTTCATCATTTACACAATGACCATTACTGCATTATTTCATTTGTATGTTGCTAGTATCCAAAGCTGTTCTATTTGCATTTTCATTCTGAATCATTTTTAGAACAAAGGCATCCCCATTTGCCTTCCTAGACTGTCCTCATTTCTTCTACTGCTGCAGCTACATGCATTTTAGTCCTTACTCTTTCTTATTTGGAATATGGAAATGTCTCCTAATAGGTCCCTGATGAAGTATGATCCCCTGTATTCATCCTCCATAGCTACAGATATGTGTAATTGTCCCTCCTGAAATTCATCTGTATCTTCCAATTGCCTATGTACCTTGTGGAGTCTAAATTCCTCTTGTTGGCATCTTGTATTTCAAAAATTATCTGAAGTGTGATTCCCTTTCAAGTTGCATCTCCTTCTACTCCTTCCAGCTCAGAACTATGATAAAACAGACATGACTATAGTCATCCATGTTACATATTATCTCATGTTGCAAAGACTTCATTTCTAGGATTCCCCCAGTTCAGCTACACAGACTTTGATTTCCAGAACTATCTAAAAAAGTATTCTTCTTCCAGGAATTCTTTCCTATTCAACATAAATTCAACTCTACCAGAACTCTTATCCCTATTGTTCATGAACGTGTCTGTCTGTCCCCCTGTGCTGGTTCTTTCTGTTAGAGACTCAGCAATCATCATCTTCTATAGATTCAGCTGTGCTTTGTGAAAAAGGAGGTGCAATCAATAAAAATGCAGTTACTATACTTTTTAGGTAGTTTTAACTGAAGCAATATCTTCTTTCTGGGTCCAGTTTTAGGGAAGTAAACTCCTTCAAAGCTGTAAACCAATACACAGGGTTAACATCACCGGTCAAGATGTTTGCATTTGGCAGGCATAGGCCAAGCCCCTTCCGCTTTAAAATTCTCTCACAATATTCTCTCAAGATATTTGCTTTAATTTAGAAACTATGTTATCAGGTTTGATTTGGCTGTTTGTTTATTTGAGTCTTGATTTATAGATTCAATTTTGATTCAAAAATATTTATCAAATGGATATTTTGCACATGTCTCAATGCTAGACACTGGGAATCATAAATATTATAATACCTATTATGAAGGATTGGGGCCAGCAATTTTTAAAAGATCCTAGCTGTGCTTGTCAAATAAATGTCAGTTGTACTGTTTTTGTTTTAAGGATTACATTTTTTTAAAAAAAAGATGAATCATCAAATAGAAAGAATATAAATATAAATATATATTATTCAGTTGCAACAATGTCATAATAAAGTGTGTAGGGTAAAGCTCTGCTACTGCTACTTAGTATTCTGTAATACCAACAAGGGTTGTCTGGGCTCCAGAATGCAATGTAAATTGCAGAAATCACACTGATATGCTGTTTCCTTGATAAGTAAGCATCTGTTTCAGATGATAACAGTTTAAAACTGCATCTGCTTAGTACAGGAAAATACTCAAATGCAAAAGATGAGTAGAGACCAATTCTTTTTAAAATTAAAGTTTTAAGACCAAATGTCCCCTCCCCCAGTTTTAAGGTCACAAAACAAATACTGTATTAACTATTTTGGGGAGTGTGCACTTTTCTCAGAATATAGTGTCTCCTGTCCTTGTGACTTTCTTATTTGTGATGTTGGTTCCTTAAGGGAATGTGATAATTGGTTAGTCAAAGAATTCTTTAGTGAAATATGCTGGTTGTTTTTCTTTTCAGTTCTACTTCTTCACTAAGATATAAAATGTTTTGCTTTAGAAAACTAGGTAAATTCCAAAATTTGCTGGATAATATAAATAAGAATGTATTTTACAGAAAGTAATAATCTAAATAGTAGAAAATTAAGTAATCTTCAATTAATTTAAGCATTTTCCAAAATTCTGAATTTTTTCTTGCTGAACATTTATGTATTTCATTTTAAACTTTTGAGTGGAATGAAAAAAATTAAAATAACATCAGCATTTTCCCCGAGATTTTATATTTTCCTATTATCAAAGTCAGATTCTTAAAAGGAAAAAGCTCTTGTTAATACAACATTGGTGCCAACAGAAGGTCTTTTATGAGTCTGTTAAAGACAGCATTTAGCTGCAATAGCAACTATAAAAGAATTCTAGGACCATGGATATTCACATCATTTAGGAGAAGAGTAGGAAGTTATTTATTTACTGCAAAAATACAAAACTTTTCTTCTTTGATCTACTACTGAGCTACATTCCAGCCCTTTGGTTTTTTGTTTTGTTTTGTTTTCTTTTTGTTTTTGTGATACAGGTTCTTGTTAAAATGCCCAGGCTGGCCTCAGCTTCTGGAGTGGCTGGGATTACAAACATGCACCACCATGCTCCATTTTCTCTCCTTGTTATTCATTAATAATGTTTGATTACTCTTACTCATTTTTTATTTCCTCATAGCCAAAATGTCAAATCCTTTTATGTTTTATGATATCATTTAAAAATATCAAACCTCATTTCTCAACAATTCATTTTGCCTAACCCTTAGAGTTGCCAAGAAAAATCTACTTCAACCTTTATGTGTGTATGGTTGGTTCTTTACATTCTTGTTTCTCAAATCATGAATAAATTTTCTTTTGTTCTCATAATGTATTGATTTTTCTTTTTGGTAGATGCTTCCTGCCTTTCTTTTGACTTTCCTTATCCTTGTGATAAATCTTAGTTAAAACAGTATTTGACATATATATTAACTTGTCTAACTTTTATCATTATTGAGACAACTGGCATATTACATGAAATTCTTGACTTAATTTTTTTTGTTTCTTCAAAATATTGCTTTCCTTTACAATTTTCTATGTACCCATCTCTAATCATTCCCAACATTTCCCTGAGTACTAAAAGCCCTCTCAGTTCCATTGTTTGTTTGGTCAAACACATCACTACTTCTACCAATTTCTCTTCTTTCCCACCTATATAACCTCATTCATCACCCTTTCACAGTTGAGAATTCCCCATATAAATGTGGATGATATAAAAGTTCTTGGAGTTTTTATTAAAAGTCTAATGATATAGTCAAAGTTAACAAGTGGATTCCCATAGATTTTGCCTTTCTCTCCAGTGCATTCTAGAGATTACATCTCTTAGTCTCCCCCAGCCCCACCTTTCTCTGCATATATATTGTGGTGGAGAAGTCAAAGAGAAGAAAGATTGACATTCTATATCATCACTAGTGTTAATCCCTCCTGGCTTCAATCTTAAAAGACCACCCGAGTCCTTCAAGGGAACACCTAGGTTTTCTCCTGTATGTGTGGTGGCCAGCAGTGTGTGGTGGGTGATTATTCTCTATTATAGTAGGGTATATCCTTTAGTAGCTTTCTGAGATAGAAAGTAAAATTTTAGCTTTCCCTTAAATGATTTCCCCAACCTTTACACTTGATCCATACAAGTTTAGTTTGTAATCCTTTTCATCTGAGAGTTCAAAGACAGTTCACGATTGGCCCTTTTATTCTAAGGTTCTATTACTGCTGTTGAGAAATTGTTCGCATATCTTTGTTTCTTTGTATATAATGTATATAATTAATTAAATATCCCTAGAAACATTTGGGATCTTCTTTATATCTCTTGTTTTCTGAACTATTATAATATTACATAGTCTAGTTATCTTAATTCATTATCTTTCCAATGTGGAAGTTTGTTTTCTTCAATATGTGGGAAAATTTGCTATTTTTGAATAATATTTCTCCTTACCTCCCTCCTTTCTATGGAATCACTACTAGGAACTTCATGAGTTATTAATCACTTAATTTTTTTTTGTTTTAACAATTACCAGTTTTTTTTTGCTGATTTCTCTTCAGGCAAAGACCATTTTCATTGAAATGACAGTTCATAACTTTGGCAGGTTTTTTCTTTCTTGATTGTCCTTTTTTTGAGCAAAATGTGATAGCCATTTACTTAGGATAGTAATAATTTAGCAATTAAATGTGTTGCAATTTAATATTTGCCCAGTTTACATTAACACAATGTTATATTGAGCAAAACAATTTTATGAAAAATTTTAATATCTGATATAACAAGATTTAAATTTTTTGTTTTATAAGATACATAGTGACTGTAATGTAAATGGTACTGATATTAGTTGATTGTCCTTAGTCATCAACAGTGTTGGATATTTTCCTCCCTGAACCATTGGAAACAGTCTTATAGATTTCCAACAGTTTTTCACAAAATAACATTATAATTATCAGTATTAAAATGTTGATAGGTACAATGGCAGGTTGGATGGTGTTAGATCATCTGTAGATTTTTAATCCTGATTGATTAACAAGTTGCTAAGTATTTCTGGGAGAAATGGTTTCATTGCCCTGTGTTTCTTTAAAGTGTAAATCAAAATTCCAATTATTTCACATCTGTATTTCCTACTGTTTGGAGACAAATTATCCAAGTAATGTAAAAACGCTTACAACAAAATACACACCATGTGTCTTTGGTATTTATATACATTTTGTTAATTGTCTACATCTATACTAAAGAGCATTCTTGGTATTCATTCAGTGTCCTATACTTTGCTATGTTTGTTGCGGTATACAAATTATACTCCAAGATTATACCATGTACCAAATAAATTTAAGGTGGGTTAAGGAGTGCTCAGGGTCTTGCACATGCCAGACAAATAAATGTTCTACCACTGAAATCCAGCCCTGGCACTTTGCTATCTTTTAGTGTTCCTTTCTTGATTCAAAAATCTCTCTCAAGAAAATCAGAACATAAATTCCCAATGCAACTATTTGATGGACTTCTGAGCAAAGAAGACATTTTTGAAAAATATTGAGAACTACCACTTCATACATTAATCTCTGAAAGTCTAAAGTACTATGGGCCTTAAATGAAGTGATTGCCAATTTGTTGGTGCATGTAACACTAAGAAATATTCAAGGTAAGTTCAAGAAATTTAATTCATTTAGCTTTTTAGAGGTCAGTCAATACCCTACAGAGGTGAATCTGGCTCAGAGTCAAGACTTGAAATATGTTATATTTCACTAATAGACTACTTTTCAGTTGATGACTTCAATTTTAAATTCACGATGAGGGAATCCAGGACTAGAAACCAATGACACTGAATTTTAAACTCAAGCAATTTAATAAAGTCTGATAAATTCTCGGGGAACCATTAACTACACAGAGGATGCATTTCTATATAGTGAATCACATAAGGATTATTTTGGGAAGAAGAACAGTCTGAAATACTGTAATAAATATATGTAGGAACTTTTCAAAACAAACTGACAAATGTAGAACTCCTTAAAAATGCCTTTTCTTGGTTTAATGGCAAAAGGCAGAAAAATAAAGCATCTTAGAGAATATGTGTAAAGGACTGGTAAGTCCTTTACATAAAGTCCTTTACATAATCTGGGGAATGACTTGGACAATGATAACTAACATTTATTAGTTATGAACCTGTCAGAGTATCAAACAAACACCTTCCACTTGTTATTTTCATTAATCCTTACAATACACTATGGTAGGTATTGTTGTTATACATGGCAGGAGAGACCATTTTGATTTAGTTGTAGTGCTACCACTCTGGAAAGCAGTACAGAGGTTCCTCAAAAAACCAGGAATGGAACCACCATTTGACCCAGTTATCCTCCTTCTTTGTAAATATCCATAGGATTTAAAATCAGCATACCACAGTGACACAGCCACATCAATGTTTACAGCAGCACGATTCACAAAAGCTAACCTAAGGATTCAACCCAGATGCCCTTCAACAGATAAATGGATTAAGAAATCGTAGTATATATACACAATGGAGTACTACTCAGCCATAAAGAAAAAGGACTTTATGACATTTGCCAGTAAATGGATGGATCTGGAGACTATCATGCTAAGTGAAATAAACCAATCCCCCAAAACCAAAGGTTAAATATTTTCTCCAATGGTAGGTACTCTTCTTATTTTTTGCTTCTATAGATTAGGAACCAAAGATCTAGAAAATTTGAGTAACTAACTAATATTTTAATTTTCTTCTTTAAGCTTTACTGGAAATTTTGAATCTATTATCACAGCCTTTGCATTTGAACTTGTGCTTATTCTAAGCATCCTTCAGTAAAAGAGCATTTCAAGCAGTCTCTAATTTTTTTTAATTACTTATTGATTCATTGAACACAAATGGAGTACAGCTATTGTTTCACTGGTTGTACACAAAGTAGAGTCACACCATCTGTGCATTCATACATGTACACAGGGCAATGGTATCTGTCACACATTCTGTTATTATTTTTACCCCCCACCTCACCCCCACTCCTCCCTTCCCTCTGTGTTATCTATCCTTCCTCCTTTTTGCCACCCCTCCCCCCCGCATTATGCATCATCATTCATTTATCAGAGAGACTATTCGGCCTTTGGATTTTGGGGATTGGCTGATCTCACTTAGCATAACAGTCTCTAACATCATCCATTTACCTACAAATGCCATAATTTTATTCTTTATGGCTGAGTAATATTCCATTGTGTATATATACCACAGTTTATCCATTCATCTACTGAAGGGCATCTAGGTTGATTCCATATTGATACATATGCCCAACTTACTTCATGCTCCTGGCCTAGAACTTCTCTTAAAATGAGTGAAAGAAAACTTCTCTAATTGCTTATTGGTATCTTGTCCTTTTTGTCTCCTCTCCAGTGTGTCGAATGTCATACTATATTACCATTGCTTGAGTATATTCTGCTTTGTTTTGGGGGATTAATAATTCTGAAAAAAGCAAAAACTAATCTATATATTTAGTGTGTGTGTGTTTCCCAATTCTAAATGGTGTGTTTGGAAACACACACACACAAACACACTTATATAAATTCTCTTTGCCATCCATCCTATGTAGCTGCTACTGTACCTAACTTACTACCTACCACCTTTCTATCTCATAATGTAAAGATTTGATATGCAAATAAATCTCAGTAACTGCATCAGAAAGTAACATACATCAATCAGTTAAAAATTAGAGAAATTTATCACAACGAAAGCACAAGCACTCTTTAGAATAAAAATAACTAGAATGGTTTAAGTGTAATGTGGAAAAATGGAATGCAATTTTACTGAGAAACAAAAAAAATCCATTAAATATAGATAGGCATATATGTTCGTGGATAGGAAATATTACATGTGAAGATGTCAATTCCCTAAAAATTGTAAGTTGTAATACAATTTAAATAGATCTTTGTGTAGAATTTTCTTTGCTTTTCAACAGAGTTTTAAAATCACTAAATGTTTTTAAAATAAGGAGGCAAAACAGTCCAATTTAGAAAAACTGAACTTAAAGTTGGGGTAGTTGAATACGGATGGCCCTGAGAAATTCAAGGAGACATGTCAATGAAATTATCTGTAAAACTTACAGTCAGACTAAAACCTACTCGATAATTTTCACTGATCAATGTGATATTTCATATTAGTGAGAAATGAAAATTTATACAATAAATATTTCCAGGAAAATTGGTTGACCATTGCTTCTTTTTGTAATACTGGGATGCAAACCCAGGGCCTTATGCATGCTGCATAAATGTTCTTAGAACCTCATTTTATAATGAGATGGGGTCTTGCTAAGTTTCCTGGGCTGGCCTTGAAGTTGTGACCTTCTGCTTTCTCCTCCTAAGTAGCTGGAATTACAGGGGTGACATTGGTTTAAAAAATTAAATATTGCCTTTTACTTCACAGAAGAGTCAAAAGAAAATAGAAATAATTATGTACCTAAGTTGGACACAGGCACAACATAAGCAAAGAAAGAAAGAAAGAAAGAAAGAAAGAAAGAAAGAAAGAAAGAATAAAATCATTTGTACATTTGACCCTAAAACTTTAGCATTTAAGTTCATGAGTGAAAGTCAGGGATTTAAAAAAAAAATCATTTTAAAGCACTGGACTCAACCTTTGTTCACATGTTGTTTTACTGATTCTCATGGACTGAGCAGCCACCCTCTGTACTTTCCATTCTTATCAGTAATTTCAATAACTTCAAATGCCATGCATGAAACCTGGTGAGGCAGTGTTATATGCCGATTAAGAGCACAGGCTTCAGTATCAGACACAACTAGGTTTGTCTTGACTTTGCTGCTGAAGGCACTAAAATCTTCTGACCTACATTTCCCTGTGTGCTGGTTGCAAGAAAATAAAGCTTATTACATGTTATTACTGTGATTTGTCTTTTTCTAGTGGACGGGGCTTACAAGAAATAATACTCCTTGCCAATTCTCGTGTATGTTAGGTGTTCCATAAATGTTACTACATCATAATTGAATCTAGATTCAAATTGAGACTAGACCATAGTCTATCTGCATAATATACATTGTTTTTTTTCTGCTTGAATCTCCCTTGTATATACTTCAAATACAAAACTCTCTAAAAGTCTTAAAGAAAGAGGAGTACCCTGTTTGGGGATAGAAATGCTCAACATTGTAATGTTGATACTTTAAAATTCCTCATGTAGGTTTAATTATTCTTACATTAATCAATCTTCTTGCTCACAGAGCATCGAACTCCCATATCTAATTTAACATTGTAGAAATTTCTAGTTGCTCCGCTCTCTTTTTGCTCCCCTTGCTCTAATTTCACTTAATTACATTCCTCCTTGACACCCTCAATCCTTTTTTTCTATCTCTCTCTCATCATATTGTTCCTTCAGCCTGGAATTTCCCTCTCCCTTACCACATGTTAGACCTCATTCGACTGTCAAAGCAGTCACTACTTGTAACCTCTTTCCCAAATCCCTCCCCAACCCCCTGACTCTTAACAGATGTAGCAATGTTTTCCAAAGCTGAAATCTCATGGCACATAATTTGTTCTTTTGATTATGAATTTTTGTCATGATTCTTCTTTCTATCATGGTTATTAAAACTCCTACTCAGGGCAATTGCTAATGTATTTAGCAATAGATATGGTATGGTTACCAATCACTCCAAATAGCCACAGGCTGTACACACCTAGGTGAGCAATTGTGCTTCCTGGCTAATTACAAGATGGCCCCATCTACATAAACCATATGTTCCCTCATATCAGCTTCCAGATTCACTTGTTCTCCACAGCATCCAGATTTTTAACACAGTGTCTTATGCATAATATGCATGTTAATATTTAGCACTAATCAATGTTGGAAATATAAGAAAAGTTGTATGTGTATTGGGAGAAACAAGGCAGTTAGCCCACAGCTTTGTGGCCCAAAGTATTAGATGTTCCAATAACAGCTGTTCTTTTTAATTTAAGGTCTTCTATAGTGGTTAAAATTTTTCTCTTTGAAGACTACTTTTTAAACAACTCCAGCAGAACAAGAGAAAAAAGGAAATTAAATGAATATTTATAGAAAGCATTTGGAGTGTACCCTTTTCCTCACATCCTCACCAACACCTGTTGTTGCCTGTATTCTTAATAAAAGACATTCTAATTAAAAGACATTCTAATTGGGGTGCAATGAAATCTTAAGGTAGTCGAGGATGTGAGGAAAAGGGTACACTCATACACTGCTGGTGGGATTGCAAGTTGGTGCAGCCACTCTGGAAAGCAGTGTGGAGATTCCTTAGAAAACTTGGAATGGATCCACCATTTGACCCAGCTATCCCACTCCTTGGCCTATACCCAAAGGACTTAAAATCAGATTACTACAGTGATGCAGCCCCATCAATGTTCACAGCTGCTCAATTCACAATAGCTAGATTGTGGAACCAACTCAGATGCCCTTCAATAGATGAATGGATAAGGAAACTGTTATATATATACACAATGGAATATTACTCAGCCATAACGAAGAATAAAATTATGGCATTTGCAGGTAAATGGATGATGTTGGAGACTGTTATGCTAAGTGAGATTAGCCAATCCCAAAAATCCAAAGGCTGAATGGTCTCTCTGATAAGTGAATGATGATGCACAATGTGGGGTGGAAGGGTGGCAACAATGGAGGAAGGATAGATAGCATAGAGGGATGGGAGGGGAAGGGTGGGGGGGTAATAATAACAGAATGTGTGACAGACATCATTGCCCTGTGTACATGTATGAATTCACAGATGATGTGATTCTACTTTGTGTACAACCAGAGGAACAATAGCTGTACTCCATTTGTGTTCAATGAATCAAAATCAAATAAATAAAAAAAAAAGCATTTGGATATTGCAATTTGCAAACTCCTTAAGACATATTATTATTTAATCCAGTTCTTTCTTTCAATATTTTTAGTAATAGATGAACACAATACCTTTTTTTAAATTTATTTTTATGTGGTGCTGAGAATTGAACCCAGTGCTTCACACGTGCTAGGCAAGTGCTCTACCACTGAGTCACACACCCCACCCAATCCAGTTCTTTTTTAACAGAGGAAATACTTTGAGAAAATAATTTTTCAGAAGTCTTTTTGTATTTATCTTGAACAAGACAGAAGACTTGTTTAAGATATTTAACCTTGTGTATCTCTGATTTCTACCTGTTTAATGCAGGGAATCATTTCCAATCCACATTGTCATAGACTTTGCAACGTGTGCTCATTTACCTAAAACAGGTCCAGTTAGAACTATACATAAAATATATATCTATATAAAATAGGTGTTGAAACACTAGGTAAAATGATATTGTTGTTGTCATTACAGATTCCCATAATTTCTGCATAAATTGTTAAGCTTTAAAAAAATTTTCAGTGAGATATTGAATCAAATTTCTGTCTGACTCCCTCTTAGGTTGATATTAAAGGTGGTGTGTTTTTACTCAATTATCTGAAAACATTTGAGAGTATAGCTTGGTATATTTCTGTGATGGTAGAGGTTTATCTGTTCTGGCCCATTGAGAATGCAAACTTAATTTCCATTCTCACTGAAACTAAATTCAAGCTTTCAAAGATATTTAAGAAAATTAATGATTTATTAGGGCTATTTTATCTGTAAATACATATAATCAAGAAAATTAAATCTCATAAAAAGTTGGGATTATAATGCTTGTTAAAGTTTCAAATACCTAGCTTAGGAGAATAATTTTATCAAAGCGGTTACTACATGGATGCCTGCTGGCAAAGAATAACCCCATTAAATACATCTAACTAACAAAAATATGCAGAGAAGGGCTAGATGGCCTATCTTAAGGGTATAATTAGAAATCTTAATGTAAATTAGGGAAAAACTCATCTTTACAATTGGAGAGGCCAATTGGTTTGATCTAAATCTTTAAGAGAAGTAGTCTTCTGTATCTTTTTCAATAAGTGTATGGTACTTTATCAATCCTGAATATTATTGCTTCTTTGGATGGGATCCAATGTCCCCATCTCAAATCATCTATTACAACTTAAAGGGTGTTAACCATGTGCCAAACACCATGCTTATTTGCATTTTACATTATTCACTTATTTAAGCAATGGAAATTCAACCAATCATTACCAGAGATGGTCCCAAAAACTACTCACTTTCTACTACAACTAAGAGTCCCAAACTTAATAGTTCTCACATTCTGACCCAGTGAATTAATCTCATGCTGAGATTAAAATTTATGAGTCACTGTTATAAGGAAGATTAAAAATTATTAGAGAAAATAACTAAGTGAGACATTAGGCTTTTTTTAAACATCAGAAGCCAGGATAAATAGATTTATTTAATAAGTCAACAAGGGCATGGCTATCCAATATTAAAAAATCTCAATATCATTCTCAACAGAATTTCAACCCTGTAAACATTACTTTTGTGTTCTATACATTGTAATTACAAAACAGAAATGAAAAATTTTATGAGAAGAAATTGTTTAAAGGTGATTACCTAAAATCCATAACATATTTTGATATAAACATATGGTATAGCCCCATGTTACACATTAATGTATGTTGCCCGAGCACAAGTTTTTGTAGATCAATTTCTCTGAGGGGACAAATGTGTTCATAAAACAAAGTGCTTAGATGAATAATGTGAAATACTGAAGATGAAGTGGAGCATTGCAAGCATCTTTAATTTTCAGAAAACCACCTTATTTATAAAGAGACACTATTTTCCTGGTACCCAGGTCAAGAATTAAAAGGAGTAAAAATACAATGAGGTAACTGCGTATTTGTGGTCTAAAAACAAATTACATTGATTCCTTTTTGCCTCTTTGTTTTCCTATTAAATTATTTATGTTGACTGACAACAAAAGGAAGTAACGTAATTCTTTGGATCACAAACACAAGCCGAATAAAAACTGTATAGGTATATATGCAACGCGAAGTTGACTCCCTATTTCTACATGGACAAGTCAAAATCTTACACTTTAATATGATGTCTTCTCCTATCTGCTTAGAACAAATATGTTAAATAACTTTCTCCTTACTTGTCAATATATTCTTCCTAATTTAAGGTTGTTTCTAAAGGTTTAATATTTATTTCATACTATTAACTACCTTTTATACATCTCTTATAGCCCAGTTTCTCATAGACATTTAAATTAGAAATTTGATTATTGTCTAATGTTGGGTGTAACTAAGTCAAAAACAAGTTGTCCAGAATATTGCTACCAAAAGGGCTCATGACTGTAAATGACTCATATTATAATAAGTATTCCACATTGCTCCCATCCTCAACCCCCACCCCTCTGCTCAATAACTAATCTGAGATCAACTGTTGCTCAGGGTCAGTTCACTAAATATAAATATATTGACTCAAAAGTTTAAATAGAAACAAAGTAGCCTCTGATTGGCTCCTTCTTGGAAAACAAACATGTTTTCTGTAGGAGTGATATGCAAAAAAGAAAGCAGTACTAGGATTAACAGTATCTATTCATTGACAGCTGCTAACATAACTGTATTTATAAATCTTAAGGTTAAAAGAGAGGTAAAACAAAGTAGCTAAAACCACACAAGGTCTGGGGATGTAGCTCATAGAGGGTTTGTATAGTGTATGGTGGGCCCTGGATTCAATCCTTAGGACCTTGCGGGATGGGGATCTGAGAAGGGCTTTTAAAGTTACCCATGAATTTCCTCTCTTTATACCTGAATTCTAGAGTCATATGAAATCAAAAGCCATGAATTTTATGTATAATCATTCATCCTGGGTATTCATTCACTCAATAATTTTTTTGTGTGTGTGATACTGGTGATGACACCCAGGATCTCACCCAGGATGGGTAAACACTCTACCAACTGAGCTATGTCCCCAGCCCTCCACAAGCATTTTTAAGTAACTCTGTGGATAAGACTTTCTGCCAAGTGCTATGATATCAGGATGAATAAACATATTTCTGCTTTGAAAGTTGTTCAGCCTTATGGAGGAGATAAGCATAAATACAGGTAATTTAAGTCAAAAAACAGTAATAAATTATGCAAATTATGGTAAAAATCAGTGCACATTTTGTGAGCTGTAGAAGAGCATAGACATAAAAGGAAACAAAATGGGGAAAGGTTGAACCCAGCCCAGGGAATATGTAGCTTGATACATCTCAGGCATCCTCGGGTAAAATATGGGCTTGCCCTATGCTTTTATGCTCTCGGATATATTCTTTGGTCTTTCCCTTGCACCCCTTAGAGTAGCTGTCTGCAGGCTCTTTCCCAGGTTCCCCTGCTGCCTGGCTTCCAAATGGGTTTGATCAGGCACTGGCAGATTGTAGAAGGAAGGAAGGTGGAAACCAGTATAATTCTTCTCAAACTTATTCATCTCAGGATATATTTCTGCTGTTTAAATGCCTCTTCCTCGTCTCTTGTTCCTAGCACCAACGTGTCCTGGTTTTAACTCTCACTGTCCTTGATCCTATAGGGAGAGTAGCCTCCTTCTGCTGCCTCACTATCCCTTCCATCTTTGTTTTCTCAGGTTCTTCCTGTGAGTATATAATCAGTTGCAGCCATACATTTCTTCTATTTTAAATACTTTCCTGGTTGGACACAAATGTCTGCCAGTCTGAATTCCAGATAATTTGGGCACTAGATTTGGGACTAAACTATACAAAGAAGGTGAATAAATTCATGTGAGAGGTTAGGTAAAAGGATTGGTGGATTGAGGATGGAACTCTGGTGAACATGGGAGGAGGTAGAGGAAGCACAGATTATGCATGAATCCAAGAAAGACTGAGTAAAGTCAGAAAAATGTGGTATCCTCTCGAGACCATGGGAAACAAATATCATATAGACCCAGAATGAGTCAGATAAGGTTTCAGAAGACAGAGAAATCACATCACATTCCTGGTAACAGACCAGAATTAAAATCTGTCTCCTTTTTCCTTTCTAGTGACATTGTGACACCGTGCCCATAATCAGTTATTTTAGTAGTGTGATGTTTTGCACTATTTCCTGGGTCAACTCACCTTGTCTGACCTTGTGTGCTATTTGTATTTTGGTTTCTATTCATGTAAAGTCAATATATGCTATTATTTACCTTGTAGGAATTCTAAGAATTAAATGACTTAATAGATGACAGGTACTTAGGATAGTGTAAAATATTTAGAATAGTTAAAATTATTGAGGAATTGGTGCAATTCATGAAGGCTAACAGAGCTCCCAGATTTTATCATGATGATGTAAAAGATAAGCTAGTCATTGTACATCTCATATTCTTATTATGTGTTTGCTGAAGTTAAAACTTCTTTTTTGCATTTTGAAATAATTTACTATTTGCTGAATTTCAAATTGAATTTTAAATTTAACTTTTACTTTAGAAATTAGTTCAATAATTAATTTCTTTATACAGTGGTTTGTATATCATTTGTTTCATTTCAGCTTCATGTATTTAAAAATTCCATGGCTTCAATGAGATTTTATGATTAATTTTCTATTTGCATGATAGCTTACTTTTTTTTTTAAATTTAAATAAGGCTTTTTTTCCCCCTGAGAAAGTCTTCTCAATCTTTGTTGTCACCCTTTACATTCTTCTTTCTCTTTTAAATTTTCCTTTAGGCTTTAAGTTTTTCCCAGTACCTTAGGGAAAAATTTAAATATAAGTGAATAAATCAGGAAATCATTAAATGAATACAGTCATTCTTATTTAATGGGTAATGATGATTCACTACCATGTGCTTTTGCAACTAATACTTAGAAATTTAATTCATATTAAAAGCAAAAAATTTATAATACAGTATGTAAATTCAACCAAAATTTAATATTATAAATTTTAACTTACCCTCAGTGTCTGCTAGTCCTACTCCTACTCCTGACTGTTTCACAGGCTCTTGTCCATTCTGTCCCATCTTCCCTCTTTTTTAAAAAAGAAGTCAGAATGATATGTTTAGTTATAATCCCCTGAATGAAAATGAGGAGGCTGTGTGTACAAAAATAAAATAACATTGTGTATTCAGACCTATGATGAATCATTTGAAAGGCAAATATACGAATATACAAATGGCAAATAGAAATGGGTATCATGTTAATTTTAGAATGGGACTTGTTTATTGTTCCAAGTCAGTCAAAATGATATTGTGAAATTCGATGAGTTTAATTTGTAGACTTATATCAAAAAAATCAAACCATCATTAAATTTCCCAATTTTGTTTTATAGTTTTCCCCATTTAAAAAATTCTTTGTTTAACTGACACACAAAAGCATAAAACTGCACATATTAATGGGAAACCATGTGATATTTAATAAATGTATACATGAACAACATCTAAACTAGGTCAAACATATCCATCTCTTCAAACATTATCATTGTTTCCATTTTAACTCAAGAAGATTCTATAACCTTATACTTTGTTATAATGATTTGTTACAGATTATTTGGTGAGAAGGGAAATACTGGATTAAATAACCTATGGAAATAATATTATAACCTAAATAAATATATCTTAAAGAAAGATGTATAAATGGCCAACAGGCATAGGGCAAAATGTTCAACATCACTAATTATCAGAGAAGTGCAAATCAAAGCCCCAATGAGATATCACCTCACTCCAGTAAGAGTGTCTTGACAAGTCCTGGCAAGGATGTGAAGAGCGCACCCTTTTACTGTTGCTGGGTGTAGTCATTACTATTATCCATAATGGAAAATAGCATGGAGTTTCCTCAAAAATCAAAAGTAGAACTATGGTATGATTCAATAATCCTACTACTAGGTATATATCCAAAGGAAATGAAATCAGTACATTGAAAACATATGTACACCCATATTTACTGCAGAACTATTTATAATAGCCAAGAAATGGCAGTATCAAGCTCAGTGTCTATCAAGTGATGAACAGATAAAGAAAATGTGGTATATATACATAATTAAATACTATTCAGTCTTAAGAAGAATGAAATTCTGTCAATGCAACAACATGGATAAAATTAAAAATCATTATGCTAAGTGAAATGAGTCAAGCATAGAGAGGCAATTTCTGCATGATCACCTTATATGTGGAATCTAAAAATGTTGATCTCATAGAAATCGAGAGTAGAATGTTGGTTAACAAAGGCCTAGGAGAGTGGGGGTAGGGAAGAGTATAGGAAAGTTCCATGAATAAGTACTGAGTTCTAGTGTGTTATTGCACAGAAGGGTGACTATAGATAATAATAATGTACTGAGTATTTTTAAAAAGCTAGAAAAAAAGGGTTTTGAATCTTTTTACCACTAAGAAATGAAAAATGAGGAGGTAGATCTGCCTAACCTGGATTTCAAAATTACAGACCGTATATATTTGAATCATGATGCCACACAAAAATGTATAGTTTTTATATATCGATTAAAAATTGAGTGCCTATGTACCTAAAATTGTTTATATGTGCATATAGAATTTTATTCAGATTACACACATTTTATATATATGTGTGTGTGTATATATATATATATATTTTTTTTTTTTTTTCAGATTCTTCCTGTTTTCAGCTGTGTTGAGCAAACTGTCTTTTAATGTCAGCTTCTGGCTTTGGTCTTTCATATTATGTGGAACCTAAGGTCAAGATAGTTTTTCTTTTATAATATGATAATAGTCATATTAGCAACCTTTTGATAGAGATAGCAAATGGCAAATATATAAAAAGGGTTTAACACAGTACCTGAGAAACTGTAAGCATTCAATACTCTGTATTAATAGTGAAATACACATAGTAGCCTTAGATTTCAGTCAAAATCTGTTCCTTACTTTTAGTTTCAGCCTCAAAGTTTGGGAAAGCCAATTAGATAATGAATTCATGATACTTTAAAAACTGAGTTTAGTATGCTGGTAACTTAGCCAAAAGACTGTAGGCCTCTTCCTATTGCTTCAGGCAGATGAAGGGTTTTGAGATTGCCTGTATGTGTACTTTGATAAGACATTAAACAATGAAATGAAATACCTTAAATCCCAAAAAAATGATGACTGAACAAAAGAATGCCATGTTATTTTACTTTCAGTAATTTTAACATGTCAGGATTCACTAAGAATTCTGATTTACACAAAAAGTATTCAGTTTGCTGAACCTGTTGAAAAATGTAACTGTACACATTTTTAAAGAACCCAATTATATCTTACTTGAAAAATGCTCTAAAGGTCCTCTTATCATTCTACTCCAGAGAAGATGCTGAAATATTTTTGCACATGATAAAAGAGGAACAAATGTAAATTTAGAAATTGGTAAATCATTCTTGGTAATCATTACATTGTTTCATTGTGTCAATTAAGGTTAAAGATTAAACACAAATTTGTGTTAAGAGATTATGTGAAGACCAAGTACATGCAAATTAAATAATTTTGAACACTTATGAGTGTTTGTGTATATATATGGTTTGAATCTCAACATATAGTGTTGTTTGAGCAATGCATAAAACTGCAATTCATGTAATTGCTTCACTGAAATTCAGGTAGTTAAGTTAAAAAAGTGAACTCTGCTCTCTCTATTACCTTTAGGAAGAAAAACTTAATAACTTAGCAGTAATGTTCTTTTTAGCAGTATACTATACTGGTAGAAAGAACCAAATCATCTCATTACTGAGTCAAATTCAGTTGAAAGTAAGGATCTTTTTAGTATTACCAATCTAGCAGAGCACAGTATTAAAAAATTACTATCCATATACTTTAAAAAGCTTTAAAAAATGTTATTATAAATTTTAGTAATTGTAATTAAAGTTTTGATAATTTTAGATTTGTGTTAGTCCTAGATTTCACATTTTAATGATATCTGGCAATGATGTTTGTTTCTAATGAAAATCGATTTTAATGTGAGAATCTTAGCCAAAACGCAGTTACTCCATTTTGAAGATTATACAGAAAACCTGTAGCACGGTGAAGCTAAGTGAAGAACAGAGGAAATGCAACTGTGGGTTGTGTGAAGAACGTGATTTTTCTGAATTCTCAATGAACAACCTTCAGCTAAGCACATTTTGTATGTTTTATAATTTATATACTTCAATCACCAAATATTTATTCAACATTTACACCAGCCCAAGCAGTAATTGTGTAAGCCACAATGGGGCATATAAAAGAATTAACAAATACTATTTCTTATACATATCATATAATGTTTTTAAAAAGTAAATTTGCGTGATTATGGCAAAACTCTCCTAGGCAGTTAAATCAAAGCCTCTCTTTGATTTACAAGAGAAACAGAAAACAGGGAGAAAAAAGCCAAATTGGCATATGGTATGTATGTAAAAAAATGCATTATCTCATTTCAGACATTCAGATATTGAGGGAATAACATAATTTATTCTCTGGAAATCATAACTTTATCATCAATGTGAAATTATATATTTTAAAGGATACAAATAAATTGGAAAGATATAAAATTATTGTACAAAATCTTTATATGGTATTCATACTTCAGAGAGAAATGTAATGAATTAGCTGAAATTTTTTTCATTCAAACTGAATTGTCAGAAGCCAAGGTCTAATGAGATCAAATTCCTTTCAGGAATAACTTGTAATAAAATAGAACTGATTAAGTACAAATAATTCTATTAAATCCATAGCCTTAATCTCAAAAATAAACACAAAATCCCTCAGATGGACAGGTGATACAATACAAATTTGTTTAATTCAAGTTGGAAAAAATGTAACTTGAACACTACAAAATAAACATGTTATTCACTGTGATAACAATCTATTTTCCCTCTTATTTTAGTTTTGTAAATTGACCCATTATCTATCAGAATTATTCTGGGGATCAAAAAGAAATATTTATAAAACCTTTGATATTAAAATAAGGAAAAATTCCACTCCCTGAGAGACTTCCCTCAGCATTGGAGAAAATGAAAACACTCTTTAATAACAGCCCTGATCAGGATTGGCAAACTTTATAAAGGGCCAGTCAGAAAACATTTTGGGTGCTCTCTGTTGCAACTACTCAATTCTGTCCTGGTAGCACAAGGGCAGCATCTGGCAGCACAGAAGTTCATGGACATGGCTCTGTCTAATACAACTTAGTCTATGTTCATTGAAATCTCAAATGATCTTCAAATGTCTCCCAAAACTTTTTCTTTTATTTATTTGTTTTGAGAAAGCATTTTAAAATCCAAGAGCCATTTTTAGCTCATAGGCCTTACAAAACTAGGCAGAAGACTTTATTAACCCAGTGGTGTAGATTCTGAAATCTGTTCTGCCCCATGGTGCTTTGAAAACCCACAAGACTAGTTACTGGACAGAAGGAAAGGTCTGGAAGTTTAGGTTTTGATGTTGCAACAGACATAATCTACATATTTATCTTGAATGCTGCTAAATTTTGCCACCAATATGACTAAATCTATTCTAACACATTCTAAATACAATCTGCTTGAGTTTTGCACATGATTTGCAAGATGATTTTCTTGAAGCTTAATGTACTATGAATGAGCTTTATTCTGGGAGTAACTACTTAGGGACCTATATACAAATTGATATATTTATTCTAGAAAATGTGAAGACACTTTAAAACTTTCAGTTTTAATTATAGGGAGATTTATAGTTGGGCAGTTTATATGATTAACTCAACGGGTCATCTATTTCAAAAATGATATGTGTTTGAATATGTTTAAATCTGTTCTGAATCAAATTAAATTAATCTATGTTCATCTCAAATAGCAATAATATTTGTGTTTGGTCATTAAGTGATTAAAACACCAGCCTATTGCTGGTGAATTTTAGTCTGGAGTGGCTCAATTATTATTTTAGCAGTTTTTATATTAAAGAGTATACTGATCAGGTAATGCTGCTAGTGACTAGCATTCATCCTTAGAATTAACTGAATTAATCCGGCCTCTCATGAATAATCTATTTTATGTAGGCATAAACAAATGTTTCAGGGACAATGATTCCGAATTGGTTAATTATCTACTTATTCCTTGTTAAATGTTAAGAATGCCTTAGTCATGATGCTGTTAACTTTGTAGTAAAATAAAGAACCACTTACATCCTTGGAATAGGAAATAGATTAGTCTCCCCTGCAGTGCTGCTGCTTCCTTCACTGTCCACGCTATACCCACTGCCAAAGCTGCTTCCTGAAGAGCCGGTGGACACGGAGCTTTCTGCAGGTCGGTGATTGGTAGGCTTTGCTGCATGATGTGGGAAGAGTCAACACCACAGTCAATAAGTGAAGCTCACCTTAATCTCCAAATGTATAATCATACGTTTTCTTAAACTATGTGTATAAAGAAAAAGCTGTAACAAGAACCCTACTTTTTCCAGCCTAAATTTCACCGTTACTTCCTTAGCCAGTAATGAGCAGGGGCAACACTAAATTACTTTGCTTTTTTTATTGGACATTAACAAAATTACTTTTAGGGAAAAACCACTTTTTTTTTTAGACAGAGTTAAATAGTCTGTAATTATTCTGCAAGCATTATTTTTGTGGTTTGTACAGTATAACAATAGTGATATAGCAAACAAAACTTTGGGCTATTTCATGGAGAAAGTAAATTTAGGAAACTTTTGTAGTTATAAATAGAATACAAGAATTTGTTTGAATTATTTTCTATATTAATGACTAATAATTTGTTGTTGTTGTTTTTTTCCTTAGAAATAAGATGCAAAACAGAATAGATAACTTAAAAAAAGAGTTTGAAAATTGTGTGCTTGTTTGTATGTGATTTTACCAACAATCTCTAGGAGGATTTTAAAATTTAAAGATAATTTGTTTTGTTTAGGCATTTCATAGTTTATGATTGGAATTTGTTTCAAAAGTTTCATATTTTTGGTTTTGCGTATATGAATTCACATTCCCATAGAAACATGTAAATTTATGCTACAAATTATATAGTTGGGGTATGGTACTAATATTATTAGCAGAGTCTCAGATTTAAAGGAGATTTGGGAGGAAATTTCTATGCAAAAAGAAGAAAGAGAAGGCCAGTGTTTCCTTATATTTTGGGGGGCAGAATTTTTTCTAGCGAGTTTTTAAAATTTTGATATTAGTATTTTGCCAAAGAGCATTCAAAACCTGATCGGGTTTTGAATCCCAACCCACTCTGTATTAACTGTGTCTGAGATTCTTTATTTGAAAACAGTGGAGTCAGTAATGCCTACTTCATAAGACGGAGATTATGAGGAGTGAGATAAAGCAGGAGCCCAGGGACTCTCTTGCCATGCCCTGCCATACCCTCTTCTCTTCTTCAGGGATTTATTGCCAATGGCTGTGTCTTTGAGCTTACAAAATCCTTGACAATGAATTTATCTTGACTCTCTTCTAAATTTAAATGTATTCTAAGCTACAAAACTACCTGAGTCTCTACCCTCCATAAATACATTTCTGTTCCATCAGGAGTCTCTTAGCTAGTCGACTGGATTCATGCTACTGGGGGAAGAGTTGATAATTATTTCATGATCTGACATATTTATATGTTTCATAAGGAAAAGGGAAAAGTCACAGTGATTCTTAATCTTGGGGATTTTTAACTAAAATAACCAAATGAAATGAAAAAGTATGGTTATTTTTTGGGAAACCATTTGAGGACAGGATATCCACCATCAGGGTAGCTACATCAGGTCTTGCAAAAGATTTAGCTTTTCTTCCCTCTTCCAATTCAGCAATAGCAGACTCTTTAAAAACACCAGGAATTTTCACATCTGTTTCAGTGATAGTGATACCCCTCCCACAAAAGGGAAATAAGGAAAAAAATTTAATAATGTGTTGATTTTATATCAGGTGTTTATAAACTGGGAATAGCTATATAGAAGAAAGGTCTGAATAGCTGGTCACCAATGAATTACTAGTCACCATAGGACTAGAATTGCAGAAAAAGAATAGTTACAACAACATTTGTATAACAATTTCTGCAACATTTTGTAGAAGAATCCAAGATAGTGTATTTAGTTAAAGATTTTTAAGGGATAATTTTAAAAATCTAAAGGTAATATGACTAGGATATAAAATCATGAGCATGTGTAAATTAAATTAAATTGCATAATAAACCATATAATGAATCAGGGTAAGTATCAATTGATTGCAAAGGAAAGCTGTCATGCTTTTTGATTGGTGTTATATAATCCAGCCAACTAGATTGTTAATATTGCGTAGTATGAGATTAAATGAAAAATATTAATTTCATCAAGCAAAAAAGACTCAATACACTATTTTCAAAGACAACCTTAATAGACATTAATTTTAACCAATTTATCTGTACTAAATTAAAACAATTTTTATGTAAAAGCAACCTCACAAAGCATCAGAAGAGTCACACTATGGAAATAATACCTTATTATTTACGTTTAAGAATAGTCTTTGTCAATTTAGGTTTAATCTGATGCAATTTCTAATTCTATTCTTCTTCTGGTATATATGAGAAATATAGAGAGAATGCAAAGAAGTGAAAGAAGAAGAAACAAACAGGGATGGAGATAAATTTAAGGGAAAGTAGATTTTTTCATCTTGCCTATTTCCTTGAACAGAAATCTCATTTGGAAAATTCGAGCAAATGCTGTCATGATTTTAAATGCAAACAAATAATATTTTAGAAATTATAAAAAGAAAATCAAACACAGGGATATATACAATGGAATGAGTCTATCTAGCATCTCTGCAAAACTGGATTACATTTAACAGTAAGTCTACAGAAATAAGTGAGAAGTCAGGTGACTAATTGAAATAAATCTAGATGTTTGACATTATTATAAACAAACATCTTGTGCATTATTGAACTTTTCTTCACATAGTAAGTATAGTATAGATATAGACAACCTGACATTTAGTGAGTTTCTGAAAATTAAATAAAAATGCAGAATGATCCTTTTTTTTTAACCAGGTTATGACTACATAGCATAACATACTCAGCTGTTGCTAAAAATCTAAGTATTTTAATAATTCTTTTTAGATACTTGAAACAACACATGCATTTTCTAATTTCTCTTGAAATAGACCCCAAGTTAAAAAAACCCTCAATTTCAATAAATTGCATTAAATCTGTGTTAGTGTATGCTTTTTAATGAAAAAGTACTTTGGGCTTATAATTGAGGCTAGATTTAGTGTAATTTCAAGACTAAAGATTTCAGTCAAATTCTTTAGTTTGTCTTTCAAAATTCTTGATTGGTCTGCTTCTTCCTAAATTTATCTCCCATAATTCTCCATGTTTTTTACATTAAAGCCCGCTCATGTTGTTTACTCTGGTTCTCTTTGGTTTGTTTTTTTTTTTCTTTCCAAATTTTTTATGTCCTCCTCTACCCAAGCACTTTTTTGTTCCTAACTTAAGCTTGTATTTTCTTTGTCTTCCCAATCAGAATGGCCTCTCCTAATTCTGGAAACTCCATAGCATATGATATGTGTATCATTTATGGAAAATTATCACTTTGCATTTTTGGTTATAGTTGTTACATTAATGTTACATAATTGTAGGCAGAGTCTGACTTTGCTCATGGCAACCTCCTTAAATCTTGTTCTGGAAGCATGAGAAAGCATTATTGAATGAATAAATATATAAATAACATGACATTAGTACTTCTTTACCTAAACCAAACAACTAAAACATCTGAATTATTTTTTAGCTAGAATTTCACTTTTTAATCCAACTCTGGGTTTTAAACAAATCACATCAATCTCTTGTCAAAGATCATTTGATATGGAAAGATTTTTTTCCTCCTTCTCCCTCAATATTCTTTGACAGAAAACATTGTAGAATCCAATATCTTTTTAGATTTTAAAATCAGAACTGACGAGTTTAATTTGTCATATCATGTAGAAAAATATGACAAATCAACTACAAACTACTAAGCTGTTTTTTTCCCATTATCCTCAAAAACTGGTTTGATTAGAGAAAATATTTAGTGATAATGCCCTAACACTTGAAAAGCAAAGGTTTTTGTACTACAAAAAGTTCATAACACACCATGAATATTATATATATACATAAACATATATATTCACATATACACATTTAAATTAGAGTGACAAAAAATAATGTGTATATTAACTGTGTGGAAGTCATTGTTATTGCAAGTGCTAGAATTTGTGCCCCTCTTCCATCTTGTTACATAGGTAGTTGGAGAACCTGGGTTTTAATTGTAATATCTCTCTGTCTTTCTCTGTTCCTGAAGGAAACAATATTTGGAACTGTTAAAACTTAATAAAATCTGCATAATTTTATGATTTCAAGGTTAACAATTTAAAAATATTCTATCTTTGCCTTATTCTTTCAACTTTATTAATCAAGGGTTTGAGCATATACCTACTTTGCATGAATGTACTGTGAACTGCATATTATATATGAAAATGATTATTTAATAGAACTGATGTTTTTACAGACAAACACATTTTCAGCCATTTTTATGAGCTATATTTTGGTGTGCCTATTTTCTTTTTTTTTTCACTGTTTCATACTAAATTTTTCTTTAAGAAGTACAGGAATATACTCTATAATAATTAAAAATTCAGTATAGTAAATACATCAACTGGTTGTTTATCATCATTATCAAGTATGAAGTACTGTACAGAATTGTGTTCTACTTTTATCTGACTGATAGGGAAGTGGGCTTGTGCACACCAGTGTCATCACAAACACTGTGTGGGTGTGTCTATTTTCTTTCTGAAATTTTAATTGTGCAATCAAGTACCAACTAGAGGAAAGGGTGGTGGATGTACATATTTAATGAATTATGCTCACTACTGTAGAGGGTATCCCTTTGTCCTAGAAGAATAAATCTTAGAATGTTGATCATTTTTGAAACTCAATTATTGAGGGGGCATTTCAGGTAAATAAATTTTATCTTCTGTGAGGCAACTCAATCTGTTTTAAATTATCCTTTGACCTCTTCATTTTCTTTGGCTATTAGATGGTTAGACATCATTGTGTTTTATTACTCCACTGTGGCTAACCTTAATTAAATCTGGTAGTGTCTCTTTGCACATCTGTCTTCAATTAGTTTGCTCTGTTGGTTTTCCCCCTCTGCTTTACTAAAACCGTGCAAAACTATCGCTGTACCTACCACATGATGGCAGCACTGTACTCAACGTCCACAGATCAAACTGTAGACAGGAATCTGGACGTTAGAATCTGGTAGGAGCTCTGAAGATAACCTGCTCCAGGACCATTATTCTGACTTTAGAAATACTAAGCCCTGTAACGATTAAATAATTCATATAGGTCACACACTTAATGAGAAAAGAATTTAAAAGTGTTAATCCACTTTTATATCACATTTAGCAGTCTCTACTGAAAACGCGAGGTCTCTGCCTATCTCAGAATTCAGTGCTTGGAATGTATGTAGCCTGACTTCCTGTGATGTTCTGACGCTGTCTTGTCACCGTGGTCCAGCATACTACTGTTTACAACTAGTTCAGGAATAATTCGTTATGTAGGTATCCTGTAATCTCCTCAATTACTTGGTTGAGAAAGTATTAAATTTTATAGACACAATCTATAAGATTTTAAGAATCATTTGAAATTGCAAGAAATTAATCAATTAGTTTGTTTATTCTAATAGTTTAATAATGGAACTGAAGTAACAACCTACTTGTTTTAGAAATCATGTATTCAGGCAATTTCCTTTTCTTTAGCCAGCCATAACTTTGACTTAGCAGATAGTTACTTTAGGAACATTTTCTACTTCTCCCCTTTGCTGGCCTGCTTACCTTCCCTTCCTTCCCTTCCATCCCTTCATCCCTCCTTCCTGCCCTTCCTTCCTTCCTCTGTCTGTCTCTCTCATGTATGTTTCTGCTGTTACTTTCTATTGTTATTTTGCTGAAGGTATTTTTAGGTTTTATTTTATTTTTAAATTTCACTTGAGCATGGATCTGAAAATGTTTGGTTTTAAGTTTTAATGTGACCAATTTTATTAGTTTTGTTTTTTTTTTTGGTTTTGTTTGCTTGTCTTTGGTATCAGGGATTGAACCCAGGGGTGTTTAACCCCTGAGTCACACCCCCAGTCCTCTTTTTCTAAAAAAAAAAAAATTATTTTGTGACAGGGTCTTGCTAAGTTGCTTAGGGCCTCACTAAGTTGCTGAATCTGACTGAATTTTTGATCCTCCTGCTTCAGCTTCCTGAGCTGCTGGGATTATAGGTGTTGGCCACTGAGCCCAGCTATTATTCTACTTTGTCTAATCAGGTATTTTGTAATTTTCTACTACAGTTATTAATTTAAGAAAAGATGTTGCATCTTATAAGTAGTAATAAAGAAATTTATATATTTTTCTAAATCTATTTCGGTGTACTTATTATCTAATTTGGAAATCTTTGAAGAAAATAGGACACTAGAAAAATGACATAGTTCAATACAGCTATTTGTAGAAGTATTCACATATCTACAATTTATAAGTTTTCATGAGTAAAAGTATTGAAAATAGATAGATTTGACATCTATACAAGTCATTTGTAAATTCTTAGGTGGGGCAGTTGAAAGAAGATTGTCATTTGAAATATCTTTAAAATGACAAAATACTAAATGTATAATATACATGTCACACATGCACATATACCTGCCATACTAAGGTATTACAAATCATGAGAAATGTTGCAGTCTTTTTTTCTTATAAAAATCGAAATATGCTCCTTAAGATATTCCATATTGATATAGCTTAAGAGACAGAGATGGAAATATGATGTCTCATTTGTTTTATCTCAAGAAACTTGGTGAAGCTCTTAATCCTGTTTGTCTTTTTCTCTTTCCATACACATATTGGCTTCATGACTGAAGTTTTCAAGACATTTTAATGAAGAATTCAATCTGCTTTTATCTCAAGCTATCAGTAATTTGCAGGTGTTTCCTATACGCACTAATTCATTCACTATGGCACTGTAGATAACAGGATCAATGATCAGTTCAGGAAACTGAAATAGTGTATAAGAATTCAGTATAAAAAATGAGAGTAAAGCTGGGGAGTTAATGACATGGTATTAAAAACCATAATGGCACAGTATACTATAATACTTACATTTATCCTATAATTTTTTTAAGTAGATCTTCCCTTTTTAAAATTATGTTGGTTAGGAACTGATTTTGGAAAAAGTCACTTAGGTACAACTTTTCTAGGAACCAAAATGTCATCGTGAATGATGGAGGAAAATTTAAGACATTATCGTGTAAGAAAATTAAAATTCCTTTCCTTTTATCCTTAATAAATTTAGGCTATAGTTTTAGTTATGTTCAAATAAAGAGAATGCACAAAAATGAATCAAGTGATAAGTTGCCATTTTGTGCTAAAAATGTTGCAATAAACATTTTTATCTTTAAAAGATAATAATAAGGAAGATCAGATTTTAAATAACATTCTAGAGCTATATTAATTTTTCATGGACAACTTAATATTTCAGCATTCATTTCATTCTGTTTTGAAGCAGAAATATTATATCTTGAAGTTTGTTTGTGCTAATCTTGCATTAGGTTGTCAGGTATTTCTAAGAGCTGACAATCAGAGGAAAAAAAAAACAAAAACAAAAACGGGAAAGAAAGTAGACTATTTTAAAACATGTCAATTGACTGCAAGGTAATTCTAAAAATAGTCATTTAAAGAAATGTTGTCATATAATCCTGAAACCCTGATACCTTATATCACAAATATTTTGATAACAAGGGTATGGTCTTAAGTGAAATCTTAATAGATTGATTTATAAAATTCTTCCCAAAGGAAGTGAAGTTGAGTGCATTTCCAGTGTAAATAAATAATAAATTGATAATAGCAAACTGGTCTATGGCTAATGCTACAATAAACACCAAGCATTAATTTTGATATAATTCAAATTTGGTTAAGGGCCACAGAATAAAGAGGACACATAGATAAATATTTGAGAATTGCACATGCAGACCATGAGATCTAGCCTCCTTAGTTAATTTCCAAACTGCTCACTGTCAAATACTTTCCTTCCTCCTGTACTTGGTTGTATCTTAGTGGATTATAAAGATTATGAGAGAGAACCAGAGTCAGAATAAATAAAAATATCATTGATTCCATTGCCCAGATGTTTTTAAACAGGTCAATGACTTCCTTTCTTTCTCATCTCAGTTGAAGGTACACAAACTCACACTTCTGTCATACTTCACATTTCTTCCAAGATACTTTAAATTATATTTAATAAATATTACAAGGATGAGAGGTTGATAGGGATGAGGATTATTGTCTGTTTGCTGCAGTATCGGGAACAACTTGAAGGGGTTCTGGAACATAATGTGAACTCAAAAGATTAAACAAATGTATGCTTGAATGTGAATAAATGATGAATATAGGGAATTGAGATAATACTTGTTTTAGGTAATAACATTTTCAGAATCTCCTTCTTATTTAAAAACTCACTAAATTATATACCCGAAATTAAGGATCAAGTCTAAGAGAAGAGATAAGAAGCTCAATTTTTCCTTAAATTTGAATCGAAATCAAAATCTTCAGTTTTTACATTATTTATGCCAAGATAATTTATAATACTAATTGCAAATAATGCAGATAAGCAATGCAGATAATATGATGGAAGAGAAAAGTAACTAATAGTATATAAATAATTGTTTTCCACTGTTTTCCCTTCAAGTTGAGAACAAAATAAAATTTATTCTGCCGTTTAAAAACTCCCTTCACCCACATTAGGTTTGAAGCAACTAAATGAAAGCTAATGGGCAACTTACCAGACAGATTTCAAAAGAAGAAGTAATGAATATGGACATATAATCATAATTCAATCTAAATCATGGCCAATGAAAAATATTTTAAATTTACTATATAAATAAAAATTATCATTGTCAATCTTAATAGTTCTAAATTAACTTAAAGAGAAAGGAAAGAATAGGTTCTGAAATGCAGTAGACGATATATACAAGGCACAGGAAACTTAGAGACATATATGAAGAAAGAAAGCCTTAATTATCCAGTCTTTGGCTATTGTAAAAATTATGACTATACATAAGATCTAGTTCTGTGGACCCTAAATGTTTTGGTCTCAAGATCCCTTTTATGTTCTTAGAAATTACATAATAATCCAAAGAAATTCATGTGGGATATAGCTATTGATATTTATATGCAAACAATAAAACTTGAAAAGAATCAACAAGCACATCCATCAAAGAGATGATGTTCTGACCTCTGAAAACTCCACTATATGCTTGGGAATGAGTGAAAAGGCAAATAACAAATTGATACTGAAGTTTTCTATCTTGCCGGGACCTCCAGGAGATCAGTGGACACACTTAGAGAATTATTGGTCAAGACCTATGCTGATGGAAATGAAGAACTATGATAATAAGAAATCATTTAGCATCAGCTTCTTTGATAGTCATTACTGACACCAAGATCATTTTATGGTAACTTTTGTTCTTCATTTTATGTGGTAAAAATATATCAAATTGTTGACCTCTTTTGAGAAAATTTATTATTTATATTATTATTCATTTAAATTGTCTAAGTCATTTCAGGACTTGCTTCACACAGAATTTGACACCTCTAGAAGTATATGGTCTTAATTAAAAACTATATGCAGCATCAAAACTTGCTTTGCTGTTGTCCCTTTGCTTAAAACAAAACCAAACAATTTTACGATGCATTAAAAAACCAGAGTAAATAATGAAAATTGGCAGCTAAAACAACACAGATTTTTCCCAAAAGGGATTGTCTGTACGTGACATCTTTTAATATTCATGTACATTAATAGTTGCATGAAGCAAAAATAGTGATTTGGTAGTTATTTACTTTATGAAATGTCATTAGCAAAAAGAATGCTTTAAAAGAAACCAAAGGTATAATAATATATCTTATAGACATTTAAGTAGTTGTAAAAATGTCCATCTTCTACTTTTATCTAAACTCCAAGTTCTTCTTATATAAAGATTCAGGGAAAAACAAATAATGATCTATAGAACTTGAAATCATGTTTGAATTTAAATATTTTATGAGGGAAAGCAGATTTTGCTTCTATGTTCTTTTTGAGAGCAAATATAGCAAAAGTTTTATTTCATTGTCTTTTCTATAGTTTTAAATAGAGGGATACAGGCTCTTGGCATTTACCAAGCATTTTTCTTAAAAGCTGACCTGCCTTATGTGATTTGTGATATTAATGTTTTCATTAGAGTTTGTTCAAATTATCATCAATTAAATTTGTTACTTGTATTTTTTAGTATTTTTGAACAGATTAACATATAAAGCTATGACTGTGTTATTTCTATTTACACATTGAACAAACTCAACATCCCAGACAAAATTCTATATTTCTGATATACTTTCTTTTAAAATCCACAAGTATTTTTGGTTTCCTGATAGTTAATTATACAGCACAGTAATAAAGTAAAAAGAAATATTTTCACAGTTTGGCTCAGTACATATGAAGATTCCTCCCATTCTATTCCATACCCAAATCCCTCACCACCCCAATTCATCCTGCATAATGGAGAATGGGTGAAATATCATGGTTTTACAAAATGTGTGTAATATATGTGGATGAAACAGAAATAACCAAGTAATTCATGGACAGTTAACATGTGAATTTAGGCAAAACTGTTAAGTAGTCAAATGGTGTCCTTGGTATTCCTCCACTCGTAAGGAGTGGAGGAATCATTTCCCTAGTTCCATGACCTCTCCACCCCAGATGAGAAAGTTTCTGGCCTCATGATCATATTGCACCCTGACTGTCCAGTGCCCCCACCCCCACTGTGTCTCCATCAGTCTTCCATAGTCCATGCTTCTCATTTCTTTCTTCCATTTACTTGCCTGTCTTGTCTTTCCTCAGGTCCTGCTCCCTGGTAGTAATTTTATGAACTGACTTTCTGAAAATGATTTGCTCCAGCCCAATGTAAAATAATTTGCATTTTAAAAATGTGCTTTTCTGGGTATTTCTTCATAAACTAAAAATAGTCATAAATAGTATTTAAAGGAGCTTGTTAGGATTTCCTCTTCTTAGATCCTCAATTGATAGTTCCATCTTCATTATATAGGTTCATGATTAGATCATTTGACTAAAGCATAGCAATGTTGAAGCCAAATTTAAGATTTGGATGGGCAGTTGATTTGCTATTTGTCAGGTGAAATGAACATAAAAATTGTCATTGTGGATCAAAGTACATGGATGACTTGGTGGAGATCTATGGCCATTACTGGAAAAGACCAAAAGTAGCCATTGATGGGAGATCAGTGGATTCCCCTTCAGAAATGAAGGTTCATAAATAAGAGAGTGTCATATGATCAGAATATGATTGATATGCATTTACTGGCTGTGATTCTGCATGTATAGCAGATGTATTTCTGGCAATAAATTCAAATAACTAAATAAATATTTGAAAATGCATATTCAATCACTCTAAGAAGATATGGAAACTCTCAGAAAACATTTTGATTTTCACACACAACCAAAAATGAATGCCCTTATCCCCAGAGAACAGGCAAACAACTTTGAAAGCTGAAAATTATTCAAATTGATTCTCTCAAATTTTGTTGGATGTTTGCTGTGTTCACATCATTACAGTTTCAATTTTCTTGTTATTTTAAATTTCTCAGGGTTTTATTTTTAAAATTGTTTTAATTTTTGCACAAACACATTGAAATAGGAAAGTCAAATTTGTTTTTATTAATCATGTACATCCAATATTAAAGCAGATTTCCCCTCCAAATGAACCATTCTTATTTCTTTTATGATTTCTCCTTTACTTCCCTTATAGACCCTGTCCTTTCCAGAAACAGAGAAGGCTAAATTCCTTCTGACCAAAAGTGATCATCTACTTTGGGTCAGAAGAAAATGAGACATTGATTAATTACTACATTTTTTTAACGCATAATTTGCTCCACTCCCAGAGCCCGTCCACTCCCCAACCCAGCCTCCCACTACCACTTGCCCAGGAGAGCAACTCCCACAGAGTGATGGTTTGGTAAGTCTGGCAAGGCAACACATGCATATGAAACTCTTCTTTGAAAGGTGCCGCAAATGAGCTTTATTGAAAGTGGAGTCTCCAGAAGTGGTCTGTGGAAGTAGCTTCAGGCTTTTCTCCTACAATTCAGCCACACCAAGAAGCTGGCTTTCATATTTCCCTCATGCAACTTATTTAGTAATTCATCTTCTCATCTATCCTCTTCCACCTGTCCCAACAGCTCTTATTTTATTGCTCAGAGAGAAGGGTATGTCTACCCATCTTGTATGATCTCTAAATTTAAAACTCAAAACCCCAAATCTTAATAGCAAGTAAAAAGACAGGAATCTTCAAACTACATTTAAAATATAATGTATTAGATGTCAACTATGTTATTCTCCCAGGTTTTAAGAATACTTTCATTTGTTTTGATTTTGGTATGGTTCTCAAAAACATAAAATAAAAAAACAAAAATAAAGCTACTTTCTAAACTCTCTTCCCTGGCTGGTGTCACTTTCTAAAATAGCAGGACCTATGATCAACCAAAGCAAGGAGCTTGGAAAGAAACACTTTCAGGGATTTCTAAATACAAATACAGAGTCGTTTAGGCATCAGGATGATTTGGCACAATCTGTCTAATCTTTCCCTTCAGATTTCCTAGCATGCAACTAAACCCTAGGGGGAGAGAAAGAGTTCCTTTTGGCTCACTCCATAATTCTTGCTTGACCCATATATTATGCTAGTTCAAGCAGAAATCTGCTGAGAAGCTTACAAAAAATATTTGAAAAGCTCTTTAGGGACAATTTTGTCACTCTTGATAGAAATGATTACAGATGTACACAGCTTCCTCTACAGATCCTGCCTACTGACTCACTGGGCTTGTGCAGCATGAACGTTTTCTTCCATTGCTTTTTAAGTCTCCAGCCCTTGGAAAGGAGGACGATGCAGGTAGAGAAAGTCTAAACTGCATCCTGCCACCGTTTCTAGTCATTTCTAATAATTTGCAGAAATTTTAGTGATAAATAACCAATAGGTAAATGACAACTGTTTTTATTGAAATCAGGAGTTTGATATTGAAAGATCCCATAAATTTAAAAAGCAAAGGTCTGAGAGTCACAAGACAAGGGCTATAGTTGCTGGTCTGGAAAATTTCTAGCTGTGTTCTTAAATCAACCATCCTAACCCTCTGACTCTCTGATTGTTCACCCACAAAACAGGGATAAGAATATCTGAATGACCTCTTCATATACTTGGTGTGATAAAATGAGAAATGGATGACAAAACACTCTGTACAAGGTGAAGAACTATTCAAATGTAGAGTATTATTTTCAGAATGCAGGTGGAAGTATATGAACTCTATTGTGAGGATTGAAAAGGAAGACTTCGACCTGAATATGTAAAATTATTACTAATACTTCTGAAGGTCATGAACTTGTGCACAGGAGCCTGCTGCTTTTATATGTTTATACTTTGATCAGTTTCTCTTTCCAAATTTTAAACACATTTCACTGCATTTTATATAAATTTAATCCTGTAGCATGTTTGCTATTAGGCATTTGGCATGGTTAATTTATGATAGGGAAATAATTCATTTATATTTTAGAAAATGGCATTTTATTTACTATCTATTAGGAAAACATTTAAAAAAGAAAGCTTGCTATGTTATCTAGTTTTCCTTTTGGTTGTAATTTCAATAGATTGATTTCTAATTCAATCATAGCACTTCAAAGATAAGCAATATCTATCTACTTAAGCATTATTCAAAGAAAAGGGATTAAAACATTTTCATATAGATTTTAAGAGCCACATCTATGATAAAAATCTTACAAAATAATTATACAAATACTTAAATCACAATACATAAAAATAAAGCATGAAATAAGGGAAACATTTGATTACTGTGCCATTTGTGATTAATATAATATTCAAGTAAGAAAATTAATAATATGAAGAAATCACCTGAACTTATTTGATAGAAGAAAAGGTGAGTGGTGGACTATTAAGTACTTTTGGAAAGTACCAGTAAGACCAGAAAGGACAGGGAAATTGTGCACTGGTGATAATTTATAATTGTGAAAAAAGCACATGTTCAAAATTATACTAATAAACTGTTTCCTTATTTACTGAAAAATTTAAGAAACATTTCAGTGGTTTGCCTTCATATTGCTACATACATCCAATGCCCCAAATATCTAACTAGTGGGAGAAAGGCATATTAAATGCTTTAAATTTTCTGAAAATAAATAAAAATTAATAGATAAGACTTGAATTTAATTTTGTGGCAATATTCATAAAAGTGAGTATTTTAGGGTTGGAAGTTACTTGAGAAGGCTAACACTGGTATCCTAGTATTTTTAAAAAAAATCTTTTAAAATTTAAATTTGGGTTTAAATTAAATTTGGAAATTATTTTTAAAACATGCTAGTTTGACTCCTGTCACTGGCAATGACACTTTTTGATGGGGAAAACTCCATGAATGCTGGGGTCAAGGGAGGGGCAAATATAAACTTCCTTTCCTTTCTGAATATAACTATGGGATCATGGTTAGTGGCTTTTCTAAGCAGGGGCTCACGGAATTTACGTTCCTCTATACTGGAACCTGAGAAGACTGACAAAAAACAGTGGAAGTGTTGCCTGGGGAAGCCCAATTCCATGATCTACATTTTTAAATGTAAGCTCTGAAGCTATCATTGGTAATGATTTTCCTTCTACTTTGCTTCCAATGTGGAATTTTGTTCTGCTCCCAAATGTTTCTATCATTACAACTGTCACTAGTAATGGAATAGTAACTACACTCTACTGCAACGATTCAAATGAGAAAACAAAAACTGACACATTTTATACTGCATCATATAACAATGGCTCAGAACCCAGTAGTTTATGAATGAAATAAAGATACTTTATTTGTTACACAGGCACTTGGATATTCACATGCCCAACACATCTGATACACTTAACAACTATGGAAACACGAATGGAAAATGTCTGCTTGTAGGATCAAGAGAGAATTTCACCATGGAAAGGTGAATGAGTGCATTGACAATTTTTCCTTTACTTTCCTCTAAGAATTTCCAAAAGTTACACTTCAAATAATATGCAACAAAAACTGATCTACATTCCAACTGGTATGCTAACTTGAACTGTGAGCATTTTAAACTTTTATCACAATGCAACATATTTATAGTCATGCTTGAACAGATTAGGTTAGTAGCATGCATTCCATTCTGCAGTATGAATACTGTTAATCTATTTCCCAACAAAAGTCAAAAGATACCCAGTGCATAGAAAAATACAAATCACTGTAGTCAATATATTACGAGACTGATCTTGGGACTTACATGGTGATGATGAAGTCCTAAAATGCCATGCCCACAAAAGCACATTAAAAAGTGGATAAACATTTTATCAGACAATCTCTAAAAAATTAAAGATGAGAGCTTTAAATTTGGGGGATGTTCTTGCTGTGTGCTTTGAACAGGGCCTTTCTGCTCACCTCCTTCTGGCTTGACTGGTCCATCAGACATCACCTTCCTGAGGGCTAGCTGGCTTTGGTCTTGGTTGCCATTGGCTGGTGGAGGCAGATTATCAGACTGAGTTCTTTGAATGGGGAGGACTCCTGCTATGCTGTGTCTGTGCTGCTTCCTGGCATGATTAGACTGACCGCTTTTATGTGCTGCTGTGGCAGTGTGGGTGAAATGGAAACCCAGAGTATGTACCTCAGATGGAACCAGCTTAAATGTTATTCATGCAAACAGAAGTGTTCTTTGCTCTATTTCAATTGTGTTTTCAAATGCCAAAATGACACCACATGCACAGCACTAGAGGATGTTAAAACTGGCTGTTTCTTTGAAAATGATGACTGGGGAGATGGGAAAACAACCATCTATCTCATTGCCTGGCTGATGCCATGTGGAAGTATCAGTGCACCTACATTTGTGAAATACCTACACTTGAGTTTTTATATATCAATTGGCTACATTTTCACAAATGAAGGGAAAACAAAGAAAAGCAGCAGTTAAGTGGGTGAACTGCTATACTTTAATTGATTTACAGCTACTAGACACAGCACATTTTGACTTTTAAAGGATTTCAGTAATTAGAAAAAAATAACCTGTAAATTCTCTGTTATCATATACAAAGTGTGATCCAACAGAAGGGACCAATTGTGCTCCTTAACGAGGTCACATTACCTCATCACATATGCTCATACATATATCAATAATATGTACTTTTTAGAATACATGAAATATGATTTTCTTCACAGATTTCTCAAAAGACTAGGAAGTTTCACACATGGAAAGCTACAACATTTCACATGCATAATTTCTTCATGTTTTAAAGCATTGGTTTGAAATGGCTTTTTCCCCTAGGTTCTAGAATTTGACTGTTGGTCTCAATACTCCTGTCTAAATGTTTTAGTGTTTTCAGGTGCAAGAATCTCATTGCTAATTTTCTACAGATACTTGTATGTGTGTGTGAGTGTGTGTGTGTGTGTATACGTGCTTTTTTGTGTGTAATGCCTGGAAAATTGGCAGCTACTTGTGCTTATAATTCCTGCATTCTAAAGAATATTTAAGCACACACAAAAAGGACACACAACACTGCTTTGCCTGCAAACATCAGAGACACAGCTACCAAATACTATGAGCCAGGGTGGATGGATGGTGGAAACAATGGAGAAACAGCCAGTTTTATTGCAGTCTATGTAAATTAAAAAAAAAAAAAAACTGAATAAGAGCATATTTATGTATTGATACTGTTCTTACACAGACAAAAGGAGAGAGAACAGAGTGAGCAAGGGATGCCAAAAACAGAAAGCAAACAGGGAAGGACAGCGGGAGAGAAAGGCAACAGATGAACATTAAGCTGCCATGCTGAGGAATTTATTTGCGTCTTTTACTTGGTTGAATGCGGAGTTGTTGCACGGCGGCTTCGGCAGCGGCTATGGCAGCCCCTGCATCTTCCAGGTGGGTCTGAGTGACGCTGGTTTTGCTTTGACTTCGAGATGGTCCGTGAGAACGGAGATGGCCTTCAGATGATGATTTTGAGCTACCAGGACTACTATGGGATTTCTCAATGGTAGGAACCTGCATGTCTGGTTACAAAAGGGTAGAACAGTTAAAGTTAAAGTTGCTCCAGCCTTCCTGCAGTCGAGCTTGGTCTACACAAAATTTGAAACTGTCTCAGGTTTATTTTAATACTGTCTTTCATGAATCATTTATGCTACTGCTTACCATAGAGTAATATGACTAAACATTTGGAAAACAGTTTTGGGGATGAAGGCAAAAGGATCAGAATCTTGAGAAGAGATAGGTTTATAAAGAGGAATACATCCTAACTAGCCTCAAGTAATGAATTTAATTTATTGTTTCTTCTTACAACTCTGATCATTCTAGTAGAGGTCAGTTAAAAGACAATAGGCTTAACATTGCTCCAGGAAGATCTTTAAGCAAAAATATAGTGAAGTTTTAAATGAGGAGTGAGAATCAGGACATATTAAATGTAAAGATTATAGAATCATTTTCTCAGGTAATTTTACAGAATGTATGGATCATATTTACTAAGTTAGTCATAGAGAGAGAGAGGTCTAGACTAAACACCTTGCAGAATGCTAGACAGGGCAAAGTCCAAATGGCTAAGCAGAACCCATAATGAACTATGAAACCTAATCTTAAGTAGTCTTTAGCACTCATTGCAGTCAGTGTTCACCATATCAACTCAATGGCTTTCTGGACATAGTCTTAGATTCAGAGCTCCTAGAACACTATATAATTCCATTCCCTTCTAATGTGCATAGAAGTGTTGTTCAATTTGATGTTCTTTCTGAGAAGTGCATCAGAGACAAGAAAACAAAACTAAAGTCTGGCATAAAAGTTGTATTTAATATTTGTTAATAGTTCAGCATTTCTAGATAAGATATCACACATTTATCCTATAACTTAATTTATGACAAGGACTTATATTGTGCTGAAGATGGTTGGTAATAAACCTCCCAAAGGAAAATCTCACTCAAATGTAATACTACATATATTGCTAAACCCAATGTATGCCACTATTATTTTAAAAATAATAATAGTTTAAAAATTAGTTTCAGTCAAGTGGCTCTATTTCTGGATTGTCTATTCTGTGTCATTAACTATTGACTACTCTTCAGCAAATACCAAAATGTCTCCGATATTGTATTTTTATAGGAAATGTTGAATTGTATGTTGTCTTTCAATTTTTTTCTTTTTCAAGATTGGTTTGTCTATTCTAGGTTCTTTATATTTCCATATAAAATTTATTAAAATTTTCATTAGATACAATTACTTTTCCAATATTGAATTAATGTCCTTGGATCTTGTCAAATATACTTATTAATTTTATTATATGGAGTTTTTGTTTTGTCTTTCTATTTTGATTTCTTAAAATTTACTATGTTCACAATCATTTTATTGTAAATAATATTGATTTTTTTTCTAAAAAAGTTAGTTTCAGTCCAACATTTAGGAAAGACTTAACAAAATTTAGCATACAAAAATGCTTTGATGACACAGGTAAAATGTTCTTGACAAAATAAGTAAAAAGAAGAATGCAAAATTATATCTATAGAGTAAGAATATATTCATGAAAAATTAGATTCAAATAATTAAAAGGAATATGCCTAAATAGAAATACTGATTATGTTTTGTCAATGTGCTAGAAGGGATTTTTATATTTTCTTTATGAAATACTCTAAGTATCTTCTAAAATCATATTATCATGGATTTTGAGGAATAGAAAAGACCAAATAGTTCATATAGCCCAAACTTCTACATTTTGCAGATTGAAAAATGAGGAATTAACATGAAGATTGAAAAGTCATTTACTTAAGAATGTGGTATCTGAAATTAGAACTCATTTCTCTCAATTCCATATCAACTCTTTACATACAATTATGTTCAATTTTTTTCTGATATTCTCTAACTTTTCAGTACACAAATAATTTATTTTTAATATTCAAGAAGACACTTAGTGAACAAAAAGACAAAAACTTTTTGTACTTGAAACATCTCCTACCCTTGGATGGGTCAGGGAAGATACCATGGCTCCTGCTTTTGATGACAGATGGCTTTGGGGACTGCTGGCTGCTCTGGCTGGAATGAGACTTGCCATGATCAATGCTTTCAGTCTGTTCTTTGAGTGGATACCACCTAGGAGTGTTATCCAGGTGAGATGTGCTAGATAAATCAATCAGCACCTGAAAAAAGAGTGCAATGAACCAATGAAATCTCTGGATTAATTAAGATTAATTACTTTTTTTCTACAAATCTAAAATTTATTCAAGGATATAAACCAAAGGACTCAATGTAACTTGTGAGGATGGTAATGCTGTCTTCCTCAGTCTTCTTTTCTTTTCTTTTTTTTTCCTTCACCCATGATATTGGGAACAATGTTGTATACATATTGGATACTCAGAAAATATATGATTACATTGAACTTTATAGTGTCTTTGAATGTTAACTCAATTATTTGAATATCATGTAAAAAGGGTCACAAGTCAATCTTTTCATGAAACTGAATTTTTTAATATGAAATTGTAGTCCTTAACTCAGCAAGCAACTTTTAAAAATGTATGATTTTAGTCACAAGAGGGACAAAATGGAAATAATGACAAAAATGGATAATTTGCAATTACTAATTTCTTCCATTTTAAAACACACTTTAATACTTGAAATAAAGATATGACTAACAACATGATGAGAAAGCACTGTGTCATGGTTTAATTGATGGAATATTTTTTTCTTAGTGGCACATAAATAATGGTACATTTCACAGTTGCATACATCCTAGTTTTGATGAGTTATAAAGAATTAATTAACCCCAGTGCAATGGGCATAACTCTGGATTCAGGTAAACAGAAAACAATAAATTGGAAGGACTTCCACATGTCAGTGTTTTGAATGAAGACATTAGGTTAGATACAGCATTATATCCTAGAGTAGTCCAGCTTATGATCAAGATAAGTCCATGGGGCTGGACTAGGATGGACTCTGAAGGTGAGGGTTTACTGGTCTGATTTGTGCAGGAAGAGTGGTACAGGGTCTTAAAAACAAAAGAAGCCCACATTATCACCTAGACTACAAAACTACTTTACACAGTCTCTAGGAAAAGGATATTACCTTTTGTAGGTTTTAGATTTCTTGCAAATAATTTCTTTTAACATACATCCAAAACTTCTGCTCTAAGAGCACTAAGATAGTTTTGGAACATCATAGATGAAAACACATCACAAGATCTTGTTTTGATTGTTAGGTCCTATTCCTAAGTTTTGTTTTTGATAATATCTGAGAAATTTTTTCTTAGGATAATTAATCATAAATTACCATGTAAAATGCTACATCAAGTTATTTATACATGCAGTAAGGAATAGCAACTGAAGAACATGAAATGCCATTTAAAAAATCCAGCTCATTTTATAACTTAAATTTGTTACCTCAAATGTCATTTGGATTCAAAGCATGATTATTGCTGAGAGTTAATAATTAATAAAACAATCAATTATTCTTGCAAATAATTATAAAATACATAAAGTAGTAGGCAAAACCATTTCTCAAGTTGCTGTCCAAACATTCAAAAAGTAACTCAGGAAATAAATTATATCAACAAAAGGATTTTATTTAGAAATGGTTATTTTATAAACTTAAGATATGGCTTTGCATCATGCTTTAATTGATGGTTTACAATGGTAGCAAATAAGGAAAAGGAAATCAGAGGCTTACCTCCCCAAGGAAGTCATTGGAAGAAAATCTATCATAATCCCAAACTGTCACCTCCAGAGTTTTCTTCTTGAGCTATAGTTCAAATAAAATTGTCATCAACTCCTTTTTTCCATCAGAAAATTTCACTATATTTATGTAATAGACTAATTTATTGTCACCCTTGAATCCTTTTCAGTTGTGTAAAACCACTTGAAATCCTATCTGAAATAATGTGGATTTATCCTAAACATTGTTTAAAATTTCAATGATTAGTTTGCAGTTCCATCTAGTGTTTGATCATAAGGGACCTCATTAATTTGTGAACAAAATGGAAAGTCTTATTTCCTATTGTTGTATCCCACTTTCATCCACCCATTTTTTTTAAATAGCAAGCATAATCTAACCAATCTTTTAATGTAAGAAATCCTTACATGGCAAAAATATCCAGGACTATTTAAAATATTTACAACATTTAAAAATATTTAAAAATTTTTGTTTCAGTGATTTCCAAATAATACAGTGACGCTGTCTTATTTTTGCAGGTAAATTTCACTCATTTTAAAGAACTCAGATTATAAGCTGCAACTTCATAATCAAATTAATCTTTCAGAGGACAAATTAAATGCCTCATTTTTGAAAGACAATTTCAACTTCTTCCTGTTCTGTTAGTATTCTCTTCTCTCTGAATTTAACCTTATAAACTATAAGTTATTTTCTGCTATTCTTGGAAAGTTAAGATTTTTGAAAGCACATGGAAGCAATTTTGCCTCAGGTCACGTATTAGTGGTGAGGATCTTTATGCTAACCACCACGATCCTTCTGCACAACTGAGCCTTATATTGCCACCTCTAAGGAGGCCTCAATTTAGGGAAGAGATGAATTCCTAAAATATTGTATGGCGCAGTATCCCATTTTGATGTGCTGAATTTTGTTTTTTTTCTTTGTATCACTTGTGAAAGTCAAAATAATAGGCAATTGAAGACGTTTTCCCCCAAAGCATAAAGATGATCCATTCTATTGAAATATTTGAATTTTGAAATAATAAATAGAAAACATTGCAATAGTCTAATTTAATTTACTTATTTTTTGGCTGCTTTGTCAAAATACATTTACTTTCACCGTATCTGAACTTCACTCACTTCTTTTCATTGGCTACATTTTTTACATGTGTTTTATTGAACTCTTTTTGTTTATATGGCAAAAATTAGTATGAGTCTCAGTATTTAAAAAATTTTACCATCCCTGTATTCAAATTAGCCCAAATCTGTCACCTAGAAAATAATCATTACTTACCTGTTCCATGGAAATACTTTTATAAATTACTGTTTGATTCCACTCAGGATTAAGACTTTTCTGAACATATTTAGTCCTTCTCTTGTATTCAGCACTGAATTAGAAGAAAAGAAAGAGCTGTTTTGATTATTCACCTTAACTGATGACTTCACAGTCAAATTGAAGGACATGCAGACTTTTCAAGATAGTGTCTTCCAAATCACTGTATAATCATCCCATCATCCTCATGTCTAAAGGCTTATTTTAAATTGAATGTACAATGACAATTTAAAAATATGTTGGATGCCTTCAGTTTTGTTTACCCTAATGAGTATTTTTTAAAATAAATGCCTAAAAATGTCCTAACAATACTATAATTTTAGAAATCTTAATCTTTCCCAAATGTAGGAGGTAAATACACAAACTATATGGTAATATCAATATCTTCTTGCCCTATAAGTAATCATTTGGTATTTAACTTTCCGCTGGTTTTGCATCTAATCAATCTAGCAAAGCTATATCATCTTGTAATTCATTATTTCTAAGACAAACACAAAAGAGCAATGAATGTATTAACTAAGGGATGAAGAATAGTTATTGCTATAGATGAAATTTTATAAGCATTTATCTGATCTTTAATGTATATCCTGATACTCTTGATAAAGTATGATATTTAATCTAGCTATAACAATTTTAATTAAATGTACATTTTCAGCTGTTGAGAATCAAACTCCAGTTCATACCCACTTTTAGAGTTAGCTCTGCCATCTTCCCTCTCTCTCTGATTTTATGCTCTTACCAGTCAGTAGCAGGGGTGGTAATTCCTAACACTAACTACAGAGTGGGTCACTTGGGGATCTGAGCTCTGGCCAGGGAAGAAGAGGCAGTTAGCATTCCATCTACATCTCCTTACCCCCTGCATTGTCAAGGAAAGTCTGATATAATTATTCTGGCACGAGGTTTGAGCATCTGGATTTTTGAAAACTCCCAGGTAAATTTAATGTGTAGCTAAGACTATGAGACACCGAGCTGATGTCTCATAACACCTCACATGTCAGCCATTGTGACCTGAAACCTATTTTAAAAATAAAGTGGTATTCTTCTCCCTTTTAACCATTCATTTGAACATTTAAAAATAAGATCAGTATTTGAAGATTTTGTTATTCAAGATAAATTGCACACATTCTTGGGGAAATGTATAGACAATCATTTACACAAGAAATTTGTTCCTTGCAATATTGTTCCTAATAATAAAATGATATTGTTTGCAATATTGTTGCTAATAGTAAGAAAATGAGAGAATGAATATATTATGATATGTTCAGACAATTGTGTACTAAGCAGCAGTTAAAATAAATTTCCACGTATAAAATATGTAAATATTAAAAGTATATTCATCAAATAATTTGCAGAAAGTTATAATGTAGTAAGGTATTATGATATAAAATTAAAATCATATGAAATAATAGTATAAATTATCTAGTATACATGCATCTGACATTTATATAAATATAATATGCTAAAAGGAAATATAGATATTAAATTCGATTGAGTAGTTAGGTACACAAGGAAGTGATTTCAGAAGGCTCTAGGGGGTCACTGTAAAATGCCTTTTATTACATATTGAAGCAAGTGTAACAAAATGTATTTCAATATTTGATATAATTGGATAACAAGTACATAGGTATTTGTTAAGGTATTTTTTATAATTTTCAGTACTTTGTAACAAAAAAATTCAAATAGTTTGCTAAACTATGTCTCCTTATATTTAGGGTTGTTTTTGTTTGCTTGTTTTGTTTTATTTTTTGATGATGGGAAGAATAACATGACCACTTTTAAGCTCATAGCAAACTTTGGCACTCTAGAATCACAGCTATTCCTATAGGAAACAATACAAGATAGTATGAGTTTTAAAGTTTCTGCTTGTTTTGGACTTAGTTAACAAAGTGGTAATACCACGGGAAAGCTACGGAAAGGACTTATGATACAGTAATGAGTAGTACAATTATTTTCCCAAATGCTAAAAATTTGAATCTGATAATGTTAACAATTGAGAACTGAGAATATGCAAACTCACACTTTTGCTAAAATTTTGGATATGTGTATATTAAAGGATATGTAGTGTTGAAATATTTTCAAAGGGATTTATCAGTGACTTTTCTTAATTCATAAATATAAATAATTGTTATGAAAATTTTCACATCCACCTTTAGACTTTTTTTTTACTTACACAGGTAGCAAACAATTATTGAATACCAACTCTGTACCAGAAAATGTGCATCTCTATCAAGCTGTACAACTGCTCAATTCTTACTTAATTGTATTAACATAGGATAATATATTTGATTATCATGATCAAGTTTGATTCATGCATAAATAGCACTTTACAAAGCAAGCACACAAAAATAATAACTTCTAAAAAATTTTTGCTTTTTCTAGGCAGAGTTCTAAATTATTTTTATGTGTTACCTCAATTAACCCTCAAATCACCTTTAAAGACAGGTATTATTTATTACCCCATTTAATAGGAAGAAAAACTGAAGCTCAGAGGTTGGCATTAAGGTAGGTTGGCAAGGTTGCATAGTTAGTGACTATCAGGATTAGGATTCAAATATAGGGAATCTGATTCCTTGCTCTTAAATACATAGTATATGAGCTTAATTGATCAGGCCCATCATAAAATGTCACTTATTCTTCTATTTTCTTAATCGGAGGTTTTATTAGGAGGGGTGTCAATTTTTTTATAACACGAAGTTGCCCACTTCAATTTAAACACTTACTTTATATGTATATGTGTATATATGTATATGTATGTATACACAAGATTGTATATATATAAACACACAATATAAATTATATATGATGTGTGTATACAAACACATGATACAAAAAAGTAGACTCCTCTTAGAGAGTTGTCTAGGAAAATTCTTAATGGTATACCTATGTGAGTATCATGGGACAAAAAGGGATAGTTATTATAGGTATTTATTTTTTTAACAGATCCATTGGGAAGCAACCTAAACTAGACACAAATGAAGATGTCCATTTTGAAAGAACATCTTAATCTTATTAAGGAGTTTGAGTCTCTAAATCTCTCCAGACTCCAGACATTCATTGCCTTGAGAATGAATAGAGGGAAACATGCTGCCCCTGCACCTCCCTGACTGGGCTGTGTATATACCAGTGAAATCTTCTGCCAACCTTTTTTGCATTTGCAATTCTGACATGCAGAGCTGGTCACACAAAGCCATTTCTTCAGTAACATTTGTATGTAAATAACCATGTTGTGCCACAGGCTGTGTTGGCATTTCACATAATGGAAAATGTGCCATAATTCTCAAAGCCATGTTGAAATCTGGGCTAGAGGTAGTGGAGGGGAGCTAAGCTGGGGGAATCTTGAATGTAAGAACAAATTCAGGCTGAGAAACAAATAGAGTTCACTCTCATTTTCCTTTCTTGTCTGGTCAATGCATGACAGTACATTCCCTCATGGAAGAATACATTAATGGTATTCCACTATGACAATGAGGACATATCTCATAATCAAAGACTTATGAATATGCAAAAATAAAAAGTCAATTTGTTAAGAAGAACGTGGTATTTATCTTAATACCTATGTATATTTTTAATTTCATCCCCTTGAAGTTTTGACTGATTTCCTTTTTCTTTCATTTGTTTTCACTGGCTATTGTGTCATAGGTAGATGCTTTTAAGGAAGTCACCAGAAAATATTTTAAATTCAATTATTTCATCTAAACCAGCAAAGAGTTCTCCACATCATTTCAATTTTAAAAGAAAAAAGATAAGGAAAAAAAAAAAACAGAATGTGGTAACTTCTTTGTATTTATTTTCATAGAATTACTTATGTAAAACCTTGAAAGTATTTATTTCATTTATTTAGTTTCCTTTACTGGCCTCATAATGTTTGTGTGTGTGTATATTGAAAAAAAAAAAAAAAAGAGGTACAGAGCATACTCCTGTGTAAGCTTAACTTTTCTAAGCATCAGTGTATTTATCATCAGTCACTTTATTTTCCTAGTTGTTCCCTGAAAGTAGAGACTATTACTGTGTTGTCAGCTCTGACCCCAGCACTTTGCACAGTATCTGGCACATAGTTAGGCTAAAAAAGAGTTTGTTAAATGAATTCTTAAAGCGTGTTTGTTCTTCTTTGGTTTCCTTTAAAATTCATTAAGATAAAATAAGTCTTGGCTATTATATTGCAAATGCATCTAATATCCATCCCAGAGGAAATAGTTTGATATGCTAACAACAAAGCTTAGAGAAAGTCCAAAAAATAATTGGGTTTGCAGGCATGATAACTAAACCTAGTTACAATCATAGAAAAACCTCATTAATGAGAAGGAAATGTGCACTTTGCCCAACAGTGTGAAGAGATACCGGAAGGAGACACTTCAGATATGCTCATTTCCACTCCTTAATAATCCAGGGGTGTATATTAAGTTCATGGACTATCTGGGTTCCTTCCTTGTTATTTTTTCACCTCCTCTGGCCCGACATTTGTTCTCTCAGAGCTTCTGAGTGTATTAATCAAAGGCCAGGAAGTGGAAATAAGAAGAAATGAGAAAACAGGATCAGTGTCATTTTTAATAAGCTAACAGAACTTGTATTTTTTTTAACTTTAGTGTTCTGCATTTTGTTAATAAAGGAAAGTTGTTTGGTTTTCTTAGTTTTGTTAAATAAGTTAGTATAATTGAACAGCCCAAACTTATCATATTCCCCAGTGCTCACTTTTTTTTTTAAGAGAGAACTGACTATTGGCTAGTTTACATTTATCACTAGCAGTAGTAATAGCAATTGCCATTAGCTGAAAGCTTATTATGTGCCTGATACTATGCTTATCACTGTGGTTCATTACCCTATGTATTTCACAAAAATCCTGTGAAATAGATTATTATTCCTGGTTAGCAGAGAATAAAATAGTTTTAGATAAATCTCATAGTTTCTAAGTGACAGGGGTGAAACTCAAACCCCAGTCCTTTTCTTTCTTTTTTCAAGTTTGTTTTTGTGGTACTGGGGATAATAACCAGAACACTATCATTGAGCTATACCCCAGGTCTTTAAATTTTTTAATTTGAGAAAGGTCTTGCTAAGTTATCCAGACTGACCTCGGACTTGTAATACTCCTGCCTCAGCCTCCTGAGTCACTGAAATTACAGGTGTGTGCCAGCATGCTTGGCCAAACCCACATCCTACGGTTTCCATAGTCCAACTTGATTTCAGTACCTTGTCATTAGTTAGGTCTCACACTGACGATCCTTAAAGATATACTCAAAGTGACTTTTAGAAGAAAGACTGACTCCTAGAACTTCCAAACAGTAACCCAAGATGTCCCAGATATTCAACCTTTATTTACATTGACAAAATATGGTCTCCTCCAAGCTAAATGCCATCACTACTATAGTGGGGCCTCCTGCCCTCACCCAGTTTCTCTAGATAAAAGACCCAGAGATTCTGAATAATGTGATTTATAATGTCTGTTCTAAAAATGACACTATCTCTTTGGAACAGAATGAATTTCACATATCAGCCCAAGAGAACTGGAGTGTGTCCTGAGATGAGAGAACTGGTCTTAACAAGAAATCCATCTTTGTGTCAAAGTGAGAAGTAAATTGAGATTTAATGGTCGGATTCTAAATAAAAAATTTAGTTATATCTAATTTCAGGGTGGTAGGTTCCATGTTTGTTTACTTTTTGTTTTTAATATTTTCTGCTTTTTGATAATTTGTACTTATCTGTATCCTGTTGCATATACCTGCTAAAGCTGTTTAGAAATGTGGTCAGAACAATTTGCTGTCGGCCTAATTCAGTAGATAAAAACTATAGAAAAATAAATGTTACAACCCAAATCAAAGTGCAAATCAACGTATATAACAGTACAAAAAGCACAACTCTAGGCATAAGAGCATAGCTTGACACTGAAAGAGAATCAACTCTACCTTGCATTCTGGACAACCATGACTTGACTGCATTGATTCCAAGAGCGAGAGTGAAGGACACAACAGGAAAGTAGGAAAAAGAGGAAGAAAAAAGTTAGGAACAGAAATAAGGAAGAAAATGTGAGAATAATAATTAGAGAAACTATACTATAACAGATAAATGACATGAGGCAGAAGATCATTTTAGAAGTACAGTGAAAAAAATACTTCACAGTAAATGCCTTGGTCACTGCCAATAATTAGGAGTAAATTAGTGAAAGAGTCAGGAGTTGAATATGAATAGCATATTAGCTGACTTTAAGCTAAATTCCACTCATTAGCATATTCTCTTGGAGAAATTACTTGAGAATAGCTGGAGGTAGGACGTTCTATCTCCATTTCACTATAGTTCTCATTATTCCCTGTTATTTTCTCTAGAAGGAACTGACTTATTCACATTGCCTGCCTGTCCTTTTTGGTTATTCAAGTTTGCAACATTCTAATTAAAATATAGCCTGTATAAAAAAAGACAGGGACCCTCATACAGTATAAAATACTTTCACTCATTTCTTAACACATTCTAATTAGAGACAAACCCTTGAAATTGATGTCCCCTTGTTTTGTAATACTGTTATTAAATAATACTAAAGCTTTGCCAGACATGATGGCATACGCCTGTAATCCCACTGGTTCAGGAGGCTGAGACAGAAGTCTCCTGAATTCAAAGCCAGCCCCAGCAAAAGCAAGGTGCTAAGCAACTCAGTGAGATCCTGTCTCAAAACAAAATACAAACAATAGCGCTGGGAATGTGGCTTGGTGTTTGAGTTCTCCCGAGTTCAATCCTGGATACCTCCCCCAAAATAATAATAAAGCTTTAATGATCACAATTAAAGTCAAAATGAAGTTGTTCTTTGTCATTTCTCGTTATACTCACTTTAAAAGAGGTAGCTGTGCAACTACATAAATACATAAATTAATTAAGAGATCTCCATTTTTAGATTATGTGGCTAGTAGGTAATCACTATGTAAAATTATTGAGGGTTTAAAAAATGTTTGCTAAATTAACGCTAGAGCAAACATACCAACTATTTTAAGTTTCTAGTGGAATTTTTGGGAAGGATGAAATTAAAGCCTGTTGACTGAATTTAACTTAGCACCTTGCAATTTTCAAATTATTTTCTGAGTATTACCTAATTTCTTTCCTCCTAAAGCTATGCCTCTCCTACCCTAGGTCTCTCAATATTAACCAGAAAACAAATTTCAAAGAAATTGGTCATATACCATGATGACACACAATAAATAGCAGATATATAAATGTAGTATATGACTCTAATTTGGATCCAATTCAAAACAACCAACTAAAGTCAGAAAACATATTTTGCAGGATTTCAATGTTGAAGGTTTGTGTTTTTTTGTTTGTTTGTTTTTGCCTAGAAAATAGCTTTGGTGAATGCTGTGTACTTATAAAGAATATGTAATTTGCTATTGATGAGTAGCATGTTCTATAAATATTAAGTAGGACCCCAATCAACTAGGAAAATATTATGAAGCAACTGGGAAAATAATAAATTATTGGTAAATTTTAAAATTATGGTTACATATTTGTATTACAATTATTTTAAAGTAAGTCCTTATCTTTTAGATATGTACACTAAAATATTTGCATAGAAAGTTACAATAGATGGAATGTATTTCAAAACAATCTGGGTGGAGGGAGTGCAGGAGGGTAAAAATGAAACAAAATTGCCCAGATAGTAATAATTCTTGAAGACACGTGATAGGTCCATGGTGGGTTCTCCGCTTCTATAGCACATTTGAAAATTTCCAAGCAAAAAGTAATATTCAAAAGTCACTCCCCAAATTGAAAGAAAAAATATACAAAATATAGAATGTTTCTTATATACCTCCATTTGTTGACTACTTATGGTTTCACCATGCTAATTTGGTTAATATAAATTGTTCAGATAAAAATGATCTGTAGAGGCCAAATCACTGTTTTGAAAGCACCCTTGAGTACTGAGTCACATATCAGAACATAGCAATTAGCATTAATTATATGAAAATTACACATCTCCAAAGAGCACTTATCGTTTATTTATTAATTTTATTTGGTGTTGGGGACTGAACTCAGGGCCTCTAGCATGCTGCCCATGTGCTCTCAGCCACATACTCAGCTCTGAGCACTTACTTTATGTCAGTAAGGTATGTATCACACAAGAGATTTAGAGATATTTTCCATTTACTTACCCAAATCAACCACTCAAATATTATTCTTAATTATTATTTTTAAAACATTGATGTGGAAATACACATATAGATAAGGGCATATCAACAGCCATTTAAAGAACATCAAACACATTAGAAAATACATGCATTTGTAAAAAACAACTAAACATCCATTGATTTTTTAAAAAATAAATTTGAGAATGAAAACTAATTCTTTACATCTACCACAGATAATTTCTTAACTGATTTCATTATTTGATTGGTCATCACAGGAGTGGTTCCAAGAATCGAAATGTTGATTTGCTCCAGAAGCTGGTTGAATTGTGATTACTGCTATTTCAGAACTCTTTAAGGCTTAATTATGAATTTTTAATTTCACCTTATCTAATTAGAAATTTTAAAGATGTGTCATATGGACAAAACTAAGGAAAGGGCACTAAATTAAGGTGAGATTTTGGAAATCAGAGATTTTAAATCCTGGGCTCTTGTACTTGAAAGACATTGCTTCTTCACTTACCCTCGCCCTGGAAGAAGGTAGACTTTAACAAAAGGGTCAGAATAGCCATTGTTGTCTCGAGGGACTAGATTTCTTGCTTGGAGAATATGTATTATGAGATTTCCAAGGTCATAGTTGATTTGAAGCTTTAGGGGATAGCAAAATAGTCCATGAATTTATTTAAACACATAATACATTATCACTCAGTATTCTGCCAGTGGTTTTTTTTTTTTATCTTATAAATAAGAAGCATCAACCCTCATTTCCATTTGATTTGAAACTAAACAGACCACTTATGGTCTAATTTAATTGGGAGCTCCCAGGCACATTTTAATTTCTAGTAAACATGCTGTTCATTCTTTTCACAGTGAAAAGTCCTGGCCTATCTGAAGTTCATTTAGAAGGAAAATAATACAACAAATGTAAATTCTATTTTTCCACTAAATTTCTATTCTGAAGAAAATACAGCATATTGCCAATATTCATAGCTACAATTACTGGGATTTGAAACTAAATTAAAGGGTAAATTTATTATAAAATGCTATTTGCATTTCACATGTTTACATAATGTTGATACTGAGATGTAAGAATATTTAAGAATGTATGGATTTTACTGCTTCTTCCTTTGCATGTGTGGATGTCAAACCTATAGCTTCTCTTTTTTGCTTGCTTTTCTTTTAGAGTAATATACTGGGATAATATAATCTTGTTTTATTTTAGAAGCTGAAGACAAAAGAAAAGTAGTGGTCTCAAAGATGCTTATTGGCTGTGGCACATTGTCACTGAATAGTAAAAGACTTATAATTCAAACAAACATTTGAGAAGCAGACATAATCCATTATAATTGAGCTAACTCATTTTTCTTTTTCATAATTGAAAGATTTCTTTTGGCATCATTTAGAATAAGCCTTAGTTTTGATGTTCCCTTTGTTTATTAAATAGAAACAGAAAGATCTATATTCAAAAGGAAAATCCATAAATAAAAATAGTAACATTTTCTTATAATCCATACAAAATAGATAGGTAGATTTATACTGAAAAAGGAACAACTAAATAAGTTAAACCTGTATCTAAAACTTCAAAATTGAAATAGATTTTCATTTTAGCATAATTTCAGTCTAGTTAAGTTTCCTGGCAGAAAAATGAATCTTTAATTGCCTGACTCAATCCAGAAAAGCCTAGAGTCCCTATGATCATCATAAAAGCCATGTGAATAATAAAGTAGTGTACCCTAAGGAAGAGAAATGGGAATTGTAAACTGTGTATCATAATGTGGTACTGAAACACAGAATAGGAAATTATCTGCAATTAATTTCCCTGAAATATAGAACAGTTCCCAAATCTTAGGGAAAAGTGTTCCCTGTGCTCTCCTTCTTCTGCCAGACCTAGAGTTCACTTTTATAAAGTGCCAAAGTCATTCCTTATTGAAGTGCAAACTTGCAGGCTACCCAAGAGAGTGCATTTCAAAATGTGCTACTATGGCCTTAAAGAACATCTAGAGATGTTCAGGGCTCAATTCTAAGACAGAAGAGATACCACCAGTGACTAATAGCCACACAGCTCTAGTGCTTATAGATTCATTATCTGGCTTTCTACATAAAATTCCATTTGTAATCAGGTTTTGCTTAAAGATAAAAAAAAAAAAAAACAGAAATTACTGCCCCAAGAAAATATCCTAATGGTTAAGAATAATATTGTTAGGACAAATTTTACCTAGAGAGTCAAAGGGAAAGACAAATAAAAGAAGAAATAACAAAATGATGATAAACTAAAAGGAAATGCAGCGAATAATAGTCCAAAGACAAGAAGTTAAAAAAAAAAATTGAGAGAGAATCAGAAATTCTGGTATTGTCTTTTCTGCATGTGAACTGATGAAAGATAGATGAAATACAGGCTTCTTGAAGTGGGGAAACAGCAGAGAGCAAGATCTGGAATACAGGAAAAATCAGGCTCCATCCTGCTACTTCCTTCTAAGTAAGGTGCCCACATTCTGCACTTCTCCGTTTTTACACTCGCACCCCACTTTTGATTTTATTTATATGTGCCTACATAATTTCTTAATTGATATTTTTGGTCTTCATGTCCTCCCTTGCACAGTATTTATTGTAGTCACTATCATATGGATTTTTATTACTTTCTTTCTATTAGTCTCTTTCTCACTGCAAATACTTAGTCATCATACCACACTATGTAGCAATTAATATCCCTATGCCATGTCCAAATTCTTTATAATTTAGTCTCAATCTATCTCTCACAGCTGATCTTCCTTCGCTTTCTGAATGCCATGCCTTTACTTATACACTTTCTTATTCCAGGAATACCACTTCACTATGTTTATCCTCAAGTTAGACCATATCTTTGTTATCCTTTGTGAAGGTGTTTATGAAAATTTCCTCTAGAGTTTGTTGGAGACAGAGCTAAGATGGTTTCTTTTCCTTATCTGACACTTACTATTTCCAAACAGTTAATTTATTGTGATAATTCTTTCTATGTGTCCTTTCTTATCTCCAATTATTTGTTATCACTTAAAACATAGTTTTCTAATAGTTCTTACTAAGAACCACACTAAGAAATATATTTTTACTATACAATACACAAAAATACAGAGAAACACCCAGATATCTTAAAATGATAGTGATCTATACTATTTTTGTTCTATTTTTCCTAGTCAAAAGTTTTTCAATTGATTTCATAAATGATAAAATCATTTTGACCTACAGTATGAAAAATGTTTCTTCTTTATAATAATTATTCAGCAACTATATAGCAATTGTTGATCAAAAAGAGAAAAAGGACAGAATTAGATTCATAAAACTCTTAAAGAAAAACCATTGGATTTCTGGGAAAATCTGTTATAGTTGAAACACATTCAGAAGTATACAGTAACAGAAGCACAAAAAATATTGATGCTGCCATTAGATTTCAAAGTAGAGAATTCCAAAGCTATGATTTTTATAAAGCATAATTTATATTAACATACTATGCTATAAAATTTCATTTTCCCAGTATAGTTCTGAATGTGTTATGGAAAAAGATTATCCTAATGTATTTACAGTTTCAATAGAACAGTGGCAAAAGTGGTCAGAAAAGATGGCAGAATGACAACTATTTAAAAACTTTCATACCTGAATTTCTCCCGTAATTGGATGAGAGACAACCTTTGTTGCATCAGTAGGCTGCAATATTAAAGACCATACATTATTTTAAGAGATAAATTATTCATAGAATTTATCATTTCATTTTTATTCTGAAATTAACTTCTATTTGGTCAGAGCACACTGCCTGGAAAATATATCATCCATTTGGTTGCTTCAGAATAACAGGGTCTACATATATTTCTCAATACAAGTTCAATTTAATAGATACATAAATCTATTTTTCATTTTGCTAGGCCTGTTTTGAAGCTGTAATTTTATACAAGCAACAATTTCAATTACTTGGAAAAATGAACACTTTTGGTTTAAAGTACTTCGTTGAAGTATTTAGGGGTTTTAAAGATCTATATTGTTACGAAAAAGAGTTTTACATAAGACCTGCCTAGAAGCACAGAAGTTTTAAACATAAAAGTCCTTTCTTGTGCTTTGTTGGTACTCAGCTTCTTCCTATGCCCTTCTAGAGTAAAGCAGAGTAAAGTGGTCACTTCCTATTAGTGGCAAATATATAATTAAAGTTCTATCCATTACAGATAAGTTCTCATCTATTCGATAATTTCTTTTACAAGTAAACCTTAAAAACAGCCTCAGGAAAGCAATTTATGGTGCTGTTCATGACCACTTGTTGACTTGTTAATTTTGCGTGAAGTATTTATATAAAGGAGAGAGGGTGTTTCCAGTCCTAAATCTATAATAGAATTTTAGGCAATGCGGCATCAATATAGAGGAGAGATTTACAGAAGTAAATCTTTTTACTTATATATTTATTTTAGAAATGAGGGCAGTCAAAAGAAGATAGCTTTATTCCAAGTCTTGTTTTATGAAATAACGAAAGAATAACATACATGTCATCACAGATAAAGTTATAGGGGCGAGGGCTAAATCTTCTGAGCCACATATCCTATATTAGTTCAACTAGTTTATTTGTTAAAAAAAGTACAGTTATTAAAACTCAAACTGCACTCTGGCTTTAAAGGATAAACTGTTAATTATCAAACACCTATGTTTATTTAATAATTATCTTTCTGTTTCAATATAAAAAAAGACAACTAAATCTCAAGAAAAAAAGTGGTCCATACAAATTCCTGTAACTATTTATATTGTAATTAAAGATTTGGAGTTTCTTCAAATCAGATATCTTGCATCTTTTAAAAATTAAAAATTATGTATTTTTTTATTTTACTTTTTGAAATTTTCAGTTGACACAATTTACATATTCACAGGATACTGTGGTAGTTTGGTAAACATTTGATAAACAAACATTATACAATGCATAATGATAGAATCAGGGTAATTAGCATTTAATAGAACACAGAAAAACCTAATGCTGCACGTTTTCATTCACATACAGAAAACAGAAAAGTTGATCTCATAGCAGTAGACAAAAGAAGAGTATTCAATCGAGGCTAGAAAGGGAAGAAAGGGAGTAAGATTAAATAGCAGAAACCAAAATACAGTTAGACAAAGAGAAAGAAGTTTTAGTACTCTATGGCACAATAGGGTGACTACAGTTCATAACAATGCATTATACATCTTAAAATATTAGAAGAAAGGAATTTGCAGATTCACAGGACAAAGAAATTCTTGTGTTTTAGCACATAGTTGGGGAATAACTGAATAAGAATCCCCCATTCTAGGGTCCTCATGCAAATCTAAAAAATGGTTACTGATAAATTGTTTTGTTTGATTTTTCTTTGAGAACTGTACTTTATTTGACATATAATCATGGAAATATTTTTTTTTTAGTGAGGAGAATAAACTAATAGGTCATTTTTAGTTGTCCTGGGGTTCTGCTATGAATATTATGGAATATTTTAAATTATGGAGAGTAAAAGACCAATATCCATTGGACACGGCTATAAAAGCAAAAATTGACGAATGAAATTAAATAAACTAAAATGCACAGCAAAGGGAAAAGTCAGCAGAATGAAGAGACAATCTACAGAAGGAAGAATATCTGCAAACTATACATCTAACAGGAGATTAATATCAAGAATATAAATGGAGCTTTAAAATCTCAATAGCAAAAAACCAAATAGCCTGATTTAAAGAATTATCAACAGACCTGAATAAGCATTTCTCAAAAGAAGATAAACATATGGCCAAGAACATGGAAAAGTGTTCAATATCAATAATCATCATGGAAATGCAGATCAAAATCACAATGAGAGATCACCTCACTGAGTCAGAATGACTATTATCGAAAAGAATGGAGATAAGTGTTGGTGAGGATGTAGAGAAAAGCAAACCTCATGCACCGTTAATGGAAAACAGTATGGAGATTCTTCAAGATTAAAAAGTAGAACTACCACATAATCCAGCAATCCCACTACTCTGTATATATCCAAGGAAAGGAACTCAGTGTGCAGAACAGACATCTGCACTTCTATGTTTATTGTAGTATTAATCACAATAGATAAAATATGGCAGTGTTAAGCCAAGTATACATCGGCTGATAAATAGATTAAGAAAATGTGGTACATACACATAATGGAATGGTATTCAGCCTTAAAGAAATAAGGAAATCCTGTCATTTGTGATAACATGGATAGAACTGGAGATCATTTTGTCAATAAAATAAGCCATGCACAGAACAAGAAGTACTGAATGATCACACTCATAAGTGGATCTAAAAATATTGACCTCATAGAAGTTAAGATTATAATGGTGGTTATCAAATATGTGGGAAGATGAGGTAAGGGGAAGGGGGACAGATTAGTACATGTGCACAATGTTATAGCTGAACAGGAAGAATAAACTCTAGTGTTCTATGGGATAGGAGGGTGAATATAATTAAGAATATTGCAATCAATAACATTTAAAGGACAGAATTCTAAATATACTGTGATAAAAAAAGAAATGATAAAATTTTAAGGTGATGGATATGTTAATTACACTGACATGATCATTACCCAGGATATACTTGAATCAAATGATTAAAATGTACATCATAAATAGATACATATGTTAATGTCAATCAAACACATAAAATAATAAAATGCTTAATAGATGTGATCTAAATATCTACATATAAAATTATGCTAATTATGATTTGCATCTTTCAGTTCTATTACTTTTTATCACATTAATAGACTTTAAAATTTAATATTTAATTAGTCTCATACTAAATGAAACAAAAAGAAGTTAAAACTATATCTCAAAATTATCTTAGGAACATATGATGTATTTGGATATATTGTTACCTGAGGTAGGGATATACAAGCTTCAGATCATCATTTGATGTTTTCATAATTGCAACATAATTTTTTTAAATTGTAGGATTTGGGGAACATAAAAGTACTGCCTTTTATGTATACTACATTTTAATGGGTCAAAAACATCATTAACTATGTTTATTCATTCATTCACTCAGCAAAAATGTTTCAATAAATTCTATATTTGCTAAATGTTAAAAAAAGATGGAGAAATTATAGCCCCTTTCTTCAATACTGGTAACATATGCTGACTATGATTTTTCATTTAAGAATATACATATATATATCCAAAATAATCAGATTTGATTAAAATTACTATCAAATGAGTTGACTAATATCCATGCTAGTATCATCCAATAGGTTTTACTATGTGACACATAAATAATTTTAAATATTCTAGTATTCACACTAAAAATACAAAAATATGCATTGAAATAATTTCAATAACATATTTTATGTAACCACATTCATTCAAAATATTACCATTTCACATATCAACATAAAATTGTAATGAAATATTTTACATTTGCTTTCTTCATACTGTCTTTGAAACATCTATCACCTGGAATTTATATAGAGATCAGCTCTCATTAGGACTAACCACAAGTGGCTAGCAGCTACTTGATTAGGCAGTGTAGCACTATACCTTAGCATTTTAGCAAAAATACTGTAACACTGCATAGGCCCACATTCTTGATATAGAAAAAATGTCAGAAAACCTCTCACTATAATTTCTTTAATGTTGTTCCAACACAACTGTTTTCATCTTTTAGTCATCAACTAAGATGTTAAAATACTATAAGTCAACTTTGTTCTCCCATAATACTAATGAGACTCAAAAGTGAATGGATGCTTCCATTCACAAATATTTATTTATTTTGCTCTTGTTCTGTAAAGTCACTAACCTATGAGCTTCAGGGGATATAAGTTAAAATAAGAAGTGGTTCTTAGTTTTTATAGAGTTTGTAGTCAAACTGGGAGGGTTAAACAAGTAAACAAGTAACTACAATTAAGATATAAATTGTCTTAAGAGATATATAAAGCATTTGGCACTTTAGAAGGAGGAAGGAAGGGTATCTTCTGATATTAGGGAAAGATCTCAATATGTAAAGATTTCTGGTCTTCATATTATTTTTACTTAAAGCCCATCACTGGCTCTTTATGACCTGTAAATGGTAGTGCAAAGGTTAGGCACAACCTATAATATTCTCCAATTTTTTGACTGTCTAGGCTTCTACTTTTTTACCCCTTTAGATTTTGTACACCTATGTAGACAACTTTCTATTTGTGAGATTTTCTTCATGCTGCACTTTCTGCCTGGAATCTTGGCCCCTCTTTCCTGTTAATAAAGTTGGTTCATTAAACACCAGCTTTCCTAACCCATTCTCAAGGAGTCCTGACTCTACTTCTTAGTGGCTTCCAACTATACACCTTCACTGAATTTGACAAATGATTCTTACCAGTAATTAGGTCAGCTCTTCTCAAAGTTCAAGGGGCATCATACCCACTTGGAGAACTTACTAAAACCCAAGTGGCTGGATCTCATTTCCTAAGTTTCTGATATAGTAGACAGGGGTTGGGGTCAAAATTTTGCATTTCTAGAAAGTTCCAGAGGGTTCTTATATTGCTGGACTGGGAGTGTGCTTCAAGAACAACTCATGGGTTTACATGCTATGGAGGGATTTTTCCATCTTTGCATCTTGGATATAGAGCATGTGGCACTGAAAAATATCTGTGGAAAATGGGAATAGGTTGGAAACCCTAAATAAATACAGAGTTTATTGTAAGGATATTAGTAAAGATTTGACAGCATTGTGCTTACTATGATATTTTCCCAAGGAAAACCGTTTGACTCAGCCCTTTTAGAACAGGTAGAATATGGCCATAGAAGGAAATGGGGCAGAGGACATTCCAAGTAGAAGGGATGTCTTTTAAACAAGAGAGTGACACAATTAGATAATTTATAAATTGTCTTCATTGTCATCTACTTTTATAAGAATAAAAAATTAATTTTGTGTTCCCCTTTAATTCCCTGCAATTTTAAAACAATATTAGAAGCATTTGTTTCAAATGAAGATGTACATTAAAAAATTGATTAGTGTGGAAAGGTGGATAAAATACAAAATGGTGAGAGTATGCTACAGGTTTCTCTTGTTTCTTATTGTCCTAAATTTTCCTTATCTCTATGTATTTTTTATTTTATATTTAAATTATAAATCTCAGGTAATGTTAAATTTTCTTTCCAAAAAAGATGCAAAGTCAATGTCTTCTACACAAAGAAGCTCAGATTCATGCAACAACAAAGAAAAATAACCAGAAGATATGAAATATCAGACACATTTTTCAAATTCCTCATGATATTCACTACTGAAATATTTTAAGAAATGTGGACATCCATCATCTTGATACATCTTGATCAGTTACACAGTCAGAAGAGGAAAAATGTTTTTTTGTTTCAATAGATTGTTAGGAAATGAGATATCACAGAAAAACACTTTAGAAAATGATATTTTATTTCCTCCCCTGGTCTGAGTGAAGAGTCCATAATAAGATTACACCAAACACTTCTCACCTTGCTACTGCTGTGCTTCTTTTTGCTCACTGAAGGTGACCCTGGCTGCCCAGGGCTGGGAACAGAACTGGATCCTGCTGATGTAGGACCAGAATGAGCATGAGATCCCTTCTCAACCACTGAGGACAGGACCAGGGGTGACTGCTGTAGGGAAACCTTTTGGAGCTCTGCTGCCAGCTGTTTGGGATCAACCCCTGGAGATTTTGCTTTATCCACTACAACAAAATGAAAAGGTTTCACATACTTCTCTTTTCACTGGTACTTAATTCCATGGAACTTACTAGAGTCTAGGTGACAAAAAGCAAACTGTTACTTATAAACCAAACTAAGGTTTCAAAATTAAATCAACTTAATTGCAGTTGTCTGGATTAATTTTGAGGAAGTCTAGAGGGCCCAGAAAAGAGTGACAGCATGCTGGATTATAGAGGAACACAGAAGTTCCTATTATCTTCAGAGAAACGTTTTTAATGGTTTACGTGAAAAAAAACAAAAAACAAAAAACAAAAAACTGTATGAATGGCATGTATTTTATTTTGTTCAGTGGAACTCATTTGTATGATTAAATATTTTTCCTTCTCTAAATCTTACATACCTCTTTCTTTTTAAGGGGAAAATTTCACAGAAAATACTTATATTAAAAAATTTGTTAAAATGCCTATAGAACTTGGTCTGTTTAGTGTAGTAACCCAGATTTTAGAATTGTCACTTTAATCCTAGGAAGTACTTGATAAAAGTTAAATCAAGGAAAAAGTGATACTTTTAGTCTTACAATTGATCTAATAAATGTGTAGATTATATTTCTTATCTAAGAAAGAGTTAAGTCTTACACCATCTACTTACAAAATTACATGTTGATTTTTATTTATTATAAAAAGCAACCAGAAGGTTCAGCAATAAGTGTTACAAGTGCCAGTCATAGGACTGGGGGTGTAGCTCAGTGATGGAGCACTTGCCTATCATCCTAGCATGCCCAAGACCCTGGCTTCAATCCTTAACACCACCAAACCAAACCAAATCAAGAAATAAGAAAAATAAGTATTAACTAAAAATTATATAAGATCAAAAGAAAGTTTTTCACTAAAAATTGTATAAGATTAAGAGAAATTGGCTCCATGGATTGCTTTCACTAAATGAATTTAAAGAATTAAAAATGTGGACTCACACAGCAAGGGCTTCATGTGAATTTCTTACTGAGTCTAACAAGCAAACATGTGCTTCCCCAGAATGTTAAAAACATCACTGCAATGGTTTTGATTTTGTTAAAATTTAAATAGAAATCTATAACTTTGTCAATATCTGTTTATTTCTTCACCTACAGCTACATTTTCCTCTACAACTGCTTGTGTATCTACATCTTTATCTACAGTTGAAAGTAGATTACTTCTACCTACCAGCTTTTGGTGGCTCATGAAGTTCCAGGTGCTGAGGATTTTCTGAATCTGATAGCATATTGAGATCCCTAAAAATTAAGACAAAACATTAAGAAAGAAATTGAGGAAGCCTGAGACAAAGGGCACTTTTTTCCAACTACTCTGATTTTTTTTTCAGTAGGTAAATGAGAAGTGGTTAATGACATAAAGCAACTTCAAAGCATGCTCACCCTTCTAAACCAATATATATTTGCAATGCTGTTAAAAGTCAGAGCTGATAAAAATGATTATTTAAGGTGAAATCTTTATGGATTAAATGTAAGTTCATTTGAGATACCACACACATCCATGAAATCTTAATGGGTTCAGGCTTTTTTTTTTAAAAATGAAGCATGTTTCAATAAAAGCATGAAAGGGGAGAGCTATTGATATAATCAGAAACTAAATTAGCTGAATTCTGTTTATGCTTTAGACTTGGATTCTGAACACAAGAAATCTATGAACTTTGTTTTCACTTTATTTTCTAATTACTGAAAATCTTGCTGACTGGCAAAGGTTCCACCTTAACAATTAAAAATTAAAAGAGCCATGAATAGCCAAAAAATGGAAACAGAAAGATGGGGAAAAACTCACAGTCTTACACATATTTCTGCTTCCCCACTTTGCTGACTAATGATACTCTGTACTTCTTCATATGTTTTAGAAGTTAAGGGAATTCCATTCCATTCCAATACTTGCATCCCTAAAAAGACAAATTTGAGTATAAAATCAAACAGGTATGCTATCTGTAGTCTGGGTCCACAAGGTATAGAAGACATTTCTTTGTATTTAAAAGTCAACTCAGCACACCATTTCAGAGAACATCATTTCAAAGTTCTCTGTAACATTCTGTATTTTGATTTCATCAACTTACCTGAGAACATAAAATATATTTAATACAACATGCAAAATTTTGCTTTAGAAGACCTATAAATGTTAGCAAACACATGCATGCTGTTCACACTGCTATTAAGAAAATATTATTGAATATATATTGCTTAGACAAATTCTGTTTAGAAAACAAACAATTAAGGAATATAATTTGCCTTTGGGGAGCAAGCTACTAGAAAAGTATAAACTTCCATAGTCTATCATGGAATGAGAGTAGCAGAAAAAAGTCATCAAGATTTTCTTGTTAAACTCTCTCCAGAAATTGCTGCATCTTGACTTTTCCAAGTAAAACAGATTTTACTTTGTATCTTTTTCTTTGCTGTATGTCAGATATTCCTGAATACAGTAGCAGGAATGTCATAGGAAGGGCAGCCATGTGACTGTGACTTGTGCAGTGAAGACCCTGTGCTCAGAAAGGCTCCATACTTGAGGCTGTTGCCATCTCAAAAACTTTTAATAATGTGTGAACAAACAACTCACATTTTCATTTTGTAAAGTGTCCCATAAATTTTGTAGCTGGCCTTGCCTGGCCAGGACATTTTATTTTTCCTCTTTACCTAAAAAGATAATTCTATACAAAAAAAGCAAAATAATTACATAATTGATATTTAAACATTTTACACCTAGTTTCTTTGGTCCATTGTATATGAACTACCAAAACAATTTAAGGTACACATTTGGCATGACTCACATGGAACTAATATGTGACTATGTGAGCTGGATATACAAAGATGAAATCATGCCACTCAGTGCTGAAATATTTGAGAATGTTAACCAGCTTCACCTGAGAAGAATGTGTGTATAACATAATCTAAATAAAATAATAATTTTATTTATCAGGTTCTTTATGAGCTTTGCCCTTTTCCATGTTGTTCACCACTGGCTTTAAAAGAAAATTCTAAATATGTGGCTTTAAACGTTTTAATGATCATGATATTCATTCAAAGAAAGCATATTATAAGTTGCAATCAAGTAAGAGAAATGCTTTTCCACTCCAATGAAATACCAAAAGAAGTCCATAAAAAGGCTCACAGTAACACAAACACAATGACATTTCTATAACTTACTCCAAGAAAACTTTATCTTCAGATGGGCCTTATAGGTTTATTTCAACAATCCAAGGCTGTTGCACACATAAAATAAGAAAATTATGTAAAAGACAGTGACAACACCTCTAAAGGAAAATTTGACACACTGAGAAAGGAAAGCAAAACACTTTTTAAAAGTCAAGACAAAAAGTACATTCATAAACAGATGATTCTGAATTGAAACAAATTAATGCTGTTATAATTCAGAAACTGCATTGTCACATTTCTGCAGGAGCATATTTTATTGAAAGAAATAATCACATATCTTCCTTCTTTTTCTGTTGAATTTATCTGTTTCTTTACATCTTGAAATAAAGAGCAAATTGACAAAAAGTAATTATTCAATGAAATGAAAAAATGCATCTAGTCATAGAAAGGAAAATCATTCAGTATTGTTAATAAACAATACATTTTTTTCAGTATTGCCAAAAAATTATAGATAATTGGGGTCTGCCTTGGATATCTATCTGGGACGATGAACTACTTGATCTGCTGTCTCATAATGGGCCAGCTAAACTACTTTCCTACTCAGTTTCTCTCCAGAGTTGGTATAGTCCTGCAGTTCAAAAGATTGTCAGGTTTTTTGTTTGTTTGTTTTTTTATCTTGGTTTGTTGCCCATGATGAGATTCTATAGGAAAGGTGACAACTGGAACAGTTATCTAATACTTCCCCTTTCCATTGTTGAACTTCCTAAAAATACTGTGAGAACCATACTAAATAGTAAATGGAAAAATACGAAGCACCCTGTATTCATTTCAGAAAATGGTTTTAGAAGTTGTGAGAATTAAACATGTAACTTTAAAAAGATACACTTGATAAATCACATCAATGGAATGAAGGACAAAAACTATATAATCATCTCAATGGATGAGAAAAGGCATTTGAAAAATATTTATTATCCCTTCATGATAAAAACAAAGAAGAAACCAGGGACACATCATAATAAAGATCACACATGTTAAGCTAGTAGTTAACATTAAACCAATGGGGAAAAGCAGAAAGTTTTCTAAGATCTGGAACTAGACAAGGATGTTCACTTTCACCACATGTTCACTGTGTATTCAACACAGTATGGGAATCCTAGCCAGAGCAAGACAGAAATAAAAGATATCCAAGTTGGAAAAGAGGGAATCAAATTCTTACAGTTCACAAATGACATGATCTAATATATAGAAAGCCCCATAAACGCCACCAAAAAACTATTTGGGCTAAGAAACAAACTCAGCAACGTTGCAGGATACAAAAGCAACATGTAAAATCAGTAGCAGTGCTACATGCCAGAAGTGAATTATCTGAAACAGAAATAAAGAAAGCAATTCCATTTACTATAGCTACAAAAATAACCTATTAATAAATTTACCTGAAGAAGAAAAAGACCTCTAGAATGAAAGTTATTAAACATTTATGAAATAATTTGAAGAGGATACAAAAGAATAATGGAAAGAAATCTCATGCTTGTAGCTGAAGAATCAATAGTGTTAAATTTTATACTATCCACAGAAATGTATAGATTCAAGGCAATCCCTATCAAAAGAGCAACAACATTCTTCACAGAACTAGAAAAAAATACTTAAAATTTATATGAAACCACACACACACAAAAAAACTGAATTGCTAAGGCCATCTTGAGCAAAAAGAACAAAGTGGGAGGCATTATACTACCTGACTTCAAAATACTTGAAATGTATTTGTTAAGTGTAAAAATTCTATAATTTCAAATGCACAAAAAGTTTTTTGAAAATCATTACACTCTGGAATGTCAATTAAGTAATATTTTATCATGTAATAAATTTGAATGCATTTTTAATCTTAAAATACGTTATATACTGTTTTAGAAAGACTTCCTAGAAGATCGCATACACATGAATGATGATATTTATTAATGTGAGCAAACATTCACATTTTTCTTATGTCAAGATGTGTGCTGAACAGTTTTTCAGGTTTGCAAGTGAACAGATACATGATACCTATTGTAACAGCTTCCAGCAGGAACACTAAGACATAATGTGGATTTTGTTGAATATATAACAGAAATGACAGGATTTGTTGCTCAAAAATTTCAAACCTAGTATGTCACAAAACACTAAAAAGAAAAGGACAGTTACTAGGTAATTCTAGAACTTTAGAACAATCAACATTAAGATATTCTCTTGTATATGTCTTCATATTTCCAAATTAATTTTGAATGTTCCTCAAACTGGTTAAAGTCAGTCTTAACTTTATGATACAAAATTTCATGCTATTTTACCACTTGATTTGTTTAATATTTACCATTATATCATGTGGTTACACTTATTTCATTAACAGTCAAAATCTTACAGGTTACTGTATATTCAAACATATATCACATCAAAGCTCATGATTCAAAGCTCATGCTGAAGCTCATTTTCTTCTTCCCATATATGTTTTTCCAGCACCTAGCATGTTACCTTTATGTCTAATATTTGTTATAAAAATAAAAAATCATATTAGAAAAAAATTAGAAATAACTTGGCACTTAGTAAAAAGGCAAATTCACAGAGGAGCAAGTCCAAAACTGTTGCAGGTAAATCAACAAACATCTAGATTCATTAGTGATTAGGAAGTGCAAATTAAAATAAAAATGCAATATTACCTAACTCATCAGATTGAAGAAAGTGTGAAAGTCAGAAAATGCCATGTGTTGAATGGATATGGGATCAGGAGACCCTGACCTCTCCAAGGAAATTCATACTTGTCAGATGGTGTGCTCCAGGTTATTCCCACTGTGATGTGAGAATGCTATGACTAGGATGTGATGCAAAAGAAGCTTGTTTATTAAAGGTGTAATTATCTCTTAATGAGATTAAAGAATGCAACTGTTTCAGAAGGCAATCCTGCAGAAACTAGTTAAATTAAACACACAAATAACCAGACATCCCCTTCATGAGTATTTTTGGAATTAGGAAAATTGGGCATTGAAAGTGTAGGAATGTTAATGATGCAAATACTTGGCAGAAGTTGGAAGAAACAGAACATGACTGGTTAACACCAGAAGGGGAATCTATCTTAAAAATTTGGCAGGTAAAAACAAGTGAGAAACAGGATCTGGTCTATAGAGCAATGATATTTAGGTAGATTTCAATGATATGCATATGAAATTACAGTATATATTTTACAAATAAACAGAAGGGATCACAAAAATTATAATAGTTGCCCAAGAAGGGAAAAAGGGAATTGGAGAAGAAAATAAGAGAAAATGAATGAATAAGTGAAAAATACACACAGGAGGGAAGCTAGCATGAACCAATAAGGATGGTGTGCTATGAAATGAGGATTTGATGCATGTGGGGGTACAAAGCAAAAGTGAGAAGTCTAAACTTGAATAAACTCAAATAATGAATACACACACGCACAGAGATTTATGTATATTTATATCTGTGTGTGTGTGTGTCTGTGTGTGCAATATTTTTGTAATTTCAGGGGTCCAACACATTATTCATATCAGTTATACTAATTGCTCATTCACTTTTATGTTAACATATGAGAAATATATAGATACATTTTATTCTATTTCAACAAATATACTTTTTATGATTTATAATCTTGACCTATTTATATAGTATCATAAAAAAGAAGAGAAAAGGAAGCATAGAAGAAAGGGATATGAAAATAGGAGGAAGGGAATATTTAGCAAAGGGGGAAAACAAGTTTTTTAAGCAGATACCCTCAGTGATGATAAGACATTAAAAACCCTGGTATATTTACTTGAGGAAATTCATCTGTAAGTATGAAATCCAAAGGTTGGGAGGTATCTCACTGAAGAGCTAATATAATAATTTTGCTATTTTTGTCTTTATTTTTGCTATCATGTTTACTCTTGGTACTCATAATTCAAACAAAACTTAAAACAGTGCAAATATACAAAAATGGACCTACTTTCATTGAGTCAGGCTCCATTTTCCAGCTCTTTCCCTGGTCACACATTTACATGGTATCCTAGCTTTCCCTGATGTACATGAATACATTATGAATTTAAACGATCTCAATATGTTAGTCAGCTTTCTGTCAGTATAACCAAGTAACTGAGATAATTTACTTACAAAATGTTTATTTTGGTTTGCAATTTTGGAAGTTCAAGACCATGATTGATTGGTCCCATTGCTTTAAGTCTGAGCATGTAGTAGAGCAAAATCTTTTACATTACAAACCAGGGAGTAAAGCAAGAGAGAACAGGACCAGGGTCCCTCAACTTACTTCAAGGACATGAACACATTGACTTTAGGACCTCTCACAAGGCCTTGAATGGCTCCACCATTTTACAAAAGTGCCACTCCAGGGAACCAGTGTTAAACACATGGACTTTTGGAAGACATGCAAAATCCAAACCACAGTCCTGAATGAAGGTATAAGAACAACTTGCATTAACCAAGACACTGCCAGGAACATACTGGAAGAAGGATAATCTGACTTTTGTTTTATTGAAAATGGAATCTGAATTGGAAAAAATATTTTTAACCCAATAATTTTAATGATGTTTTCACATACAACTGTGTGAGTGTGATATAGCATTAAAAAATTAAAACGTGTCACTTCTCAGTACAGAGAATATGCACTATTTTCAGAAGGATAAATGTTATATTTATCAGAAGTTTATTTTATGAATTACCTTGCTGCTGATTGCTAACAGTTTAAACTTTCTCTTCACCATTATCAAACTGTGCTCACATTTAGTTTGGTTATAGCTGTTGTACCTTCAAGCAAGTTGGTTAATCTGCCACCCTTAACTCTCTCAAGGGAGATAACACTTGCTCTATACCTAGTTTATTTCTGCTCCATGATGTGGAGAATGGGAGAACTATTATAGAATGGGAAACAAAACGACAGAAAGTGCAATATTTGAGCTCCAGATTTATATGAGAAATTTAAAGAATATTTTTATTCTTTAAGAATTTTTATTTTATTTTATTCTTTAAGAATATTTAAAAATTTATTTTTAAAAATAAATTATTTTTACTATCTACAACTTTTCCTTACAAATGCAATAAATTTCTCAAGCATAGAAATAAGGTCATCTTCTATTTTGTATTCCTCACATTTCCTCTCACTTCTTAGTGGCAGTTTTCCAAGTTCTTGATTTTTCCTGGTTCCTAAGGTTTCTATTTATCATCCTGATATGTAGCTTCCCCCTACTCCCAGCCAGTGCTATGCTTGTTCCTGGATTGGTCAGCGCTGGGTTTGGAAAATGCAATGTTAAGTTTGCATCTAAATTTGGTTTAAATTTACATGCCAAATAAAGTATTGAGTGTCTAAAGTTGATAAAAAGCTAAAATGCATTTCATTAATTTTAGCTATTTGCATTAAATTTTCATCAGAAATTTTGAAAATGAAAAATTGAGACATCAAAATTTTACTCTATTAAAGAATATATTTTAAAAAATATGTGATATGTCACAATGGGCTCTCAGTCATAAAAAAGAATGATTTTATGACATTTGCCAGCAAATGGATGGATCTAGAGACTATGATGCTAAGCAAAATAAGCCAAATCCCCCAAATCAAAGGTCAAATTCTCTCTCTGATATATGGATGCTGACACACAATGCAGGGTGGAGAATAGAAGTTCATAGATTAGACAAAGTGGAATAAAGGGAAGGGAATGGGGATAGGAGTAAGAAAGACAGTAGAATGAATCTGATTTAATTTTCCTATGCACATATGTCACCCCACAGTGAATCTCTTCATCATGTACACCCCAAGACTGGGATCCTAATTAGAATAAGATGTACTCCATTTTTATAAAACCATGTCAAAATACAATCTATTGTCATGTATAATTAAAAAGAACAAAAAAAAGTGATGTCCATTTTCTCTCCACAGTATGAATATAATAGAATTTAAACCCATTAGAAATTTTAATGTGAATTTAATAAGTGCATATTCTTCTAAATATCAGTAGTATCAAACTTGCTGTATCTAAAATCTACAAATTTTTGGTAATTGTCTACTTTTTGTAAGTCACTGTATATTTTGTATTGAATATGAAGATTAAAAACAGATTACTAAGCAAAAACATATGGAAGTATAACATTCTATTTCCATCCTTGGACAGGAATGCAGGCAAGATTTCCGCAGAGAAACATTAAATAGCTTGGATATATTTTTAAACTGCTCACAATTAGAGAAATTAAATTCTACATTTGAAACATTCGTTGATTTGGGTTGTAATCTTGAGCAATTTACTTTCCATGTCACTTCTTTCACTCACATTTTTTGGTAATAACAAGCAACTAAAATCAGTGAGGTTAATATATGCATATGAAAATTCCCAAATAAAATTAATTTATATAAAAAAGTTCTCCTGACATTGGAATGGCTAGTTATATTCCCTTATTCAACTTAACTGTGTTTTAAATGTGTAAATGTTAGAAGAAGAGTGAATGGATGTGATCAATACATATTATGTGCAAATATTGAAATATCAATGAAGCCCATATATTTGTACAATTTATGTGTTAATAAATATAATAATAATAAACTAAGAAACTATTCCTCCCTAGAAAATTGCAAAGCAGTTATTTGCTGTGTGTTAAAAAATTAATTAAATTTATATTTTAATTGAAGAGTAGGGCACATTTCCAAACTCATTTTATAAGGGTAGCATTATCCCAATACCAAAGCCAAAGAAGGGCACTACAAGAAAAGAAAATTAAAGGTCAATGTCCCTGATGAAAACAGATACAAAAATTGTCAACAAAAGACTACCAAAACAAATTCGACAGCAAATTAAAAGTTTTTTCACTGTGATTACATGGGGGTAGAATTCTGGGAGGCAAGAACAATTCAACATACACAAGTCAATAAATGTGATATACCACTTCAATGGAATGGAGGAAAAACTCAACAAGTGCAGAAAAAGATTCTGACAAAATTCAAAAATTTCCATGATAAAAACTCTCAACAATTTGGTATATAGGATATACTGTGAAACAATGAAGGGCATAAAAGTGAGCCAGCAAGTAACATGATACTCATTGGCTGATAAACTGAAAGCTTTCTCTAAGACAGGTGTGGCCACTGTCACAAAAATTTCTAATCAAATTCCAGCCAGACCAAATAGGGAGGAAGGAGGCAGGGGAGGGGTGAAAGAGGTGGAAGAGGAGGAGGATAAAGAGAAGGAAGAGAAGAAAGAAGAGGAAGAAGATGAGGAGAAAGAGGAACAGGAGAAGTAGTAGTAACAGCAATAGTAATGGTAGTAGTAAAAGGCATCCATATGCAAAAGGAAGAAATAAATTAGTACAGATGGCATGACCTTATGTATAGAAGACACTTTGAATTCCATCAGAATATTGCTATAATGAATAAATTCAGTCAAACTGCAGGATAAAAATCAAAATATAAAATTCAGTCACCATTCTATAAACTAACAATGAATTGCATGAAAAAGAAATAATTTAAAAATCCCATTTACAAAAGCAACAAAAATAAATAAATTACTAAGCCATACATTTAACCAAGGAGATGAAAGACCTTTACAGTGAAAATTAAGACATTGAGAAAAAGATTGACGACATAATTATATGGAATGATGTCCCATGTCCATCCATTGGAAGAATTAATACTGTTAAGATTTCCATACTGTTTCAGTAATTTTGTAGATTAAATGTGATCCCTATAAAAATTCCAAGGACTTTTCACAGATATAGAAAAAATAGTTTTAAGATTCATATGGAATCACCAAAGTACCCCAAATAGTCAAAGCAATTTTGAGAAAGAACAAAGCTGGAGGCATCCCACTTTTTAATTTCAAACTGTATTACAAGCTGTAGTCTCCAAAATAGTATGGTACTAGCACAAATGCAGACACTCAGACCAATAGAACAGAACTGATATCCCAGTAATAAATCCAAAAATATATGATTAACTAGCCTTAACAGGGTATCAAGAATACACAACAGGGAAATGATATATTCCTGTTTCTGGGTATATATCTGAAGGAAAAGATATTCTCTGTTTATTGCATTATTATTTACAATAGCTAAGACATGGAAACAATCTTAGTATCTGATGATGGATGAATGGATTGAATGAATAATATATACATAGACATATATGTAAAATATACAAAACCTATAAAAGAGGAAGAAATTTTTGCCACTTACAACAACATGATTGAAACTTAAGAGCATTATTCTAAATGAAATAAGTCAATTAGAGAAGGATACTGTGTGATCTTACTCATAGGTAGATTTGAAAAAAGCTGAACTCACAGAATCAGAGTGAAATGGTGGTTTGCCAGGGGAAGGGAGATGGCGGAAATGGGAAACATTGGTCAAAATGTTGAAACTCTGAGTTACAAAATGAGTAAGTTTTGGGGAATCTAACATTCATGATGACTAAACTTAGCAATACAGTTATATACTTAAAATTTGCTAAGAAAGTAGATCATAGATATTTTCACCAATAAATAAATTAGTATGTCAGATGACTGATATGTTAATTAGATTTAATAATTTATTAAATTAACCAAAGCTAATTAATTTAGTTTTGCAATATATACATAAATCAAAATACGGAAAGTAGTAATAAAGCAGAAGAAGTCTTTGAAAAAGATTTAAAAAATAAAATACTTGGCTTATGTTTGAATCCCTGACACTATATGATTATTATGAATGATAGTCAAAATTAGGAGAGTGATCCTTTGATACACAATTTCTTTCATCTCTAGAAGTAGAAAAGTTATAAATACTATAGAGAAGTCATTTCAAACAATGAAAAATCAGCAACCATGTTACCTTCCTGAGAGAATTTTCAAAGAAATAAATTATGAGTCAAGTTATTTCACAAGAGGTGCCATTATTTTCTTCTTTACATTGCATAGAAGAGTTAGCAAATAATCCACTTCAATTCGATAGATGTTCAATAAACAATGACTGGCATTTGATGGTTGAATTCCATAAAAATGTTCCCCATCCCTTTAAATTAATAGAATTCAATTTCAAATGTTACCAATCGATTTTATAATATAAACAACATTGTACAATAATTGATTTTTCCATTGAAAAACAAGAATTGTCTAAGAAGAGTTCAATAGCATATCTGTCATCTGATATATAGTGAACATATATCTTTTCTCTCCAGCTTTCTCACATTTATGCAGAGAAATAGTTTCTCATAAGCAAACAGGATTGCAACATAAAAATAAAGGCAATATAGTTCTAAATGAATTATGGAAGACATTCTTATGTATACCATCTAATTATAAGGAGTCCTTTTGATGAAAAGGAAGGAAATTAGACTCATTTAACTTCTGTTTCTATGATATTAACAAAGAGCACCAATAAAGGATATTTAAGAAAACAACAACAAAGTCATTTTGCCCACTTTTCCCCCCTCATTTTATCTTCACAGTCACCCAGTAACATAGAATAGAAATATCCCTATTTTTTATAGATTGAAAACTCAGTTTTATAAACCACATTTAGATGGTTCAAAAGTCAGGACTCTAGATTAGGCCTAAATTCAGCAATATTAGTATTCTGAAGGCCTATTTTATGCTTAGGTTATCCAGAATATCTTATAAAATTTTGACTATTTTCATAGCTGAAACCTAAGATTTAAGTGCATAACAAATATAAATTAATATATTTAATTGAGATTAAATTAACCACATTAAGTCCACATATATTTAGTCAGTATGTGTCAAAGAGGGTTCTAGATTCTGGGCCAGTATTGTCAATTGGTTATGATTTTGGATCACACAACTAAGGAGCAGAATAAGAGCAAACACTTTCAGAGTGTACATGAGGTACTGAGGGAGCACCTCCAGGGTTAGAATGAGGCAATGGGTGTGAAGCTGGAAAGTGGAGATGGGGACCGATCAAGAGTTCCAATGGGTTAGTGTATGTTGTGCAAGGCCTTGTAGGTTACATTATATTCACACTTAATTCAGTTTATGATATTAAGGCATAAGAGGAAATGTTTACAATAAACCAATCAGCATTGTAATAACATTCTGCCATTTGGAGAGGACATATACTTTCTTTCCCATGTTGTTCCTGACTTTGGCAGGTTAGTGACAGTCAGTCTTTTATGTTTTCTCTGTATCTTGCACATACTTTTATTGTTATTCAACACACATTATTTCATTTTTGTAACTGTCTCCACTGATGTTCTGAGAATTTCTATATCCATAACACATATGTTTACTGAACAAGTGAATGAAATCAGACAGACTGGAAGCTTGGAGAATGATTAAGATAAGAATTCAAAATAATAACTGAGTTTACATTATTACGTTAATATAATTTTCAGAAAATGTTATGATAAAAAATGGGATTTCTGGCAATCAGTTCTTCAAATCAATATAGTACTTAAATCTATTTTTCATAGTTCATTAATGCAAACTTCCTAAGCACCACATAACATTGGGAAGGATTTTATTCAATTTGTTCTCCCTAAATACTTAAGGTGATATTGGCAGAGACAAAATTTTCATAAATAAAGAAGTATCATATAGTGACCTTCCTTCATAAACACTTAAAAATGCAGCATTTACATCTTTTGTTTTACTGAGATGTGAATTGACAGTGATAAAAACGAAATATTAACTGCCATCTAGAAAATCACACAAATATACATTTAAGAGGTATGGGTTCCTATTAAAGGATATGTATACTGTATTAATTTAAAACAAGACAGAATACTTGGATGCCAAATACTCTGTAGTTTTGTTGTTATATATAGATTTTAAGTTTTTTAAAAATATATTTGAGTGACTTTAGACTTACCTAATATGGAAAATATGCATAGGAACAAATGACTGAGCATATTGAGGTCATTTTCACTGAGCTGAATTTAACATACATGTATCTGTGAAATTTTACATATAAATTTTGTATATATATGTGTGTGTGTGTGTGTGTACATATACATATATATATATCTCATTTCTTACCACCTCCCCCATCCTCTTCCCACCTGGGTTATTTCTAAAGCTTCCCAATTACTTTCCTTGTTTCTACCTTTATTCCTTTCAAACGACAGACATCATTACCCTATGTACATGTGTGATTAACAAGAATGTTATGAATGTACATCATGCACAACCATAGAAATGAAAATTTGTGCCCCATATGTGTACAATGAATCAAAATGAAGTCTGTAGAAATAAAAATTTAAAAAAAATTCTTAATTTGGCTATAAGAGTAATCCTATTTTAACAGTGTTCAGCTTGTGTCAGGTAAATGGCTTCTCATCTCACATTTACAGTTACCTATAAGATTCAATCTCTTACTTCTCTAACTGAAACTCTTGCTGTCCTCCATACCATGAGTTTCATCAGTTTCAGCCAGACCAACGTCTTCTCTGTCTTGCCATTCCTTGGCACATACCAGATGCTCTTGCTCAGGGACTTTGCCCTGATCATTCCTCTGCCTACAATACAGGCAACACCTGTGTCACTCCTTCCTCTCCTTGGTGGCTTTACTAAAGTCTTCCCTTCTTTCTGAGGTGGTCTCTGATCAACCATCTAAAAATGAAATGCCACCTTCCTACCTGCCATACCTACTCTCCTTTCTTTATTTTTCTTCTTAGCATTTACTACCATTTAATATATGATATTGATGAAAAACTTTTTTTTTTTTCTGTATTTGCTACTAGAATGTAAGATCCATGCTTTATTTGTTGAAACTCCAAAAGGACCAAGAAAAGAGATTGCTTTACCTAGTATAAACTAAAGTTATTTTTTTAATTAAATGGATTTAATGATGATGCTCAGCAAATTCAAGCACCATAGGGAACAGTGATGAGGATCCTGGGCATGAGTAGAGAATAAAGTAGCTTATGAAACCATATCAGGAATCTAATTTTTTCCACCACAGTGAGTGAAACTCAATAAATATATGAAAAAACATTAATGTGAACTTGTTGAGTACTGAAATGAAAACATGTGTTCCTATAGAATACTGTTTCTGCTTAAGCTCTGGTCACTCTATCCAGAATATATATAACTATCAAAAATTTATGAGTGGAATAAATAAAATCCTTGAAAGATCTGTATGGTTTCTGCAGTGTCTTGTCCACAGAAAATAATAGTTTGCTCTTGAAAATTATCTGAAAATTACTTGGAATTCTTGGGTTGCAAGAATTTAAATCTGTAAGCTCCATTTAGCCATCATACTGGTTGTAGTGCATGCAGAATTGAACAATGTATTCTGCATCTATTTTCATTTTCTTTCAATATCATAATGAAAAAACCACAAACATCATTAGTTAAGGAAAATAATTTTCTTTCCCTAAAGGCATCCTTTCCATAGTTTTCAGATTTATTTTATATTTTTATTCTTTCACATCCTGATCACAGTGGAAATTTTGGGTCCACTGCTTTTGGAGGGTCTTGGCCCTTGTGAGAGCAAGAAGAACCAAATCATTACATTTCCTTCTAGGATACACCTATCAGAGTAGCTACTGAGTGAATGCTGTGACCTATTTTAATTCTTCATTATTTCTCATATTTCTAATGTTCTCACCTCTGCTCCTTTGTCGCAACAATTTCTCTGAACTTCAGTCTATCTCCTCCAGACACTTTTTCATCATTTCACTATTTCACATCAGTAGGTTCTTGTATTTCTGCAGTAAGTTCCTCAACATCCTTCACCAGGAAGTAACATTTCATTCAGGAATAAAGCCAGGTCTTGTAAGACCTGAAGCTTACACAGTTTTATAAAAAAATATTAATATTAAGCACAGGTGGATATTTGTTAAAAGATGAAACAACAACCAATTACAAATCTTATAAAGCTGACATGTGCCACAATTCACAAAGATTTCTAAGCCAACCCTAGTCTTGTAAGGAGCTATATGGGAGGGAGGAACACTGAAAGTCATGATTTATCTACTTCTCATCTCACTTATTCTTTCATCCCTTGTAATTAGTTTCATATTCTTAATTCTAGTTCTTGGATCTCTACCTTATATACTATATCCAGCTTCATGTTGCTCATATACTATCACCTAATCTCTCACCTCCAAACTTTTGACTCCATGTTTCCTAAGATTCAATCTGTCCCTCGCATCTCTTCAACAGGCAAAGTGTCTCACAAGTCCCATAGACTTAATACCAAAGACACAGTAAATTTCTGTGACTTGATGAAGATCACTCTAGCAGTTGAGGAGAAAGATGAACCAGACGCTAGGTCGTGTGACTCAATACCATAACACTGTTAATTGACATGATGTGTTTTCAGTGACTAACAGACTAAGAAAATATATGGACAGATATCCATTGTACACATGTCCATAGATTTAAATCAGAATGCTAAGTTCATTGATTAACCTATGGGTCATAAGAAGAAAAATTCCAAAGACTTTTGAAAGTTTAGTCAGTACTATGTCTTTATAGTTAGAAGGTAATGTATTTACATGAAACCCATGTCACATGAGACCCTTTAGTCACTTCAGGCACTATAATTTATTTATGCAGATCTGATATTTATAATGATACATATCATTATATCAGATACATCTACCTGTTTAAAGCTCACAGGAAGTATAAACTTTATCAGGTGAGTAGTCATCCATGAAAATAATTTCACCCATCCTTAATAAAATAGCTTCTGTAGGTCTATTGTGTTATAGTTACATAAGACATCAGCTCTTTTCATCCTCACTTGTAACCCTGTGACTTACATCTTGAAACCTTTTAATTGTACAGCTGAATTGTACAATAAAAGATGACTCAGAGAAGACAAACAATTGCCTAAACTCATGAAGATGACACTAATTCAGAGTCTTCTGACTCTAAATTTGATGCTTTTTCCATCTGGAATATGATATATTCCTGTAGTTCACAGTTAAGACTTGAACATGTTTCACAATCTAAACAGGTACAGGTATGGGGCATGAAATTCAAAGTTAATATAGCAAAAATTATTCTTACCATCTAAGATCTCCAAAGGTGAAAGTAGGGATAATTTCTGCACCATTTACAATGTGCCAAACACAATGTGTTTCTGATATATAATCAATCTGATAACAGTTTGGATTGCTATTACCATAAATTTCCAACTAAGAATACTCAGATACTAAAAATTAAACAACTTATCCAGGTAGCATGTACTAGTCCTATCTTAAATCTTAATCTATCTCACTTTAAAAATATGCTCTCTATTATTAATCAAAAAGCAAAATCACTTGAACACAAATAAGAATGATCTTCTGATAAATGTCAAAATAAATGGGTACATGAGAGAAATATCTTTGTCCTAGCAATGAAACTGATCATTAATATTCTGATCTGATAATAGTGATATTATTGCAGCCTAAAAATGTATTACAATCTACCAGTCTACGAACAATTGTATTTTTATGTATACGAACAATTTGTATTTTTCTTCCCAGAAGAGTTTCCTAAATATCTATTAGAAAATCTCTGTACCATCATGAAACATAACCTTGTCATGTGTACCTAACATACCAGCTTTAGAGAATTTTGAGAAATCTCATGCTAATTGCCAATCTGTACCTGGTATTCCCCCACACCCCCGCCCCCGGAACAAGAACAAGGAAGCTCACTCATCTGTGTGCTGTGTTTCTTGGTCTCCAACCTTGATCACTGCCAAGCCATCTGTAACATATGCCAAAAAAGCATAAGCAGAGATAGAGACTTTCTTGCCTGGGAACATTCTCCCTTAGTTACACAGGAGTGTGTCCTCTAAGAATACTACTGGCATTAGCTCTTGTACCACAGACTTCTTCATGGCAAGGACTTCCAGAGGCCACCTTCTAAAATAAAAATCACCACTCCTAAAATGGTTAGCATCACTCTAACAGTGAGTACTGATTCTCAACAATAAATCCACCAGTATTTTCTTGCTAGAAATTGTCAGTTCATCTTTAAGAAGGTCTAGCTGGTTGGATCAATATCAATCACTTTCACTGAAATAACTAAAAACGAAAAATTTTAAAATATACATGAACTAGAATTTATGCACAGGTAAAATCCCTCATAGACTAGCTTACTGACAAACAGTGAGGGTTTTCTCATTTCTGTATAGGTCTTATGGTCTGGGAGAGCTAACTTGCCATAAGCTCTAGCTAAATACACTAGTAAACATCTGGCATCATTGGTTTTTAACTTCTGCTCTCATTGTGCTTCCACTGATTCATTAAGAAGGTTCTTGAAGCTACATTAATATTTTAATACTATATTCCTACTTTAGCTCCAAATAACTTTCAAAATATTTTCCAAAAAATTTATTCATTATAATAGTATAGATATTATCTTCAAAAGATTTTACTAAATTAACTTTCAAACAACTTATCAATGGACATAAATAATTGTTTTTGGTTTGTTGGATAAAAAATATTTTAAGTCCTTATTGATTCATTTTTTTCTTATGAATATTGTTGGAATTATAAAACTATCATTCTAGTATTATATTTTTTAATTAATATGTTATGATACAAAAAAGGACAAAATTTATTTGGAGAACAAGAAATACAGTGATAAAATAAAGCTTAGAACTAAGGATATACACACAAAGTATTAGATTTATCCACTATAGTTCCCAAATAAATTTCTATTTTATTAATATTTTCTATTCTACCTATTTTGAATATATAATAATATTGTTATGGGTTGGCATAGAAAAGCACAAAATTAATGTTAAATAATTACTAGTTTTTTTTTGCTTATATTGTTCTTAATGTCCTACCTTACTTTATTGAATTAAGAATATAGTGACTAAATCTCAGGTAAAGCAAAGACTGCATTGTGAATATTTTTAAGGCTCAAATATATAAGAATATATATAAAAATATTTTTTCTACAATAATCTATACATTTGGTATAATAACTACCAAATCTCAACAGACTGTCATGAAAATTAACAAGCTTTTAGAATTTATATGCAAGATCAAAGGGTCAAAAATTGTTCCAAGAGGATTTTGTAGAATAATAATAGTTTGTTTTCCTAAAACATGTCAGGACTTAATAGAAAGATATCATAATTAAAACTGTGATATTGTAGGGGTGAAAAAGTAGACCAGCATCATGGAATATAAAACTCAGAAAAGACCCATACATGTGCAAAAAATTCAGTGTGTGACATACATCATTGTAGACTAGTCAGAGTAATGATGTACTATTCAAAAACTGGTGCATAAAAAAATTCCCTACCCATATTGAGAAAGAAAACAAAACTGAACTATGAAGTTTCTACTCCAGATGACAGATAAACTAGAACTAACTTAATTCTGTGACTATAAAGAGATTCATGAAACATACAGTTTTATGATTTTTAGAAGAAAAAACTAATATTTTCAGACTTTAGAGCATGAAACATTTCTTTAATTTGCAAAACCTAATAGATCAAAAAGATAAATTTGACTATATTACAATATTACCTGTTTAAAAGAGAAGAAACTCAAAAAATAAGCCACATACTAGAGGAAGATATTCCCGTCCTACATACTTGGCAAAGCATTATATACAGAATATATAAAGATTCTCTAAAAATCAATAAAAATACACAAAAAAAACAATTGAAGGGTAAGGACAAAGAATAAGTAAATCACAAGTGAGAAAAACTGAAGAGCTAATATGAGTACTAAAATATGATCATGCTCAACACTATTAAAGGGAAAGTAAATGAAAAGGACAGAAGGATATCATTCTGTATTACTGTTAAAATAAAAGGAATTGTAGGCTCTGTAGTATCATTTAAGGTCTGGTATTGTGATGCTTCCTGCTTCACTTTTCTTGCTAAGGATTACCTTGGCTATTCTGGGTCTCTTATTTTTCCAAATGAATTTCATGATTGCTTTTTCTAATTCTATGAAGGATGTCATTGGGATTTTAATATGAATAGCATTAAATCTGTGTAACGCTTTTGATAGTATGGCCATTTAGACAATGTTAATTCTACCTATCCAAGAGCATGAGGGATCTTTCCATCTTCTAAGGTCTTCTTCAATTTCTTTCTTTAGTGTTCTGTAGTTTTCATTGTAGAGGTCTTTCACTTCTTTTGCTAGATTGATTCCCAAGTATTTTATTTTTTATTTTTTGAGGGTATTGTGAATGGGGTAGTTTTTCTAATTTCTCTTTCAGTGGATTCATCAGGGAGGTATAGGAATGCATTTGATTTATGGGTATTAATTTTATATCCTGCTACTTTGCTGAATTCATTTATTAGTTCTACAAATTTTCTGGTACAATTTTTTTTTTGATCTTCTAAATATAGAAACACGTAACTGGCAAATAGTAGTAGTTTGAGTTCTTTTCCTATTTGTATCCCTTTAATTTCTTTCTTCTATCTAACTGCTCTGGCTGGAGTTTCAAGGACAATGTGAAATAAAAGTAGTGAAAGAGGTCTTATTCTAGGTCTTAGACGGAATGTTTTCAATTTTTCTACATTTAGAATTATGTTGACCTTGGACTTAGCATATAGAGCTTTTACAATGTTGAGGTAAAAAAAAATAGCATGGTATTAGCACCAAAAAGATCTGTAGACCGATGGTTCAGAATAGAAGACATAGAGTCAAATCCACATAAATGCAGTTAGCTCATCCTAGACAAAGGCACCAAAAAACATACATTGGAGAAAAGATAACCTCTTCAACAATTGGTGCTGAGAAATCCATATGCAGTGAAATTAAATTAGATCCCTATCTCTCACAGTGCACAAAAATCAACTCAAAGTGGATCAAGGACTTCGGCATTAGAACAGAGACCCTGCAAAAAGTAGAAGAAAAATTAGGTCCAAATCTCTACCACATTGGCTTAGGATATGACTTCCTTAACATGACTCTTAAAGTACAAGAAGTAAACTCAAGGATCAATAAATGGGATGGAATCAAACTAAAAAGATTCTTCTCAAAAAACAATCAATTATGTGAGGAGAGAGTCTACAGAACGGGAGAAAATCTTCACTACACACGCCTCAGATACAGCATTAAGCACTAGGATATATAAAGAACTCAAAAAACTTAACACCAAAAAAACAAATAACCCAATCAGTAAATGGGCTAAGGAACTGAGGAGATATTCCACACATGAAAAAATATAATTGATCAACAAATACATGAAAAAAATGTTCAACGTCTCTAGCAATAAGTGGAATGCAAATCAAAACTACACTGGGATTCCATCTCACTCCAGTTAGAATGACAATCACCAAGATCACAAACAACAATAAATGTTGGCAAGGATGTGGGAAAAAAGTTACACTCACACATTGCTGGTGGGACTCAAATTGGTGCAACCACTATGGAAAGCTGTGTGGAGATTCCTCAGAAAACTTTGAATATGTATAACTAATTAGAACAAAAAATACCCCATGAAAATAAAAGGAAATGTAGGGAAAGAAGAATAAGAATTTGGAGAAACAAGAACACCAAATGGCCACCAATGAATGTACAAAAGAGTACAACATCACAGAGAAATTTGGAAAATTTACTATAGTTGTAGTATCCACATAACTTTCTCCTATGTTATCTATCAAGATTTACAGTCATTATAACCCAGGAATTTGACTTAATTTTAGGAGAACCTCCTGGACATGTGCACTACGAGACTAATTCAAATAATTGTAGCATTGTTGCAAAGAGTAAAAAAAATTGTAAATAAACAGAATTTTTAAACTGTAGTTGTGACATATTACAATGATAAGAATTCTGCTCAATTGTTGAATAGCATAATTCCGCTCAGTACTTAAAATAAATGAAAATATATCTCTGGTTTGGATATATCTCAAAAACTTCATGTGACCATAAAAAATGGCACAAAGATATGTACAGTAAGATATTATTAAATGAATCATATGTAGTTGTGGATACCTATACAACACTGAAGAAAAGTAAGCAAAAATGTGACTCAAATTAAATCTGGTCGTTTATTCTAGGGCAGTAGTAGGTTTGTGAAAGGAGGGGTGGCTACAGGATGCTTTATCTCATTTACACATACTTATTTCTTTTAAAAATACAAAATATGTAAGGTCAAATGTTAAGACTATAATATGTCTTAACATTTAACTTAGACTTAACATGTTAGGCATATGACTGCTGGCCATTGACACGCAAACATTTGTAATGAAAATTGGCCAGTGCCCAGTGAAGTGTTAAATTGCATACATCAAACTGTGACTCTAGGAGGCATTCCTCCCTGCCAAACATCCCCTTCTCATCAGAGAAGGAATCATACTTGGGAGATGCTGAGCTGGGCATCTTAATAGGTGAGATGAGCACAAAGTAGCAAAAAATTGTGTAAATGTGGTAAGGCCATTTTCCTTACTGGGGAGGGGTGCAGACTAGAAAATCAAGGCCATTTAAAAATATTTATTTATTATTTTTAATTGGTGCTTTTATAGATATAGATAGAGTTGAACTTTGCTGTGATATATTTGTATATGTACATAGGATAATTTGGTCAACTTCATTCTGCAGTTCCTTCCTTTTCCCCAACCCCCTCTCCCTTCCCTCAATACATTTCTTCTACTCCATTGATCTCCTTTCTATTTTCCATTTTCCCTTTCCCCCTTATTTTACTCTAGCTTCACCAAGTGGGAGAGAAAACCTGAGATTCTTGATTTTCTGAGTCTGGTATATTTCCCTTAGCATGATGTTGTTCAGTTCCCCACTCATGAAGGTCACACCCTGACTTCCTGTAGTAACTATGTAATGAAAAATTAACCATTGAGTTGTTTCAATAAAAATGCACAAGACTGAAAGCAAAACATGCTTGCCATGTAAATGTGAACAAATCCAGAACAAATGTGTCAGGCATCAAACTATTTCACAGTAGAACTTACTATTTTGAGTTGAGATCTTAACTTTAAATGTAAAACTCCTCTGTTTTGTGCCCTTCACCTCTTACAACTACACTGTTTTGGAGCTTCTGAGCTGAAAAACTAGCAGAGAAAAATCTCCATGTTCAGCCACTGCACAGGAAGATAGTACTGCATTTTCCAGATGGAGCATTCATTTCTGTAACAATCCCTTCTCTAACCCATCCCTGAGATCTGAATATAATTTCACAGCAAAGAAAAACACTAAGGAAAAAAATAGCAAACCAACCTAGAGTAAATTTATGAGCAATAAAGCTCAATGTTGTGAGAATGTATGCCCAGAGGAAATAGTTTTCATTTTGTTCATCTTTCCTGAAAAGATAATCAAAAGTTATATTACAAAACATCGATGATGCTATAAATGCACATGGTTCTTTACAATGTGTCACTTTATTTGCCTCACATAAACCTCTGAGGAGCTACATTTTAATAACTATCCAATTTTTGTAACTGAAAATGAGTTTGTTATCACATTTCTTCATACATTGCCTAAACTCGTTTTATTAATCACTCACTGTGTTGGACACTGAGTATATGCAGAAAAAAAAAATCACAGTGTTATAGGACTTAATAGATGTGTACACGGAGTGGTATGGGACACAGAGAAGAGTTTATCAGATTAAAAGAACCAAGTTTGAGGTATTGACAATTGTATTATGAATGTTCCAAAGTCAAAATTTTCTAAGATTGTAATGATACTGAGTAGAGAAAAGAAAGCTTGTAACAGAGGAGACATCTGATTTTTGAACCCGTAAGATAAGGTGATTATACTGAACTTGGTATTGATATTGTGACATAAAAAGGTTTATAATCATTTGTATAAGGATAAAGATTTAAATGATAAGTTATAAATAAACTTTCAAAATTCATATATTTGAGTTTATTTTTAGATATCAAAATTAGTTCAGAAAAAGATACCAATATGGGGAGACCAAAATGGGAAAAAATATTCTGTAATATTTAAGACTCCAACATTGGTGCACATTTCAAAAGTCAGCATTGTTGGTCTAAAATTTGTTAAAATGCTTAATCCTAAAGCAAATAGCAAGAAATAGTACTTTAGAAACATAGATCGGCAGTTAAATCCCCAGCAAAACCTCATCTTTTTTTTGGAGTAAATACTAATAATTCTGTGATAAAAATTATTGCCAATTCTTAGCATTCTTAAACCCAAAAGTTTCTCCTATTATTAGATAAGACAAATTACCCTGTTCAGTAAGGGTTTTCAAGAAAGATTAAATCAAATCTCTTTTCAAACAACTAATGGCAGCAGTAACTCAGAAAATATACCGGGAATTCTTTTGTCATTTAAAATAAGCAAGTACATTCAGAAAAGAGCTTATGAGTATCAGAAAACTTATATGATTGGTATGATTTAAATGGATAAATCAGAGAACAAAAATAAAGAGGAAATTTGAAAATATTCTTGCTTTAAGCAAAGTCAACATCATCAAAATCTGTGCCATGGAGTGCTGTAGAAGTGTTAGAATGTCAGAACCTGATGAGTCTGAAAAACCTTTTAAAGGAGAGATGAACAAACTCAGGAGAAGCCTTTGATCAGAAAACTCTTCTGATAACAGCTTTGTTGTTTGGAATAGAAAGACGTAGAGTTGAAGAATTTGGTAGCCAACCAAATTGTCATTTATATTTTAAATCATTTGGAAGAAAATATTCAACCTGTAAGGGCTCTGTTGACATATTTTTGTATTCAAAAAGCAAGCAAGCAAAGATGTACTTGGAAGAGATCGCTAATTCTTAAGTTTATCTGGAATTCATTATGCAGACAGAGAAATCTCTATGTATATGTTAATATACGTAAACTTTTTCCCTAGGAAAAAATTTAATTCAAAGGATAGAAAATTAATTAGCTTGATTTCCTTCAACAAATACATTTTTAAAAATTACTGATCATGAAATAAAATTTTTAAATGAAAACAAAACCTCCAGTGATAAAAAATTCGTATTATAGTAATGCTTCACATCAATCATAGAAACCATGATTGTATCTCAACCAATCTACTGCTTTGAAATGTTTGCAAAATCTATCAGGGGTTGAGGTGGAAGGTCCTAAGCCCTTAGCATATAATGTATAAAGTAAATACAAAACACATGCATGCACACACACACACAACACACACATAAATCACCAGAAAATATACTAATCTTAACAAGGTAAATGCTCTTGCACTCTCATTTGGGTGGTGGACTTCTCCCTAGGTAATCTTTGGATGTAAAAGGAATGAGCCTTTACTATTTAGCCTGGTGGCACAGAACATAGAAAGGGTATGATTTATAGTATGTTAAATTAAATATTGCACAAAATATTTAATATAAAGTCTATTTAAATATCAACAATTAAGACAGCATCATGAATTTAATAGAAACATTACCAAGTGTTTTATTAAAGATCTATGGTTTAGGAGTAAATAAACTAAGGTGGAAATAACAAATAACAAATTATGGGTGTGGGTTATATAAAAACTGAACTAGAGTTCCATTAGAACCAGAGGATCTGTGCCCACAGAAAAGCCTGAATTAGCACTATGGCAAAACTTGGAGAGAATACATAAACAAAATAATTAATACAAATTAAATAAATGCATATAGTATTTAATGATTTTCAACTTAAATCAGATAAATTACAAAACTATTACTTCCAAAATAAGATATAAGGGTGTTAGTAATCTTCCATCATGAAAAATCACAAAGATAATTTTAGGTTAACTAATATTCTTTCTTGAATGAGTTGTATTACATCTATTTTTAAATTAAACTTCTGAACTTTAGAAATGCCACATAGGCTAGCAAGATTGAGTATCACTTCATCACAGTATGCTTCATTGATACTATCCTTAAAATCACCCTAATTTGTAGCATTCACTTATTCCCCTAGTGGTATGTTAATTCAAAGAAGGCTATGAAATTTTATCTGTAGATCATTCAAGTATCTTTGCCAAATAATATCAGTCAATTACTATCGCAACTTTTATTTAAAAATAAAAACTGAGCATTCAGTTTCCTTCTGGAGTCTATTATGTGAAAGTGATCTGTCACTCCATTCTTTGAAAATGGGTCTCAATTCAGGTATCCTAGACTGTAACACCCAAAGAGTGGTGTTAGCCCTGAAAGATATAGTTATAAGAAAATTCATGCAGTCCCACTGTTTTTCTGACAATTGTTATTTCTTGATTCATACAGCCTTTCCTTCATTAGATATCTGGCTAGCTCTCCTAACCTTTCCTATTTTATGAATATGATCAGAATATTTTTGGTAATATGCTTTCAGTTACACATTTGTTGATACACTGCTAAACTGGTATTCTGAAGACAAGCAAGCAAACAAGCAAAATATAAGCAAAAAAAGCAGCATTTATAATGTTTGCCTATTTTAACAAGCATAAGTATTTCCATCATGACCAACTAAAGCTACCAACATTATGTCAATAAATTTGGAAGGAATGTATACAGTACATTTTAATGAGTTGGATCAAGATGCATTCAGCACAACATTGAAGAACAAATACTACCTCCAGTTTGTTTATTTTTATAGTGTATCCAAATATCAAAGGACATTTTTGGTAGGTTCCAAACTATTTGACTTAAAAAGATGATGGTGAATTATTTCTAGCATAATTAAAGGTTTTAAGTAACAAGAAGCAATAGTTAAACCGTGAAATGACAGAAAATGTTTTTTTTCCAAATGAGTATTTAGAATAAAAATAAAAAGGTTGTATCTACTTTATGATAAACAATGTTTACTGTAAATAATATCACTGTAAATAATATTGCTGGAAGCTCACAAGCTATAAACACACACATATACAAATGTTTGTGTGTGTGTGTGTGTGTATGTGTCTTAGAGAATTGGAATATGTGAGAGACTACATTATATGATTAACAATTGAAAATTATCATTTTGTATTTTGAGAATTCAGTTGTAATACTATATGGAACAGAAAATATGTCTTACATATTTCTAACCACTGGTTACATCTATCAAACAACTACTTTAAAGCACTTATAAAGTAATAAGGTGAGTATGATGTAAAAGAAGACAATACCAAGCATGGGGGTTGAAAAACTTTATTATGAAGGTCAAAAAAAATAAATATTTTAGACACTGCAAATCACATGTCTCTGTCATGAATGCTATCCTAGTACTGTAGCAGGAAATCACCTAGGTTCCACATGAGCATTAATGATCCTGCATGTGTTCTAAAAGACATGTGATCTACAAAAACAGGAAGCAGATGGATTTGACTTGTGGACTCTCTGTAGTTTGATGACTTGACCTTTGCTTGTACTGAATCATCTTTTGAATTTTTGTAGTTCTGCTTTCAATATAATTTTTCTTTTATTTATGAAGCATTATTAGAGATGAACAAACTTTTTTTTTTAATGAAATTTTCCCAGTTAGGGAAACTCTTGATTCATTAGTTTCTTTTAAACAACATAATCCTGTAGCTAACCAACTGCCAAATGGACAATGCAATCCAAAGTAAAATGAATATGTTTGTGGACAAAATTTCTTTTATATTGCTATACCATGATTTCACAGTTTATCATAAGGACAAAAGCTTACCACACAGTAATGAAAGAGGAAATCTGCATATTGAACTAAAAGGTATTTAAAATGAGTACATTCATTTTTCTTTGTTTTGAAATCTCTTATTCTTACCTTCCATAAGTTTCCCTGTCTGTTCTGCACCTCCCCCAGGAAGAATTTTGGCAATATAGGCTCCAATTTCTCCACCATGTCCAGGGATTTCTTTACCACCTACAATTCTGATGCCTAATCCATTACCTGTATTGAAGAATTAGCAAATTAGTAATAATTCAAGAAGAAACTACATTTATCAGTTTTAGAGTGCACAAAAAGTGGATCTGGTACCAGGAAACTAAGTATAACATTAGCAACAGCAGTACATTATCCTGACTTCAATTTTAGTTTAAAAACTAAGGCACTGCCAGTTTTTAACTAGATACATTATAAAAATTTTATAAAAGGATATTCTTAGTGTAAGAAACTCCAAGTGGAGAATTCACCTATGAAACTAAGGAGCAACTTATTGACAGAAAGGCAGTAATGGCTGCCATAAATTGAACAGATAATCTGAGCATACAAAAGACCTCAACTGATAATGTGAAAACATGATGATAACTTATGAATTATTATTCACTTTTCAATCTTCACTTATCAATGCACACTGCTTGTGGCATAATAAAATTGTTCTTGATTGATGAATAACCCAGTGAACTATTTCTTACTCCACAGGTTTATCTTTAATTAACCAAATGGAAAGAAGATAGAGAACAATAATTTTGAGAAACCTAATTGAGATAGGTATAAACTGTTGATATTTTAAAGTTATGTGTTTTTTGGGAGAAAATCTTTGCCACACACAGTTCAGATAGAGCACTAATCTCCAGAATCTACCAAGGACTCAAAAATTTTTACACCAAGAACACTAATAACCCAATCAATAAATGGGCCAAGGAAATGAACAGATACTTTACAGAGGAAGATC
>JAJEJO010050368.1:2856-33088 GCA_020662805.1 Glaucomys volans
CGCTCCCGGGTAAATCTCACCTGAAGCCGCAGCGCTGAAGCAGCAGCCTCATTGGTGCATTATAATAGTGGGATTCATTATACCATATTAATACACACACATAACAGTTTGACCAGTTTCCTTCCCCAGTATCTGTCCTTTCCTTTTCCTCTTCCCTAACCCCCGTTCCACTTGCATTATTCTATTGGTCCCCCTTGTTTTTATTAGTAGTAGTAGTTGTGTATTATAAGTGGGATTCATAGTGGCATATTTGTACATGGATATAGCATTATTTAGCGATTTCATTCCCTGATATTTCCTCATACCCTCCTCTTCCTCCCTCCCTCTCAATATCCTTCCTCTATTCTATTTGTCTTTTATTTTCGTGGGATCCCCTAAGGATTTTTGGTTAAAGAAAAGATCAGATCAATAAAGGTTTAGAAAGATCAACTTGGTAGAGTACAAAGGAAGAGAGGAAATCAAAGGGAGAGACTTCATCAACATATTAGCACCTCTCTTTACTGTATATTAATGATATCATCATCTAGTTACCAATCTAGAAAGCTTGCCTTATTCCTGCTGAAGAGGAAAGAACACTGTGGCTACAAATGGCTATGGCTTCAAAGATAAATTCAATGTGGTCTATATTCTGAGGTATTTAACTGAAATATTCAGTTCACAGCTTCAATCATGTACTAGTTTTACATTTTTTGAAAAATTCAGTTCTGAGCCTTTCATAATGGTCTTCTAATAGATGGGTTGTGAAAATTTAAAGAAACTGTGAGCTTTCGTAACTGTATTACAAATATTTTAGGTCCTCTTTGTTCTTATTTACTTCTAATCAGTAGACAAATCTTGCTGAAATCTGTATGTCTTCTTTCCATTTCTACTACCTGTTTTAGCTCGTTTCCTTAGTAATCCTTAAACTATGACTGTGCCTTATGTTTAGTGCCCCATCTCCTAATCTACACCACTGTTCATACAGAGTATTGTTCTTATTGTGTTCTAAAACATGGTTCTGTTCATGACCCTGCTATATACATGTTCATATTTTCCATTGGTTCTTCTTTGCCTATCATTTTTGTAAGTCCCCTGTGATTTGATCAATGAATTTTTTCCCCTACCAACAGTGTCTATAGTTTCAGAATTAATCTTGGATTTCTAAAAGGTTGTTTTACACAAAATATAAAAATGAGGATAGGGTTCCACGATTAAATTTTGGAAACACCAGATTAAAATAATAAGGTCTATAGGACTCTAGTGCATTTTAACAAGAATTATTATAGAGAAATACTTGTAAAAGGGAGCCCCCCTTTTCTTCTCCTCCTGCCCTCCCTCCCTTTCTGAAACTTGTATCTAGAATTCTCATTTTGGGAAATGCTGTTGGGAACCTGTTTAGATTCAAGAAAGTTAAGTTTTCTTCCCAATTCTGTTATTAATTAGCTTTCTACCGGAGATAAATTGATGTTAGGATAAGAAAACCATCCAGAAGCTCCATTTTCTTTTTTGAAAATCTATGATCTTCCAAGCATGCCCTTACTTTTAAAAAGCGAAATATAGTATACATAAAAAGAAAGTGTTTTTGTATATGTATGTGTGTATATATGTATGTGTATGAATATATGTAATGTATAAAATTTTAAGTACATTTGTGCACAAAAAGTATTTATATGCACATATGTACTTAAAATATAAACAAATAATTATACATACACACACATATATATACACACATATTTCCATAGCTTCCTTCCTTTATGGATTAAGTATTAAATATATAAATATCTCCAAAACTTTCTTAGTGATTTCCCAGAGTTTACTCTTCTCCCAGAGGTAACTTACTTTCAAAAATTTCATTTTAATCACTTTCTTGCTTCTATGTATAGTTTTATATGTCTTTAATAGTATATAGTTCTATATGTATGCACATGTCATGTCATTTACTTTTACCAACAATAGAGTGCCTAGGTACTCGGTATTTTAGAGTTGTAGGTGGACACAATAGCTTTATCTATTTATTTTTATGTGGTGCTGAGTATCGAACCTACTGCCTCACACATGATAGGTAAGTGCTCTACCACTGAACTACAATCCCAACCCATCTCTGAACTCAATTTGATTTATGTTTTCCTTGTATTATTTTTGCCATCCTTTTACTCTTTTATGTTTCTATGTTCTTTTGTTTTAGGTATATATTGTGTAAACAATATGGTTGAATTTTTGAGAACTGTATCATTATAACTGTATCATTATAACTTCTATCATCATTTGCAATTCCAGATTTTCCTTTATTGTGACTTCTTCCATACGTGGACGTGTTTATACCATCAAAGTTTGTGCTTTCTATTTCCAAACCTTTTCCTCATTTTTTTTTTTAAATTCCTATCTTCCCCTACTCCCATTTTAAATTCTAATTTCCTTCTCCATTCTGCCTGTTTCACAACCAGGTAAGCTGGATTGTTTGCATCGAAATTTTGCTTTGTATCTTTAAGAGCTTAAAAGTCTAATGTTAACATTTAATCTCCCCAAATAATAGAATATGAATACCTTAGACCACTAATTTTGATTCCCCATTTTCAAACTTAAAACATTCTGTTGTGTTGCAACACTGAATTAGGTATTAATCATTAATGTATAGCATTTGTTTAGATCTGTGGGATTTATCAGATTCTTACTCATCATTTCATCTGATCTTTCAGACTTTCCTTACAGGGTCAGTTTTCTTTTTCTTCTAGTACATTCTTAGAAGTTCCTTTAGTAAAATTCTAAAACTAATGAATTTGTGGTTTTTAATTTGAAAATAGATTTATTTTCATGGTTAGGGTTTTTATGAGCATATAATTCTGGATTACATAATTTTTCTCAGTATTTGAACAATATTCTTATAGTATCTTTTGGCATTCATTGTTGCTTTGCAAAAACTATCATCAAACTAATGTTAGCATGTATTTTCTTTTTCCTCCATGACTATTTCCAGCCAATGCCCCCCCAAAATCTTTGATTTATTTAATAGTTTCATGACAATATATGCACAATGAATTTATTAACTCACTTCTTTTGTTTACTTCCTGTATCTCAGAATTCCTCCTTTCCATCGGTTCTTTAAAAAATTAAGCCCTTATGCAAATGTTGTTTCTCATTTATTTTTAGTCTACTATCATTTTACAATTCCAGACAGAAATATATTGCAATTTCTCATTTTATTCTTATTGTTTCTTAGCCCTTGCCTCCTGGTTTTCATTTCATTGTCTTTCTGTACTGCAGGTAATTTCTTCATCTGGGTCTTCCAATTAATTCCTTCTCTTTTGTCTAATCTGTTATTTAGCTCACTCATTCTGTTAGTAAAAACAATCTAATACATGTGATCACTATGAAATGCTGGTAATCTTTAATTTAGCCATGCTTTTACTACATTTTTTCCAATGAAGAGCTTAGAAGATTCAAAGAAATTCTAAAAAATTGTTCCTTCATAAAATTACTTTTATATGGTACACTTTTTATGAATGGTGTATTTCAGTAGTTTTACTTCTATTATAATATGAACTCTGCAATCTTAAATTTACCCATTAATCACAACTCCAAAGTTTAATAAGAATAAGGCACTGAATAGCAAGAAACTAACTCAGCTATTAAAATCCTTTAACACTTTGTCATGGGTCTACTAGCTAGTTGTATTGTAAATTGTTTCCATGTACCTGTCACTTTCTGGTTTCATAAGACAATGATTTAATCCATTTTCTTTATTTCTACAATATTTTATGTTAAAGTATCATTTCTTTGAGCATTACCACAATATTTTGTGCAACCTTTTATATTGGGCATTTTTCCTTTTTAAAGGTAAAATTGTGGTATTGCCATTTTCGCCATTCATTTCAAGGGTGGGGCTTATTGCCTGGATTTTTCCTTTTTTGCAAGTTTTTATAATGTTATTTTTTATAAATATAAGTAGATTTCCCATTCTAAGGAATGCTCTTAAATAGAACCCGATTTTGTAATCATGATTATTATCAAACGCATTTTTGACATCATGAGGTTGTGATGCCTTTTAAGTTAATTTTTACAAAATTTTTTATAAAATATTTTGTAAAAATTGTTAAATACTATAGAATTGTGTTATTACTTATAAGAATTATAGGCGTTGCATAGTGCTTTTCATCCAAAGAGGACCAAGCATTGTACAAGTAACTTCAACTTGGTCTCTTCTGTGACAGTTAAAAGAAAAGGAACATAGAAGAATAGAACAGGGAAAGGTGAGAAAGAGGATCTGTAATATAAAAGAAAAGAAGTAGGGGAGTGTGTACTGTGACAGACTCAAATAATAATGCCCAAGCCAGCTAAGGCCATTTCTTTCCATGTTTAACTTTAAAATCTTTGCTCTTTGCTTGCTGAATCTTACCTCTCAGGGACCATAGATATTTTTTGGCAGAAGGAGGAGGATCAAAGAATTTAGTACAAGAAATTGGCCAAAACTGAACCTAAAAACTGAAAAAATATATGCCATATTATAAAACTGTGTTTCTGATAGTTCCCCTGGGAACACTGGATAGCTAGTAATGCACACATGTGTACATTCACCCAGTCACAAGAACATACATACCCTTACACATCCCACTGAAAAATAAGGAGAGGTAAAATCTTGTGGAAACTTTGACCCTTTCTTGCTGGTAAACACCATATATGGAAACAAGCAAACAAGCGTTAGTATTCGGAGTCAGCATAACAAATTCTTGTTTTAGCCTTCTACGTATTTAACTACGTGATCATGTGTCCATCCTTGTCCTTTTTTTAGCTTCATATTCTCTTTTGCTTTTGTCTTCCATCTCATCATTTATCAAGAGCATTTTTTTGCAAGGTCTTATGCTAGGCCCCTAGTTTTATTTTTGGCTTGCATATCTGTCAAAGTTTTGAAATCATTGGTTTCTAGAGTGTTCTCTAACTTTGTTTACCTAAAGACCAATAAAAATGTGTAAAAGGCAAGGACAAGAGAAACAGCATGAGGACAGAAGTCCTAAGCATAGAGCACTACTTCTTTAATTTAATCTTCCTACAAATCATGGAACTGATGGTGGTTGATCTTGTTAAAGTATAAATTCTGATTCCGTTATATCCTGCCTGGAGCCTGAAATTCTGTACTTCCCTCAAGCTTCCAGATTATATTCAGATTGCTGATCTGGGGACTACCCTTATTAAATAGCAAAGCTTAAGAAGATACTTGGGGAAGGAAAAGATTTTAAAGAAGAATGATGGGCAATTATTGAAGGCAAAGTTACTATTTTGTTGTAAAGAGAAATTATTTTAGAATAGGGAGGCAGATCTCTTTGTTGAGATTTGGAAGTAATTAGGAAATTATTGTTGTGATTATGTATACTTTTATATTTCATAACTTTTTTATTTGATACAGATTTTTAAGTGAACCTTTTCCTGTTAATTTTGTGTAAATGTTCAAGTTAAATGTTACCTTATTGATAATCAGAGTGATGATCATCAGTTTTTTAGCCTTTATTTAATATTATCTAATAGTGTATTGAGAATAGGGTGTAAGGACACTAATGATTAGTTGAAATTCAAGAAAGTTTAGATTTATATCATTGACCAACTTAAACTTGTAAGAAATTTATTGAAGACAGTAGAAAAAGTTAAATTCTTGTGGTTGTCTTTGTATATCTCACTTTGTAATATTTACATTGCTTAGTAAAACAAATTATTATTTCTGGTTTTGTATCCTGAAAATGTGTATACATGATAGTAAAACTGTTTGCACAAATGCAAGAAATATTTTATACTTTTGACACATCTAAATTTCATAGCCACATGTGGCTGGCTGATGGCTACCATATTGGATGGCACAATTAAAGTTCACATAGGAAATTAGTGAAATTAAGTAGTACTTTCATTTCTTCTCTTTTTCTCATTTCGTTTGGAAAGATCACAAAAGCTTTTAGTTGTATATAAAAATAGGACTTTTTATCAGCAGCAGGTAGGTGGTGCCCTGGTTGCAGGCTTTGACAGATTCTCAATAAGATTCAGTTTATCTGGTGTTTGTAGATACAATTCAGTAAATTTTATAAAGATTGTCCCATATATGGAGTAAAATGTAAGAATTTTAAAGGCCAAACTTTAGTATTTAGCATTCACCTTTAAATGTTGGTCAGCCCCATATTATATCTCAACATTTAAACTCTTGATGATTTTTATGTGCTAAGTGCATAGATTTACTGCTGCAGTTTGAACATTTTTAAATTAAAATATATCTTTCATTCTGAATGTATTGATTTACACATCTCTGTGTCAATATTAAGTCAAGAGAATTTTCCAATAAGTTAAAAAGATTTGGCAGGGCAAGTTAAATTTATTAGATTTGCTAGAGGTATTTTCTTGTCATGTTTGGGCATCTCTGCTTTATTTTATTAGGATTTTATTTTTAAAAAGTACTAAATTTAATAACACAATCTCATGCTTCCTTTTAATTCATTTCTTTGGGAATGAATTGCCATTGGAAATCTTGACATTCCTTATTAGCATTTCTTCTGTATTGTTTTTTTTAAAACAATGTAAGTTAAATTTTCTTACGTTGTTGTAAGGTATATCATTGTTTGGGTTTTATTTGTGTTTGAAAACTCAGTCATTTTCCTTTATCTTTCCTTCTAAGTTTAGGAAAAATTATACTTTCTGAAAAAATCAGATGGTGAAGTAAGGTTTTCCCAGTTCATTAGAAAAATGGAAGTTTTCATGAAGGTTGAAAAGCTTTGGGCATAATGCACCATAATTTCGAAGTGTACATCTGAATAAAGCATTGACATTAGATTTTTTTAATGAAAACTGGTCCTTAGAATGTAGGAGAGGATCACTTGTTGTATTGTATATTTACACACTTAGAGAACAGAAACTGGTATTCTTAATTCACCAAATGTTGCTACTACAAATTCATTAACATATTCATTAGATTATAATTTTACATAGATATTTTAGACTAGCATAGTCTATTTTATACCATTAATGCAAAGTTAACTTTAAAAGACAAATGATGTTATAAATGTACTCATATCAAAATATGTGAATTGTGTGATAAGAGAGAAATGGTAGTTTTATTCTGTCAGTAAAGCATAGTTTATAAATGGGTAAAGACTTTGATAGAAGAAGAAAATTGCAGAAAATGGTACCAGAAACTTAAACCAGGATTTTTGTGAACTAAGTGATGGAATTATAAGTCCTTCAGACTGGTAATCCTCCTATGCTGTTAAATCAAGTCTGCCCAGTGCTTTGTGATTTTTTTCTGAGTGTGATGGAAGTCAGAGTATGACGTGAAACTAGTATTTTTAATAATACTTTGACATTGGTAACAAATGTGTTCATAGTTCTTTGATTTGGATCACTTAGTACCTCAGGAATTGCAGTCAACATGTAATAAAACTGAATTTTGTCTGTGGATAAAATAACTATTCTGTTTCACTAGTAATACATACCTAACATTTTATAATAGCTAAAACTTTCACTAATTGAATACTGCTCTAAGATTCCACATGAGCATGCTCACTTAACCTAACAACCATGTAACCTGGCTCTTATATCTTAGTTTTACAGATGGGGAAACCAAGACATAGGTTAACTAATTTCCTCAAGGGCATGAAACTGTAGTATATATGAAGTTATGAGCTATAGCAAAAGGCAGAGCTCAAACTTGAAAGGAATACAGAGATCATGAGTTCAAATATTAAGTTTACTGCTTCCTGATACAATAGAAGTGTTTTGGTTTTATAGCCATTCCTGATATATTATACTTAGTTTTAAAGAAGAGGTACTGTTTTGAAAATACAACTGGAAAATTTCCTGGCTTAAAAAATGATATGATTTTTTTCTTAAAAAAAAACTTTTTATTTAATTATGTATCCCATAGTCCTTTATTTATAGACAGGTACAGATTTCTATAGAATCTTTGTTAAACTCTTGAATATGCACTTCACAAAATGCTACTCTTATGTGAAACTACATTGCTATCCAATTGCAATTACATTATTAATTTGTATATTCATAGGCATATTAGCAATTAATTTACTATATATGTTTCTATTTTAGAATTTTTTAAAACTTTGTGCAGCAAAAATAAAACAATCTTAAAAAAACAAACTATGATCACCACTGCTTGCTATATATTCAGTCATCTGCTTAATCCTTATCCCCTTCGCATTGTCAATACCCATCTAATTCCACTTTAACAACAGTAATTGGCTGATGGAGTAGAAGATATAGATTTGTTTTCTTGATGACTCCTTGACTTTTTTTCCTCTGGTAATACTAATAGAATTCCAAATCCGTACTGGTGTGATCATGTCATGAGTAGGTCAACAGTCATGTCAAGGTCCTATTGGAAACCTCATAGCCAACATCTTAATTTAGATTTAGCTATCTTTTTCACTTGTATGTGCAATTGTAAGCAATTTTTTCAAGTCTCAACTCTCCATTATAACAGAATTCATTTAGTTCAAAGGGAGATAGTTCTGCATGTGAATTTTATGGCTGGTTACAATGAAGTAAATTGAATATATATAAATTTACGAACCTCATTTGCATGTGTTTCTTTTTTGAAGTTACATAGGTTGAAAAGAAATAGGAAGACTTTCACCTATTTTTTTTTTTTGCAATCAGTATTACTTTTATGATGCTTTTTATGGTAATGAATCATGTGATTTAGCAGTATTAAGTTCTAGGAAAGTGTGCTTTTGCTTTAAGTGGGGCCTGTATCATTGAATTATTACCAGTCAGTTTGTCCTTAGTGTTCCAGCTTTAATTCATTAATCTGAAAGGAAAAATATGTATTTGTACTAAGAAAATGTGTTTTTAAATTATTAAGCTACTTTAATTTTTTGAGGTGGCAGGTATGTAATTCAAGCAAAAGCATTGCAAATATTGAAGTATGGAAATATAAGTATATAACTGAGTGTATGTATAAATATGTGTGTATTCGTCTGTGTGTAGATATATACCTTTTATATATTTCCATTTTCTTTGCTTATAATTTTGATTAATAAACATTCTATCAACCACACTATTTCCTGCATATATAAGGATGCATGACACTTACTGTGTTTTAGATAGTAGTGGATGACAATTTCTTGAAGCTGTGAAGTTTGGGTTTTTAAAAATTGGAATATTAAAAAAACCATACAACCTAAAAGAGAAACAATGGGTTAAAAGAAACTTAGCTTTTAAGATTTATAGAAATTGACTGGTATAGGGATTAAGAAACCAAAGTTATTCTGATGTTCTGTTTAATTTTTACATTTTAAAATTTGTTCTAATATTCTTTTATTAAATTAAAATCTAGAACAGGTCTTTGAACTGATTTTTGTTTATTTGTTTATTTGTTATCTTCCATGTATAGAGATTGTACACATCCAGGAGCAATGCTGTATTATCATACTAATAGGTTTCTGGTGCTGCCATTTATTTGTTTGGAAGGCCAAAGCAATCAAATTGGAAGCACATAAAGAATCAGTAACAGTTTTCTCATGTCATGATGCATTGATCTTTTACATCAATTGTATTTCAAATCTGAGCTGCCTGGAATTTTGACCAATAAATCCAAAATTTTATTTGTTTATATAAGCTCATCTAGTTTTCTGTTTTTCTTAATGGCCTTTGTTTATTTTTAAAAATAAAATTGATATAAATACTACTGACTGATTTCCTTCTGAAGGCAATGACTGTGTTGTCATATTGAGAGGATTTTTAATATCATTCTCAATATGCTTGTATGTACTTATGACAACCACGATTTACAACCTTTTCTAGGGCCAAGGGAAAAACAAAGCAAAACAGCATTTTATAACGGACAGAACAGTATACCTTGGGTCAGGTCTGAGTTCTAATCCCAGCTTTGCAGAAATCTAGCACTATGATTTGGGCAAAGCTTTTAAGCATTTTGTGTCTCTGTTTTCTCATTTGTAAAAAATGGAGAAGGCTTAGGCTTTTTGTGTTTTAAACACATAAATGATATAAGTGCAAGGCCAAGATCACTTCTCAAGACCTAGGAAAAAGCATCAACCTCATCTTTCCAAACATGTATGGATTTATTAAAAATTAAAAAAAATAATCTTTTCCATTTTAGGCACTGAGCATATGAGATTGAATTATATTTTTCCTATCCCTGAATTTGATCTTGAATTTTGCCTTTCTTAGTAGTTTCCAAGCATTCTCTTCAGAGTCAGAAACAGAACCCAAACTCAAATTCTGGTTGTACCCGTCACTTACAGAGGAAGTGATTCTGGACTATGCACTTAACCTTTCTGTACATTAGTTCGTACTTATGCATGTGAGAATATTGATGTTTACTGAGAAGATTTATAGGAGGCAAGAGGTTGAATAAGTATAACATGTAACATACCTAGCAGTATGACTGGTACATCATTGGTATTCAAAATTGTTAATATCCCCACTTCTTTCTTTTTTAAGTCTGTAATTATCCCATTTATTGCTTTGTTTCAATTTGACAAATTGCTTACCCCCTATCTCTCCATAGCAGATAAATTGTCCAGTAACTAAACACAGTCACTCAGTGTCATTCCACGTTGCAGGCATCAGTGGAAGGACACTTCTTGAACTTAAACTTGTCCTGGAGCCCTAGGGGATTCCCAGTGAACTCTGTCAGTCCAGGCTATCTCTAGGGCAGCTATGGTTTCTTGGTTTCAATTTAAGTTTCCCTGGCAGCTTCTGGGGCCTGGGCTGGAGAGGGACTTGGGAAAAAGAAGACTGCTGAGAAAATTAGACCATTGCAACTCAATGTATAAAAAGGTAAAAATGGCATATATTTTTTGTTATCATTCATAGGATTTTTTTCATAACTACTGTATTCTCTTTATCCATCTGCTCAACATTTGGAAAACCCTCTTCTTTAAGTGTAAGGTACTTCCAAAAATAATCATTATTCATCTTAATATCCAAACTGTGATTCCTACCTTGTACCTGTGTCAAGACATGTTCCTTTTTAAACATCTATCTCTGCAGGTGTAATTTTTGCAAAGCAAACCATTGTCATGTTCTCTGCACAATAATTAAGTAAACATATTTAGCTAAGTCATTAATTGAGTTTTTTCTGCAACTTGTTCTGTAAGCATTAGAATCAAGGCCGTTAACATTATTTGAACATATCTCTGTAGTATAATTAACAGCAAGGATAGGTTGATTCTGAAAAGGACATCTAGCAGTTTTGACACTGAGAATTAATTATAAGAGAAAAGACAGATTTGTGCTCTGGCTGGAATTAACTAGCAGTTCAAAACATAAGCAGTCACCTTGGGCTCTTATAACAAAAAGTGACACTCCTTTCTTAACATCTAGCTTGCAAGTTTATTTAGACAAATCATCTGCTTGTCAGCTCTCTTTTTCTATTTAATTAAATTTAGAAAATAGTTCTTGTTTTTCTTGTATCATTCTAAAGTTTGTTTGTTGAATAAAAAAATCACTTCTTATATGTGTTTGAGTTTAAATGGTTCAGATACTTATCAGAGGTCATTCATTCTAGGAGAAAGGAGATGACATTCAACTTAACATTTCTTCCCATTTTTAAAGAATATCTTTTTAATTAAAGAGTTGAAAATTGTGCTAGTCCTTTGCAAGGAATGGCTCACATAAAATGCTGTCACTGTATTTTGTTGATTTTTTTTTTTCCAGGTGACCACAGTTATTTTAATGCTTTTAATGCAACTTTCCTCATTTTACAACAACAAAGGCCCTCTTCAGATGTCTTACATTGGTTAATCCAGAGAAACACTGTGATAGTGGGGTTAATTTTGAGTGCACAAAGAGCTATTGGAGGGTACAGAGAGGGCATCTGTTGGATAAGCTTTCAATATGATGAGAATGATAACAAATCTGCCACTTGTGCAAAAGACAAGTAATCTTTTACAGTATTTGACTTTAAAAAGTGTCATTTTATTTGTTTAAAGAACATATTTTAGATGAATGAGTTCTAAATTTTAGTATCAGACTGCCTTTCTTCTTGCACTTTTAATGTTTTGGACCTCAGGATATCAGTATCCTGTTTTAATATGTTAAATAGGTACAAAATTATAGGTGAAATTTTTACAATGATGCTTAAACACTGCTGAGATTTCTTCTTAGTTTTTTACTTTTAACTCTTTCTTCCCAAAGAAAGGTAGCTTTTCACTATTATATGTGTGGACATGTGTATGCTCAGTTGTTTGGGAAGTCATATATAAATCTCAACACCTGACCTCATCTCAGACAGATTAAATCAGAACCTCTGGGGGTGACACCAGACACTGGTATTTTGCGGGGGGAGAGAAAATTGATGATTGTAATGTGCAGCCAAAGAGAAAACTAGAGAAGAATCTCGAAGACCTGTGATTGATTCTAGTTCTTAATCTATTCACCTTTGGGCCTTGGGCAAATCATTTTAGTCTTTAATAAAATTCAGATTTTTCATTGGTGGTGGTGTGCAGATTAAGGGATTATGGGGCACCTGGCGTAATGATTAATGGTGGTTCAGCAAACATTGGATGCCCATGAAGTCTAGAAACAAAAGATAATAATTTTTTTATAGGTTGATGATGTTATATTTGCTTTTGTGACCAGACTTAATGGAAACTGTGCACAGTCATATAAAGTTTTAAACTTTGTTTCTTCCTTTTAGTGTCCTGAAATCTGGCATCACAGTTTAACTGACCTAGTTCTCAGACCTCTAAAGTTTGGCAGAATATGGCAGATTCCCCTTTTGACAAGACCTAAATTTCAATTTGAATTCTGCTAGCCATCTCTGTAACCTCTCTCAACCTTAGTGTTCTCACCTATAAGGCAGTTATAATGGTGGTAGGCAAATGAAAGGAATAAACAAGTACCACTTGAGAGTCCTGCAGGTACCTAGACAGTTTTACGTCTTTATGCTTTTCATGCCAGATCACCTAATTTCTTTCCAGTTATTTTTCCCACAACTACATTGTTCTAAGGTTGTTTAAACTCCCTAATTTTACCTAATAAAATCCTTGACAGCCAGGCGCAGTGGCGCACGCCTGTAGTTCTAGCACTTGGGAGGCTGAGGCAGGAGGATTGCGAGTTCAAAGCCAACCTCAGCAACTTAGCGAGGCCTTAAGCAACTCAGTGAGACCTTGTCTCTCTAAATAAAATACAAAATAGGGCTGGGGATGTGGCTCATTGGTCGAGTACCCCTGGGGTCAATCCCTAGTACCAAAAAAAAAAAAATCCTTGACTGTAGCAATCATTAATTCTCATTGTTACAAATAATAGCATTAAAGACTGTCAGGTATCTTCTTGGAGTTCTAGTACATCATCTTTTCATAATAGTTACCTTGCCAGTAAAATTAAAGGACTTTTTAAACTTAGTGAACCAATGCTAGCTCCCAGTGAGTAACTGTTTCCTTTTCTAGGACTTCATAAACTCTTTAATAATATCATGCAGTCATTATTTTGTAGATATCTTGACATTTTATAGATAAAAAGAAAATGTAATTTTAAGGTATATTTGAAATGTCTTTGAATATTTACATGAACCCAGAGATTCAAGCTGTTAAAGAAAATAAATATTCTCTTTTCTCTATTTTGGGCTGTAAAACACTACTTGTGGAAGATTTTAGAGGAGAAGTAGCATTTGAACTGGAGAAGGGAACAGAAAGGAACACTGATATTCCTTTTAATTAGTAGTTTAGCATTTTATTTTTTGCGTCGTTTATTGATCACAATATCCTTCAAGGTATATATTGCTACACAAAAAACATTTACTCATGAAATTGAAGTCAAGGGAGATTAAATAATTTTCTCAGAGTTTGAGGATTTGAAATAAGATTCTATCTTTGTCATTTGTATCAGCTCTCCAAGAGTGAATATCTTGCTTTTCAGTTCATTTTCTTGGTTCAAATATCTTCAAAAATAAAGAAAATCCCTTTTTTTATTAGAAGTCTGAACAGAATAACATATTCCTTTTAATGTTTTTTTCTAATATTTTCCCTGAATAAATATTACTTAACTAATTAAAAATATGTGTTACAAAACATCTGTCTGATCCCAGTTCATCATTTTGACTAGTCTTCTATTAATATTTTTACCATGGCTTCTCCTGTGTTTTTTCTTTAAAACAGTAAATAGCAGTACCACCTTTTTGGGTACATGATAAACCTTCCTCTCTTTCTCTCATTATTAATACATTAGTCAGTCTTACTAAATCTATCCTCAAATGTATTCACGATCAGGTCCCTTCCAATCACCTTCAGAAACTCTTTCTAACACCACTTCCTCTCTTTTCTGATTTTTTTTTTTTTTTTTTTTTTTTTTTTTACATAAACTCTTGGGTTTGCCTTTGATCTCCTATGGGCTGTTTGCAGAACAGCAGCCAGAGTGATCACATCACTCCTCTACTCAAAACCCTCCATTGCCTTCCTAGCTCAAAAGTCCTAAAGTAGCTTGCAAGATGGTACTCCAGCATCCCATTTCCCTATTACTTTTCACCTCCTACTACTTAGCTCTTTTGCCTCCTTCTTGGTGTAAAACTGACCTTAAAACCATTGCCTGCATATTCCTGAGTTATCTCTTCCCTCTGTCCATAAGGTTCTTTCTTTGGGTGTACATGTACCTGTTACAGGCATTTTCTAACTATTTAAAAAATACAACCCTCCTGTCTATACCACTCCTGCTTTATTTTTTTCCAGAGTACTTGCCTAATTTACCATCTCTGATTTTTGTTGTGTAACTCCTCTCAGTAGCAGAGGCCTCCAGAAAGGCCAAGATTCTTAGATGTTTTACTCACAGCTACTTACCCATGGCCTCGAATACTGCTAGACACATGGTAGACACAAAGTCAATGTGTGAATGAAAGCATGCTTGCTGTCAAGAAGTTTTCAATCCTACATCTTAATTTAACATATAACATGCATTAATAATCACTTATGAAGACTATAGATATTCTTAACTATTTCAAGCTAAAAGGCTTTTACCAGTTTATCATCAATGTCCAAATGAATCTGGTTCATCAGACACTAACATTGCATATGGCCATTTTTCCTGTGTATGTTCATGAAGCAAATTGAATATAAGGGAATGTGCTTTACATTGAGAATCGACTAAGTTAGGGTGCTTGCACCTTATACATCACAGCTGCACTGTTTCAGTGGCTTTATGCTTTATCATAGATATATAAAATGTTGCACTAATGATCATGTTGATCTTGAATTTGTAAAGAAAGACCAATACTCTTAAACAAATGCTAGATGTAATTAAGAGCTGTATTTTCTGAGTGATGCTTAGGTTTAATAGCTATACACTCATAGCCATAAAATTCCTTTTAGAATTTAACTGTTTCCCTTAAAATAACTATGCTATTGTGAGTCTAAAAGCCCAATCTTCCAACCACATGTTTCCAATTGAAACAATTGTTTTAATAGCATTAAAAAAAACTGAGGTTAGTTAGGAGCAAAATTCCTGCAGTAGCAAAACAGTCTATATTATCACCACTTTTGTGCTAAATGCATAAACTGAATCTAGATGCTTTAATTACATATTTCAATATATTTAAGTACTAATTTTAAATATCACTTTTGGGTGCATGCTTTTCTTGACCTATCCCACAGTGTTCAAACCAGTTAGATATAAAAAAAGAATGCAAACAATATTGAATATTTAAAATAGTGAATATTTTCCTATATTTTTCATTTATAATTGGATAAATGAATTAATTTTCCATATAGTGGATGTTACACCATTATGTCCTTTACGCAAATATTGATTTGTTTGAACTGAATATAAAAGGTATAATAATGCCACATTTCTACACACATATTTGTGTGTAACTATTTCACTATACAAAATAGAAACAGGTCTAATACTTGAGACTGATATTTTTACATATGCAGTTTACCCTCCCCACACCAGAGGGTGAATATCCAATTGCCAAGACCAAGGGAACAAAAGGAAGTTTTAAGTTGTTGTTATCTTTATTAATTATCACTGAATTTGAATTTATCTCTATATTTGAATTTTCTGAACTGAGGCTGGATGACTATTAGTCAAGTTTATAAAATAAATTTGTGTTGAAAGGAGTTTTACTTAAAATGTACTTTTGTAAAAACTAGCAGAATATTGCTTCTTTCATCTTATTTCATTTGGAATCACTTTGTAGATACTGGGCAGGTTAGATCACACAAAAAGCCTAGAACTTTCTTTTTGATATATCTTGTTTGTGAGTTAAGTTTCAAGTCTCAAATGTGTTTAGTAGAAATGTTAGTTACTTGGAAATGCTAAGATATCTATGAGTTGTCATAATGGTTTAAAAAAGCAGAGAAAAAGAAAACAGATCTATCATGGGTGCTTATTTGCTAGTTTACAGTGTTAAAGTAACCATTTAGCTATGAAAATGTGTGAAATGTGTGCATATGCATAATTTTGTTCTTAATTCCTTCAGAGTATAAAACAATGTGATTTTCCATGAATATTTTTGCTCACCACCATTGTGATAAGTGAAATAAAACTCCTAGAAAGTATTGTTTTTCTTTTCAAGAATTTTTCTTAAATTTTGTGCAGAGTAATGACTATTTTTAAAGATGGAAGTCTTTAAGTTAAATATTTCTGTGTTCTCTTGAATATTTCTGTATTCTCTTCCAGAGTTCAATTTTTTCTCTAATTAACATGCCTTGGTTATAAACAAATTTACCTGATTTTATACATTAGCATGTTTGAAATTCAATACTTTATATATAGGTTTAAGTCTCAGATTAAAGCAATTCCAGAGTCTGAAGGTTAACTTGATTTTTAGGACCTCTTTCATCATCAGAATAATTCCATGAGTAAAATATGGAATAATAACTCATTCAAAGTCAGCATTCACTTTTGGAGGTAAAGCTAAAATTTAATAATTAGCCTTTTCTTAACAGTACAGAAGCTTAGCAGCTCTGTTTCCTTTGCTCAGGGCCAGCTATCCAAACATTTTGCTCCTTCCTTTTCAACTCTCCTCAATTATGTCTAGTTATAGGGAAGAGAGGGTACCTTTTAAATTCATCCTAAAGAAAAGTTCTTAATGTAAATCTGTAAAGGAAAATAAAAGAGATTACACAGTTGTCTTTTCAAGTTAGTTAACATCTAAAAACAACACAGCTGGCACATTTTTTTCTTTCCTAATGTATGCCTTATGGAAGCATATTAATAACAATATATGATGGCACCTATGTTAGGACTTCACTGATCAGTTTATTTCTTGATTTTTTTTCTTTATGAAAAGAGAAAACTCTTCGAGAATATATTGTAGGCACAGGAAATTCCATGTCCTTGGTTGTTCAACACAGACCTGCTTTTTTTTTTTGGCCATACACCAGAGAAAAAGTTGTAGCTGAAACAGAAAAAATAACATGGGACATTCTGTCATGCTTTGAATTTGATTTCTGAGTTACTGGAAGGTAAGCTTTGACTCAGTGATGTAATGTGTGGAGTCAAACTGGGTATTTGCTGTGCTGGAGAAAACTAATGGAAACATTCACTTGGGGTAAGACAAATGGTATTAAATGAGAAAACACACCATGAATTGCAAATGGAGCTGAGTTAATTTGTTGCTACAGTAGTGTTGCCCTACTGTTAAATGAAGGCTGTGTAATTATCTTGCTGGCAGAGATAATGTCAAAACCTCATTTCTCCTTACATGCCTCGTTTTTACATGAGGGCTAATTGAGCTGCAAGGTGACAACTGATTATATATGGCTATCATCCGGTCCTCTTGCACAATTTGCAAATAACGTTACCCTTTTTTTAAGTGAGGATTTGTATCAGACATCAAGTAAGATATTAAAGAAACTTTTTGAACTCTGAGTAATTTACAACATTCCTTACTATCTGTAAATTATTCTGGAATAGATTATCCTCTGTACACACAGTTCTTTGAAACTTTCTCTTAGTTCTCCTGAAATGCCTATACACTGTAATTAAGACAGATCGCAATGTATGGTTTTTTTGTTTTGTTTTGTTTTGTTTTTTTTGCAGAACATTATAGTATGTTCAATCAAAAGTTATTTGTGTATATTTTAATTTCTGGAAGTTTATGTTTTTTTAGGTATTGAAAATAAAATGTCAGAAGTTCAAGTAAGAGAAAAATGTACTTTATTTATCAATGTTAGTCAAATTATATTTTAGATTCCTTCCTTGGAGAGATCATTAACCTACTCATTAGCCTGCAAATCTTTCCTTTCCCACTACCACAGTAGTTTTTAGAGAGAAAGATGTTTCTTTATCCTGGTTCAAGTCTCATTAATTTTGGCTCCCTCCACGAGGAGGCAGCATTTTATTCAGTAAAATTTTCCATTAAAACTTCGAAGAGTTAAACAGTGTAACTATTATTTTTAGCTTTTGGTGTTCCTGATTGTATACTAGACAATTCGTTACCTCAAGGAAATAATAGTGGCGGTATAATTGCAACTTCAAATAAGTGAACAAACAATGGTTCTATTGGAGAATCTCCTAGCTTACTGTAAAATAATGCAAAGGAATGCAAGCTAGAATTCTAAACAAAGATTATAGGAAGAGAGGTTTTCCTTATTTATGGGATAGATGAAATTTGAGAATAAAAATTAGGTAAGTGGGGATTATAGAATCTTAAGTATAGGCTGGAGTTCACTAGAAACCCCATAGCGAATTAGTAAATTTTCCAAAGTTGTTAACATCAGCAACAATAACAACAAAAGGTTAATAACAAAAACAGCTAATGCAAAGTGTTTTATAGATTTTTGTTGTTGTTTTACAGGGCTGAGGATCCCCAAGGCCTCAGGCATGCTAGACAAGTGCTCTACCACTGAGCTGCATCTCCAGCCCTATAGTACATTTTAAAGTTTTCAAAGTTAAGTACTAAAAAATAATAGGAAGAATAGCTGACCTTTACTGAATATTTCCCTATGTACCAAGTATCTTAGTTAACATTTACAATAATCACATGAGAAATACCATTTCTTTTGTAACAGATGAATAACCTGAATTGCAGAGAGCTTAAGTGACTTATTCAGAATCACTACTAATTAGTTACTCATTTGATATGAATTGAACCCTCTGGTTTGGGCATAATGCCTATCTTTAGTTTATGAATAAGAATATGGAAGTTTAGAGAGCAAAGCAACTTGTGTTTATGATTAAACTACTAGTAAAGACAGCCGTGATTCTCAAGTAGATCTTTTTTTTTCTCTGAGTTCACTGTTGCTGCTCTTGGCTCTGCAAATTTCCCTTCACTTTCTTAAAACCAGGTGCCATACTCTCTGCATCTGTTTCTCTGACCTAGTAGTTTTCCACCTGTATTCCAAGAAACCCTTGTTCTCCTAAGTTGCCTCAGGCTCAGTCAAGGTGCCAGGGAATGGATAAGAGAATAGGAATCCAGCCTGCCATTAGTCACAGTGATTCCCTCAGCCTTAGGTTTCTGAGCAATATTTTTATTAGGAAATTTTTCCACTGTTTAAAAAGTTATAAAATAATATGATTTACTTCATATATCATTGTCACTCAGCTCTGTTTGTATCTGCTTATGAAGTTAGCAACCCTAATGCTAACAACAAAAAGATGGAGGCATTTTAAAGTGTTTTAGTGGTATTTCTGTTTCTAAGTCATCTGTCTTCTCCTCAAGCAGTGGGCACTTTATAGGTTATTTAGAACTGGTAGAGTTAGGCATGACTCGGGAGGGATTAGTGTGGTTAAGTTTTCCTTTACTGTGGTGCTTATTGGTTAAAATGAAAATGAGGGTGTGCTCAGGTACATGCAGAACTCAGCATACCTGTTCAAAGAGGTATATTCTTGCAAACTCCAATATACCTGCTTGAAGAAACCAAAATAGAACCAGTTCCCGTACAGGAGAATTTTCTGTCCTTAAGGTCTTGGCATTGTCCAGCAAAGATCCTCTGAGTCATTTCTTGGAAAAAGGTATTATGACTTGGATATGAGATATCCGCCAGAAGCTCCTGTGTTAATTCAGGAATATTCAGAGGTGTAATGACTGGGTTGTGAGTGCTGTAACCTAATCAGTTCATTCTAGTTTGAAAGAACTGGATGATAACTGTGGGCAGGTAGGGCATGACATGTCCTGAAGGATTCATCTTATCTATGGTCCCTTCCCCAATCCCTCTCTCTGCCTCCTAACAGTCATGAATGAAACAGCACTCCTGCACCACTCCCTTCTGCCTTGATGGTCTGCCTCACCTTGGGCCCAGAGCAATGGACTTGGCCTAGTAGGGACTAAACTTGAACCATGAGCCAAAATAAACTTTTCCTCTTTATGTTGTCTTGTCAGGTCCCTGCAGAGGACAGTATTTGTAAGCTGTATGACCCACATTGCCTTTCTGCCTTTTCTCCTGTACTGGTCATGGAATGATAATAAAGATGATATTCCAGTTGATGTCTCATTTATAGTCTTTCTTCACTTCCTCAGACTTCAGGGAACCTTTCAGATTACCTCAGCTTGCTTAGGTGAAAGTAGGGAAAAGACCATTGGTAGAAGAGGAAATACCAATGTCTGAAGATAAGATGATGAAAGTGAACTTGACACACATCAAAATTTGAGAACAAAACAAAAAGACAAGATTATTTTGTGCAGTTAAAAATGAAAAGAGAAGGAGCCACTGCTGAATACAGCCGGCTTGCCTGAAATGCATTAAATATACACATACACCCACAATGACAAATGTCATCATAAGTCTTCTCGCTGCTTGAAATGCCACATATTTTTCAGTTTTTTATTCTCTAAATTTAATTTTGTCACAGTAAGTGCTATGCATATGTTTTTAGATAGACCTCCTCAGTTGTAATGATATCAGAGCTCCTCCTGTCAGCAAAGGAGTGGCATTTGTGATTATTAAGTTTTGTGGCAGATGCAGTTATTTACCCCCATGTTGAGTTGTAATTTTAAATGTCTGATTTGATTCTGCCTTCAAGGAAAAAATCAAGTGTATTGGAGGAATGACTTTGAAAGCTGCAACATTGCAAAGGGTGTAAATAATGTACGAATAGTATATTTTTTTCAAAAATAAATGGATTTACTTGTGTTATCAACATTTTCTTTTTAAACTTCCAATTTTCTCTTGCCTCTTCTAGTGAATTTTGAACTAATTGAGCTTTCTTCTTCTGTTCTGTCATGTAACTGCTACCATTGTCTATGCCAGCTTTTAGATCTTAGCATGGAACTATCCTCTAGAGAAAGAAAGTGTAACCTAGAAACTTTAACTGATTAGTGCCTGAAGAAAATGTTTTCAGTGCCTTGCAGGTTTCCCTCATGGGTGACAGAATCACTGCTGGCTATTAAAATAGGACAGGGGGTGCCTCCTGCTTTTAGAGGCAGAGTGGCTTCTAAACATTGTACAGCACACAGGCCAGTATCCTGCAGCAAAAAACCTCTACCCCAGATGTCAATAGTGCAGAGTTTGACAAATTTTACTGTAATTGAAACACACATACAAAATTGAAGATTCAAAATTGCTGGACTGTTATATTCAGAATATTTGCATTTGATATAATCAGTGTTTTTAAGAGCACTTGATTTTTGTATTTAAAAAATGTTGTTAAGAAAGTGCATGTATAACAGGTGAGAATTGCACAGCATATTTCTTATATTTGAAGAAATTTTTTGGTGAAATTGAAAAAACTTGGATTTTTATTCATTCAGTATTTATTAAATCCCATTTATGTGCAAGACACCAATGATCAAAGAGGAAAAATTATCCTTGAGAAATTTATGTTGAATGGTGAAGAAAATCAAAGAGTGGCTTCCAAAGCTATTTGCTAAGATCTAAGATAGTGGCAAGGACAGAATACTGTTGGTGCAGGGAGGAAGGGCATGTGGCTGTGGATGTGGGGAAGACTGTTGGAGCAGGAGGTGTCTGAGCCTTGCAAAAAAAAGTAGAGTAACCAGGAAACTGAGGTAGGGAGGAAGAATAAAAGGCATTCCAGGCCCAGGGTGGCCTTATGAGGGACAGCAAGGAGTACTCTTGTACTCTTGTGAGATTTAAGTACAGATTTACATATGCTCTGGCTCTCACTTGCTGTCCAGTTTCTGGCTTTAGCCAGTCACAATCTGGTTTCCCCCGAACTAGGCTGGGGCTGGCTTGCTCTGCACTCAAGCTCCCTCCCAAACTTGTGCTCCCTTGGCCTCTCATTCCCTCTTGCTTTCACCCTGCTGCTGTCAGTCTTTCTACCCTTCTTTCCACTCTGTTAAGCCAGCATATCTGTTTGTCAGGCTGGAAGATAGAGGTTATTATAGTCCTCTGTTATGGATAGAGAAAAAAGTACATCCAAAGAGAATGATAGAAATAGATCACAGGGAAGACAGTGGCCAGTTCTCAGTGGAATGTTAGAAAAAAGGGTTTGAATTTTTTTTTTCATGTCATAGATTCAGAAGAATCATTGAAGGATCTATGTTCAAAATCTGAAGACAGATCATTTCCTAGTTTTTCCTAGTTCCTTTTGAAGGATTTCTAGCAGGTGGTGATGTGCTTACATTTTATAATAGGTGGCAGTTCATGGCATAATGTATTGGTTGAGAAGTGTGTTTTGATATTGGCCGATCTGGTTTGAATTTTAGATCTGGTATCTAAAGCAGTGTGATTAAGGCATAGCGTCTAACTTCTTCATGACTCAGATGTAAAATAATTATATTCTTATAGGGTTTTGATACATTATTGAGGAAGATTGGTATAATTTTATTTTTATTTTTGCAGCATTGGGATGAACCCATGGCCTCTCACATTCTAGGCAAGTGCTTTAACCACTGAGTGTATCCCCAACCCTTTTATTTTATTTTATTTTATTTTATTTTATTTTATTTTATTTTATTTATTTTTGAGATAGGGTCTTGCTGAATTGCAGCTTAAAATTCTCCTGCCTTGGGCTGGGGATATAGCTCAGTTGGTAGAGTGCTCACCTCACAAGCACAAAGCCCTGGGTTCAATCCCCAGCATCGCAAAAAAAAAAAAATTCTCCTGCCTCAGCCTCTGAATATCTGGGATTATAGGCATAGTCCATCACATATGGCTTATGCACTTTTCAATTAAATGTCTGATTATCTGTTTAAGTTCATAGAATTATGCATATTGCTGAGACAGTGTGGAAGGTATGGAGCAGTGTGTACAATTGGAGTAAGGAACTTCAGGAAGAAGTGAGATTATGAGAGCCTGAGGAGAGACATTTGTGTAAGAGTGATTCAGTGGGTTTGGTGGACAGGACTTGATTCCATCAACTACAGTTGGGTGAAGCAAAGGGAAGAAGGGTTAGGGATGACTTCTAGGTTTTGATTGATTATGTTCCTTTGTTTTATGTTACTTATAACTGCAAATTCTTTGACTTTTGAAGGGGTAGAATCTGGGAAGGCTAAACAAGGAAGATACCAGAATTTAATTAAAAAAATACATACTAAAATATAAGAATGGGATCACAAGATGTCTGGTGGACTTCCCTGACTGTATTGAAATCTGTAGGATGCCTGTCACCTGTGTATGGGCTCACTGGCATACTTAATTACAACAGTGCATAATTCAGTTTATACATTTGATATTTGATTCCATTCTTTAATGTTATCTTTGAGTGTTATATGTCAAGCATAGTATTAAGGTAACTTTAGCTTCAGAAAGTAAATGATTTGTTCAAGGCTGTGCAACCAGGCTTCATAGAGCCCCTCTCTAATCATTTTTGTCTATGTGCATGGCTGCTAAAATCTGTGCTTTTCCACAATAATACGAAACCATTATATATAATTAGTATTATTTTAAATTTGAGATTGATGAGATAACATGAAAATGTTTTGAGAAAGTCAGTGAGTTAGAAAATCAATGGTTTGAGAATCATAAGATGTGGATCATGATTCAGAAGCTTCAGAAGCATTTTATAGATTAACTTGTGCTTTCCACTTATTAACTTGTTAAATGGTAATAAACTTTACTTCTGCTTATTTTACAATGTGAATATCATATACTGAAAATTTAGAAACTCAGAATGCATATTATATTATGAAATGTACATGAATGGAGAGTGTGATTTTGGTTCAGGGGTAGAGAAATAAATGAAAACAAGAAGTCTAGAACAAATTCACTCAAATAGTGTCATTTGACATATGACAAAGGTAATATTACAGATCAGTGGAAAAAGGATGGACTTTTTAATCAGTGATGAAGGGACAATCAGTTATCCATATTGGGAAAATGAAATTGGAATCCCTATCTCATAACACATAAAAAAATGGATGCCAAGTGGATTAAACATGAAAATGGAAGGCAAAGCTACACTTAGAATATTGGGGAACAGCCCTATGACCTCAAGGCAAACAAGAAGTTCTTAAATAAGACCAAAAAAACTTTACATCATAAAGGAAGAGATTGATAAATTCAGCCACATGAAAGTGAAGATTTTTGATATTTAAAAATGATACAGTGAATCTCTCTCACACACACACACACACACCATAGAATAGGAAGAAGATTTTGTGAGTGAAAAATAAACACCTGGTAGAAGGATGGATAAAGCTAATAAAAGATATTTCATCAAAGAGGAAGCACAAATGGTCATAAGCATGAAATATGTTCAATTTAATTAGAAATTAGGAAACCATAATTGAAATTATAATGAAATACCATTTCTTGCTTATCATATTGGCAAAAGTTAAAAACAGATAATACAAATTGTTAGCAAGATAAGGCTCAGTGGGGTCCCTGAAACATTGTTTCTGGGAGTATGTGCTGGTGTGTATATTTCAGAAAAAGGCAATAGCCTGGGAAGAGTACATACCTCATGGATTTGCAATTGCTCACAAGGTACTTCCCCTAGAGAAACTTTTGCACTTTTGTGCTAGGAAACATATACAAAAATATCCATCATAGCAGTCTTTATAATAGTATAAAACTGGACAAATAAATATGAATGTGTATTATCAGGAAAATGGATAAAATGTACTGTACTAATTCAGTTAACTACTGTGTCAGTAGAAATAAAATGAATGAACTATAGCTATATACATCCACATTAATGAATCTCAAATTTTCATATTAAAAAATCAAATTGCAGAATAACACATACAATATAATTCTGTTGATATAAAGTTCATAGATTGACAAAACTAAATATTGTTTTACATACAGAAGTGGTAACAGCTAATGAATAGAAAGAGAACTATTAAATCAGAAATAATTGTAGTACTTATGCCCAGAGGAGAGGCAAATATGACTGTGTGGACAGGGGCATCTGGAATGTGTGAACAATCTAGTAGTTGGCCTTATTTCTTAATCTGTCTATGGGTCTTCATACAGATTCAACTATCGAAACTGTATTTCACAGGTTACAAAAGAAGAAAACAATGGGTATTGTGATTTTCATCTGTATTTTGGTTTCTATCCTTTTAGTTGTTTACAGGACATGTTTTAGGGTGAACAAAGCTTTCTTGGAGGAAGTTTAAAGCTGTGAATCCATTCATTAGGTAATCTCACAAATCTTTTCGGCAGTAGGAAAGAAAGGAGAGTTCAGTGGTTTTGTTCTGCCTGGGTTGTGATACAAAGTGCAAAAATTTGGAGTAAAACCTGTGCTTAGAATCTTGCACCTCCATTTACCTAGTTTTGGAACTATACAAATTTCCTTCTAAGTCTCAGTCTCTTCCTTCATAAAACAGATATAGTATTAACCCTTACCTCACAAAAGCATATGGAGTGTGAAAGTTCTTAAATTTTAAAGATAGACCTGCTGATGTTAGTTAAAAATATATGTGAGTTCCAATCATTCTTTTCTGTTGTTGAGTACTCTAGCCAAAATACTTCTACTTCCTGCAGCTAATTTGAAAATTTTAGGTGACCCTTTTGAACCATAAAGAGTTCATAATAGGGTTGGATAGAGAAGGCATACTTAATTTATTGTTATTTAAGCATTACTCTTGTGATCTTCTAGGTCTGCAGATTTTTCCCTATCAGATGTTACTGCAGGTAGAATTGCTAGTCAGCAAAGGAGGTAAAGACAGGAGAGGGATAAGAGCTTTCAGCATCCAATTCTGTTTCTCTGAAGACATTTGCAAGTGATAACCTTGGACAGTTAACTGCGATGTTAATTTATTTTGCTGATGTTATCATTCTGTTTTTTGAGTAACAATTTGATTAAGTCTAATGGCCATCTCCTTTTCTCCCTTCACAGTGCCACTGAAGTTAGTGAAGGTGAGATTTAAAATGAGAAAAAACTTCTAAATAGAATTATAACTTTTAAACCTTCACACCCTGACATACAAGTAGAAGCCAGTTGTCCTGCTTGAAACTCATTTTATGGCCAGAGTAGCAGAAAGCAGCAGTAGTGTATATATGAAACCACTTGTACGAGAATTTGCAGACAGAAACTTCCACTTAGAACTTTGATTCCTCTATAACCTTACAAAATGAAATCATTGAATATCATTAGACTCAGGGAATAAAATAAGATACAGACAATCTTTCCAAATAGCTGGGATCTTATTTAAATTGTGATGCTGGCTTACCTTTCTCTGCATTACTTGCCACACTGATTTTTATAAAGAAGATCTGGAACAAAAAATACCTATCTCAGTAAATCTTGGTTTTAGAAATCCATTAACAATGAGGATGTAGCAACCAAGTAATGGCATAATACTGAGCAGGAAAAGATTCAAGTATCATAAATTTTCAAGCCATCTGTACACTGAGCTAACTGGTGAGTGAATCATGTATTTTTAGAAGAATGGAAATCAGATAAGCTCCTACTCTTTGTAGCAGTGGCTATAAAACCTGAGTGCTCAGTAGAACAGGAAAAAGCTCATTAATTTTTTTTTCCAACTATTTGGCAGGGAAAAGAAAACAAAAAAAGATTTTATCTTTCTAAAAATAAAACTAATAAATACAGGAGGAAAGATTTAATTTTAAAAAATGAATGATTATTTTTATTTTTTACTTTTTTTGCTTTTTTGTAATGGGTTTCTACATCAAACCCATTTAACATACTAGCATACTAATATTCAAATCTATAATGTATGAACATTTTTAATTGTCTTAAAGCAAAACCATATCTTAAAAACATTTGATTTTAGCTATCCTGCCAATATTATCAAAATATTAGTTTTTAAAATGTCATTTTTTATATAGGATTTATATTCCACCTGCTTCCAGAGCGTATTTATATCAAGTGACTAGTTTGAGTTCTGAAGATTAGAAGATTATGTCAGCCTAAATATGACCAATGTGCCTTAATGGGTTTATATATTCCCGAATCAACTTATAGTAACTACAGCATTTAGAATAATAACAATAATGTTTAAATTGGCAGCTCTAATGGTTTCATTATTTCTTTCCTGTGACTATACCCTTTTAGTGTTTGCTACATAACAGGCTATACTATAGGTACAATTTAATCAACTGCCAGGCAATGTAGCATTATTAATGTGATCTGGAGAGATACTCCAGAGAGTACAGATAGGGCCTGACTATTTTATACTGGAAGCTGCTATGACTTTTGGGGCTCAGTGAGGACTGGGTTGCCCTAGCTAGTGACCTCATAATTTCCAGAAGCAGGTGGAGGTGGCAATTATAGCTTCGGCCACTATCTTGAACTTTCTGTAGTAGGTGATGAATTGCAAATGGCTAGACCCTGTGCACAACGATAAACTCAAATAAATCTTCAATGTGTAATAATGACAAGACTGAAAGACTGGCAGCTATAACAAGGCTTCTGTTGTCACCCACTTTACTGTAGCCTTGATATTCATCATTATCAGCTGGAGCTAGCTCAAGAGCTGGACAAGAAGGTCCGAAGAAGGATGAGTTGTTTGCACTGAAGCGTCCAGTTGGTCCCATCTGGACGAGAGTAAATGGGATTTTTTTTGCCTGTTCACTAGGCCAGAGCTGTCCATCATTTTAGGCATGTATCTGATCACTTCATGCTGTGGGACAATATGACTTTACACTGTTTGGTTCTCTCTTGGTAGTTCAACATAACATTTTTACCCTGTTTGGTAGCTTTTGGTTACTTTTCAGTAACATAAAAATGCCATTCTGATTCACAAAACCTAACTCATATTTTCCTTTGTTAACAAATGATTTCTTAAATGAGAACTTTATTTTAATCTGACCTGAATAGCAATTGAAATCTGTGTTCTGTTTCTTTCCATATGCAACTTAACACTTTTAATTTTCAAAGCAATAGACAATGCAAAACATGGTGGAACTTTCAAATTATTTTAAGTATTACCTACCACTCCCTAAATATTTTACTATTATTGATACACATAGTATGCCCTTTCTTAATAATGATGAAGATAATCATACTGCCTGGGGCAGTGCTATCAAAATTGAAACTTGAATACTGTTTGACTTAATATAAAGCCATTGTCATGTGATACTTCAACATTTTAGCTTTGTGATAAGATTAATTAATATATGACTCTTGGATTTGTACATCTTCCTTACAGGCATATCAAATTTTTAAAAATATAGGTAGAATCTGTTGAATACTCATTTATGAAAGCCATCTAATTATGTATTGTGTATGTTTTTATTATGATTTGATTTATTTAAAGCCAGTTTTGCAGTTTCAGTAACTAATAGGTGATTAATTTTCTTATTAACCACAGCCATCTGTAATAAAGATCATAAGCATCTTTTAGTATGTGTTTGGTACTTTTTTTTCTATTTGTTTTTCACCTTCTAAAGGAAATGCTCATATAAATATTTCTTGCCGTTTTAGATTTGGTGTTTGTCTTTGAGAAAAATGAGCTTGTTAATAATAGTGAGAACCCTTTGAGTAGTTTTGCTTTCGATTTATAATATTCCCATTGTTATCATTAAATATATATTTTAGATAAACAAATAATTGTATAATTCAGATTCAAACTTCTAAGATGATTAAAAGGTAAGATTTCTATGGTTTCCATTCCTTCAAAATGCAGGTTCACTCCCAGGGTTCAGGCCAACTGACATGCCATCGTTCATTTTGTCTTTCCTTTGTAATAAATCTTTAAGCCTTGAGGCACCAGACTCATGCAGATTTCTTTGCATTTTAGTGTCTTGATGGAATAACAACTTCCAATTTCAAAGCCAAAGCATATTGTATTTCATCTCTGTAGACCTAGCTTCACCCAGTAGTGGCCACATGAAAATATATGTCAAGAACACTGTTTTCTCATATTGGAATTTAAGCAATTTGTTTTCAGACTGAGCACTTTCAACCTATTTTTGGAACCCCTCTGTGGCCTGACCATTCGTTCCAACATAATTTATGGTGGCACGGTAACATATGGACTTTTCATCACTGTCCAGCTGAAATTCTCTGTTGAACATAGACTCTTCTCCCTTTTCCCTCTTGTGGCTCCTTTCACCACTACCTTTACTGCTTCTGGAACAGGTAAACCAGTATTGAATTTGTATTAAGCTGCAGATACTTTCGTTAGAAACATAACTAAATTATATAAGTACAATTTTAATGGTATATGGATATATCATATGTATCTGTTTAAGAATCAAATGAATAGTAGTATATTTGCAGTGTCTCCTGTATGTAAAGGCTGAACTTTACTTGGGATTGGTTCAGTAACTATTAAGAGTATATAAGACTTGATTTATACCTGCAGGTTGACTTGGTAGTCAGTCAGTCATCATTCTAGGTATTTCACTAGGTACACTTTTTATAGTTATGCTAAAATGAGATATTATTTTAAAAATTGTTGTAATTTTTAATAAAGTTCTTGACATATGATGCCGATTAATATTTTCTGAGGTCTATAACTGTGATAGTTAAAAGCTAAGTAAGTGAAAATGAGTGATAGTACATGATTAATTCTGTTATCTGTAAGTATGTTCCATTTTATCTATTAGCCATTTGAACTTCTACAGGCTACACAACACGTTTAAATCCTAATTTATGCCTGCCTTTGTAAAGTGGGTTAATAATAGTACCTCTCTTGTAGCATGTTATTGTATTAATAGATATAAACAGCTTAACATGGCATGTTGTTTTCAAAACCTGTTAGATTATATTATCATTTAAATACAACATAGATTTACGTTTGTGTTCTTACTTTTTCAGTTTATGGCTCAGATTGCTAAGCCATTTGCGAAAGGGACAGTTTTTGTCTATTTCCAAGGTTAAAATAGAAAAAAGACCAGTAGTCTTTTTTTTTTTTTTTTTTAATTTACTTATTGATTCATTGAACACAAATGGAGTACAGCTATTGTTTCACTGGTTGTACACAAAGTGGAGTCACACCATCTGTGCGTTCATGCATGTACACAGGGCAATGGTATCTGTCACACATTCC
>JAJEJO010050368.1:33188-65688 GCA_020662805.1 Glaucomys volans
CTGGTTGTACACAAAGTGGAGTCACACCATCTGTGCGTTCATGCATGTACACAGGGCAATGGTATCTGTCACACATTCTGTTATTATTTTTACCCCCCACCCCGCCCCCACCCCTCCCTTCCCTCTATGCTATCTATCCTTCCTCCATTCTTGTAGTCTTGATTCTTTGAACGTATTAACCCAGAGCAGTGGTATTCAAACTTGACTGTGGTTGAGAATCACCTGGAGAGCTTGTTAAAATAGAAATTGCTGGGCAGCACCCTTCCATTTCTGATGGATCTGACATAGGGTCCAGAATCTGTATTTCTAGCAAGTTCCTAAGTGATACTATTGCTTCCAAGATCACTAATCTAGTCAGACCCTTTTCTTAACCAATGGGAAAAGTTAAATGAATGCACTCTCCACAATTGTGTTTGGTAACATTGCCAAATACAACACCCATGCAGGCCTACAAAGAGCTATATATTCCCAGTAACCTTTTTCTGTTTCCTATTTGTCTTCTTGATTGGTCCAGACTTCTCTCTGTTTTATTAATGATTTCTGAAGAATTCTTATTGTAGCTTCTAGAATGATTTTGATTAAAATACAATATCATTATTTCAAATTATGAATCTTTTTACACATTTAAAATCTAATACAGAAGTTTATGAAAAATTATCTCTCCATGTAAGCAGAAATTCTCCATAAAGTCTGATTATATGTTATATAATTACACTTACCTAATCATGTAATTGCATATCTTAATTATCGTAAGTCTTATTTGCTTCCCTACATGTATTTAAATAATTATATTACTATAGCACAGGATTATAAAAACAGTACAATATCAGATATTTTATTGCTCATGCTGAAAATATATTCATTAAGATTATATAAAGATGGTAATTTTTGACTGGTTAGTAGAAGTTAAAAATTACTCTTAAAATTATTTCAAGGACAAAGTAAGCTACTTTATTTTGAAAACAAATTTTACATAGTGAGTTTCTGGTATTGAAGCAAGTCATTAAACATTTTCATTTAGTTTTATTTATGGATTTTTGCTAATTCATTTTTCTAACCACAAGAAAATTTCAGTTGTGAATGAGTATCCTTCACTGAAAACAAGTTCAATTAATGATGTAAACATAATCTTAGTTCTTAGATGGTTTTACTTTTGCATGTGTTTGTAGTTGTTTTTCCTCCTTGGGAATGACCACTTTGAAGGAAGTAACTATCAATTTTGTTCCACTGTTTTCCCAGGAGCAAATCAGTACTCAACTCTAAGCTGCTATCTATAAATATTGAGTGAATAAATGAATAATAATTATTATCTTTCATTGGGTAACTACTATATGTTAGGTCTGTTTCTAGGTATTTAGTCACTTAATCCTCATCATGGCCCTTGAAAAAAGGTATTATTCACTAAGGAAATTGAGCTTGGAGAGGTTAGAAACCCCCTTTGTTTCCCAACTAACAGGTGGTAGGCCCTTGTCTTTTTTTTTTTTTTTCTTTTTAATTAAAAAATGTCTTTTTAGTTGTTGGTGGATCTTTACTTTATTTATTTATTTGTGGTGCTGAGAATGGAAGCCAGTGGCTCACACATGCCAAGCAAGGGCTTTACCACTGAGCCACAACCCCAGCCCCTGGACCGTTGTCTTCTACTGTAGAACCTGTCACTAAACTGCCACCTCAAAGTCTCATATATCTTTGGTAGTAATAGGAACATAATACTTATGGAGAGAAGAATGGAGCACTTTTGAGACTGGCATTTAGGAAAACAGGAAATAGAAACCATTGGGAATAGTTGTTCTTTGCAGAGCTCTTCTATTAAGGAACTAATCAGAAGGAAATGAGGTTTGATTTTGTTTGTACATAATTTAAAGCAACTGGCATCAGACTAAAGCATGATATTTGCATCCAACTAAACTCTGAGTCTAAATGCAGTCATTAAATTCTGGGGGAGGGGGTTCCCCTAAACTCCCAAGAATTTCCATAGAATGTTAGTTTTTAGATTCATTTGGTGATCAATGTCTTGTGTGGTATTTTCTTGTTGCATATAGTAGAGGGAATTGAACCCAGGATCTATGACATACTAGGCAAGTGCTCTACCAGTGAGTCACACTCCCAGCCAGAGACATCTTTCTATGTTTGATATTCTTTCTTAAGCTATCTAATTAAATTGACCCTTTGTTTATTCTCAACAACAGCTCTGAGTAGATTTGTCTTGCTGAGAAATGAGTGACCCACAAAAGTTTGTTAAATAAAGAATCAATAAGTAAATAAAAAATATATATATATATTCAACAAAAAAAAAAAAAGAATGAATAAACAAGTGAGTGGAGTGAATGAGTGAAGAGAGTCCTAAGCACTTCATTGTTTCTCTTTGGTCTTGTCTGAGCTGTAATTTAGAAGGAATGGAACCATACATTTGTGTCAGAAGGTTAAAGGTTGAGAAGGAAGAAGATACCAAGTCAAATAAACTTTTCTCAGATACTGATTTTTCCATACCCAGTAGCAGGAATATCTATTTCTGAAACTTTTCCATCCCAAAGCAACATTTACCATCTTAATTTCCCAAATGTTAGATATAAATGACAATCCTGAAATACATATTCTAAAAGCTAAATGTGTATAGATGGTATGAAAGTGTGTATATATATATGTATATATATATAATTCTGTCTATATATAATTCTGAAGGGAATTATACAGATATAATTAAATTGAAAAGAATGTTGAAATATTTATGAGTTATCAGTTATCATTTGTTCAATCATTGAGATTCATTAAAGTGCATCTCACATGGTGCCTGGCCCACAAGAGGGGCTCAGTAAATGTTTCTACAATTGAACTGAGGGACTGTGGCCCCATATCAGAATTTCATGAGTAGAACTGAAGAGACTAAGCAGAAACTTAAATATTTTGAGAAGAAGGCGTTTAGATACTATTAGACAAAGCTGTATAAAAGGGAGAACAAAAATAAGCAATTGTATTCAAGGGGAAGTGTTTGCACCTGGCAATTGAAATGTCTCAGGTGTTCCCTTGCATGGTGATTTTTTGTTTTGTTTTTTTTTTTTAAAGAAAATAGAGCACCATCATCAAACCTGTACCTCTCAATGTTGGCCCCCCCAAAAAGTTGCATAAAAATTGTATTCAGTGAATAAATTATTGAATTCATCATATAAAGCTTGTAAATATTCAAAGTATTCTTTTCACCACTGATATTTATGGTTTTGTGTAGACTGAGAGAAGCAGGTGCCTCTTGGCATTTATAGCACATGTAATCACTCCATTCTTTGTGATGCAAAAACTCACTAGTGAGAGAATCTTCCCTTCACAGGAGTAAACATAAAAGTTAGCATATATTCAGACCATATATTCAGTTCATTCTACCCATTGTCTAGCTCTTCAACCAGAGAAAATTATTAAAATGGTGGTGTTGGTTTTGTAAGATTAGAAATGCCTGTTTAACATTTATCCAAATATATGTTATTTGAGCCATATATAAAATCATTCCTTATTTATTTGGTGCTTTATAGTTTATAAAACTTTTTATGTACATTATCTCATTATAGTTTTCTATACATTGGGAATCCTAAAAAAATCCCAGTTTGGCCCCCAGATTTCCTGACTTATAACTGTATGTGCTTGGTGTCATGGACAACAGAGAGAAATAGTACATAATCTACTGCTAAGAGACTAGTATTAAAAGTGAGTTCTTTAGGGAAGTACCTATTAAATCAAATTTTTTAAGTAGTTAGACATTTGATGAAGAACAGACCATTTCTGATTGGGATGATGGGATTTTCTTAGGAAAATCCTTGTTTTTTTCTTCCAGTGGGAGGAAAATAGTGAGGATAAAGCCATTATGCCTCAGACTCTATGGGCTGTCTATATGGTTCTATGACCAGGACTATGGCAAGAAAAGGTTCCAGATCTTCCTCTGTGCTCTCACCAGCCAGTCTCAGCACTGATTGTCCATTGGAAGAACTCTTGTTTCGAGTAAATAGTGCCTCAAAATGCTATCCACTCTCATTACCAGAGTGTCACCTGACAACCTTGGTTGCTGGGCCCTTAGCCTGATTTAATGTGTATCTGTTTTGTTTTTGTTTTTGTTTTTTTCTTTTACAGAAATATTTATTTGTAAACTAATAGTTTTAAAAATGTGACTGATATTTAGATTAAAAGTTCCAAGATGCATTGATTTTATTCCAAAAACCTTAAACTTCTACCACATTTATTTCAATAAACTTCAAGGAACTTCAAGTTCATAAGTTTAGAAGTATCGAAACCCTATCAGGATGGAATAGAATATGTTCCAAATTAATTCTACTTAATCCTACTGCACAAACTATTTTCATTCAGGGGGTGGAGAGTCCTAGAAGGTCATGGCCAAGAACATGGTATCATCTGAGAATTTATTCCCAAGAAGGAGCATCTGGACATTTGCCTTTTATTAGGTCTAATAGCTGCTTGGTTGCCTCCAGGGCTGCTATAAAATCATTTACTTGACTTGTCACATGGGTTTTCTATTCCAGCATTTGCACCCTTTCTTCTTCCTTCTTTCTTCTATCTCTTTTTTGCCTGTTTTGTGAAAAATCTTGATTTCATCTTGCAAAGTTTCTAACAACAACATAGAGCCCACGTGATCCATAGTGGATTCTTGCCATGACAATAAGGACCCAAAATTAAATTGAGTATCTTGCTGTTCAAAAATTAACCAATAATTGTTCTGAACTTCTGCTGCTCTGCATTCTGGGTCAGGTGCTTCAAGAATCCCTGAGTTTTAGTCGATTTTTGGTGCAACTGCTATCGAAAGCCTCTAGTTCGGCTAGAGTTTGTGTCTCTGCAATCTTGACCCTGCCCTGCTCATTGATAAAAACAGGTTGCATACTGTCCTAGCCATACTTGTCATTGTCATAAGGTAACATGACTGGACCAGATATGAAGATCCCAGGTTGAGGGACTGTGTCTGGCAAGAGCCTTTTTTCTGGTAGGGGCTTTCTGTTGAGTCCCACAGAGATTGCAGGGCATTAGATGACAGGACAAAACAAGCTTCCAGATTTAATGTTTGAGTCGCTGGTAAGAAAAGGAAGCAGCATGAGTTGACAATTCTGTCACGAAGTTGGACTTTGAAGACAAAAAGACGGCAAATTGCACTCTCTAGGATTTTGGTTGCTTTCATAAAGGAGGACCTAGAGTGGTGGAAGTTGACAAGAGTCAGAACACAGGCTGATGACAGACATGTCTTCTACTTTGCCAGAAGGAGCAGAAGGGGTGGGCAGATTGGAGTTAAGTTTACAGTTTCAGGTCGGGAAGTAAGAAAATTTTAGGATTTCTATTTTATTTGTAAACTAGAAGGCAATTTTGTTTGCTAACGTAGGGCTTGGGGCAGGGAAGTAGTCAAATATTTTAAAGAGACTTGTGAAAGTTAGATATCATGTGTGAAGAACTGAGGAGTAAGCTGATGAGAGACAGCTCACTTTTATAAAATTTATAAAATTCATTTAAAAAACATTTATAAAATTCATCTCAGTTGTGTGAGTTTTTCCAAGAGCAGTTAACAGCCTGGGAATGGGAAATAGATCACATGCGTGTTGGTGGAGAGGTCTTGGTTTGCTCATGATTAGGACTTAGCCAGACTAATGTGTGGATAGGAGAGTTGACAAAATAAGTTGAGCGTTTCCTGGGAATAATTTTGGTCTCTGGATTTAAAAGGAAAGAAAATGGTGACAGGGGAACCTGAGATTTTGGGAAAAGTAAAAGGATCAAAACACTGATTATTTCAGTCAGGTAAAAGAATAGCTAACTAAAGGAATTGAATTTTATATAGAATGGGATATATCAGAGTGGGATGTCACTGTAGCTTCAAACACAATGCATTTTCCTTACATGAGGCACACCTCAAGTCTCTGTAAACCTTGTCATGGAGGCATTCAAGGTGGTTCTTAGCCCCTGTGTTACACACAAGAGAAGATTTTTTTTGTTTTTTGTTTTTTGTTTTTCATATTAAGCAGGCTTTATTTAAAAGTAGTAATACAAACTTCTCCCGGCGGGGAGAAGGGGGGCCATGGCTGATGTTCTGGAATCCTCCACAAGAGAAGTTTTGTTGCAATTTCATATCTCATTTCAGATGTTCATTAGTCAGGTTTTTGTCACTGTGACCAAAATACCTGAGGAGAACAACTTAGATGAGGAAAAGTTTGTTTTGGTTCACAAATTCAGAGGTTCAGCTGTCCATGGTCAGCTGAAATTATTGCTGACCTGAGTTAAGGCAGAATGTCATGGCAGAAGGGTATAGCAGAGGAACGCTGCTCAACTCATGGCAACTCAGAAGCAGAGAAGGGGAGGGGGGTGGTGGATGCACAAGAAGAGCCAGGGACAAGACAAAATCCCCAATCCCCAATGTCATGTCTTCAGTGCCCTACTTCCTCCAGCCATGACTCACCTGCCTACATTATCACCTAGTTGTTCATTCAAATTATTAATCCATTGAATTAATCTACTGGTAGATAATCTAATCATCTCATCTCTGAGCACTGCTTTATTTATGAACTTTGGGGAAGCGCTTCATCTTCAAACTGTAACAGATGTCTAATATAAGAGTAAATGGAGTTCATCTGTTCAGAACTTTATAAAAATAATACATCAATTTTAACTATGCACACATTCCACAAATAAGATATATCAACATTGAGTATTAACTTGCAGCCCATTCACATTATAGAATCAATACAACAGTTAGCCAAGTGAGGCTAAGAGATTCATTCTTTATCTGGTTTCTTGTCTTTGGTTATAATTATGGCTCTTCTTGCCTTCTTTATTTATTCTGTCCTTGTTTCCTGAAGCTGTGGGCCAAACTGGTCATTTCCTCATATCAGTCCCTATAATACACTTTTATGGACTGTTTGAATTTATTTTTACCATCATTCAGTGTCAGGTTTTGCTGTTAACAGCTTACAGTGTGCCAGGTATTATAGAAAACAAATATCTTCATACAATCCTGTAAGTCATTAAAGGATATTTTCCATCACCAGTGGGAGAACTGAGGCAAAGAGCAGTTTAAAGCATTCATATCATTATGCTTATCAATGATATAGTCTTGAAGTCATAAATCTAAAATTGACACCAGAACCAATACACCTCACCCTTGCTCTCCACCAAATTTAGATCATTTGTATTTTCTAATTTTCTAGCAGTTTCTTAGTCCAGAAGGCATCTCTATCCTTTACAATATTATGCAGCTATTTAATAAGATTAAGTGAACTAAAGGAAGTAAAGCAGGCAGAATGGTGCCTGGTTTATGGCAAGTACTCTGTGATCTTACCTTTCTCTGCTGTCTCAAGATGCATCTGTTCCAGCTTTTGACACTCAAGATTGGCGTAACTCTATTAGGGAGCTGCAGCTCAGTGCCTCTAGCCAATGTCACTATGTTATTCTGCCCTGTGATGTCAGTGAGAAAGCACATGAAAATCTTGGCATTTAAGGACAAGTGGAAAAGCTTGGCAGCTATGAGGGTGGACACTAAACCATACGCACTATAGGAACCTTCCAGTTTGGTCATTAGTATAATCTTAAAATTTTTTGGTTATATGTAACCGAAATTCAAATCAGCCTGTCTTATGTTGTTCAAAAAAAGAAGTATATTGGTTCAGAGAACTAAAATATTGACTCTACAGACTTAAACAGTGACATTTAGAACTAAATATCTTGGCTCCATTTTCCATAGGATTGACTCTGTTTTCAGGAAGTCTCTGCTAATTTATAGGGTACTCTTGAAATTGCACAGAGTATGGAAGCTTAAAAGAACTGCCAGTGCCTGAAGCTTCTGTTCTATCTCAAATCTCCCACTCAACCTAAAGAGAAATTTTCTCTTCCCAGTAGTTACAAAAATGTCCTAAAATTGATTCTCAAGGACTTTGATGGGGTCACATTATATCCCTGAATCGACTGCAATAGGCAGGGGACGAGATGCTGTGAATGACCAGACCTGGGTCAGGTAACTAGAGATATCTCCACTGCATCTCATACCTTAAGGATGGGAGCAGGGCTTATTCCTATGAAAAAATCAGGGCCCTATTATCAAAATAAGGAATAGATGCTGTAGGCAAGATTGCCTGAGAAGAGAAGCTTGTACTGTACAATCTTGGCCCTCTCGACCTCACGTTGTATAGCACCCTTAAAAATTCTTACATTCTTTTGAGCATGAATAACTTAATTGGACCACAAGACATGCTAATAAGAAAACTAGGAGATTTGGTCTTCATATGGGAAACTATACTTTACTTTGCCCGGATGTTTAATGGATGTTTTAACATTTTATTTGAATTACACTTGGATGGTCTCAGCTTCCACTACATTTATCTTCAACATTCATGTTGTTAACTTGCAAATCTGGTTATTATAGGATGCAGTGAATTATTAACTGATTGTTTTGTACATAGTAGATAATGAAAATATATATTTTTTCATGGATTTAAAAGAATTTATTTTTCTCTATATGTATGCATTGAAGTATTACCAGCATTTAGAGTGTTCATGAAGTTGGACAGAGCATAGAAGCTTAAGTTTTATGATTTGGTTTGTTTTCTTAATGTATGCTGTGTTGTAGAAACTTGCTGAAAAAAAAAAAAGGAATGATTTCTCCTCCAATCAAGGACTTTTTGTAATTATCGGGCATTGAGACTCCACTTGTCAGACCCCTAGTGACTCTCAAGACTGTACTTTTTAACTGCTGTGACAGGACATCTGTACACACTAAATTTGAAACTGCAGGGGAAAAAACAAGAACATTGCTGTTTTGTCTTAGGAAGCACAGAAATTTAAACTTATGTTGGACATTTGAATAGAGCAGTTTTTACCAGGCACCCCATCATTTCTTATTGTTGAATTGTCTGGAGTTTAGTGAAATCAGTGATTTCTGAAGCTTTGTGGAGTTTATTGGGGAAATAAAGTCACAGTTTAGATAAAACTGACAGGAATTTCAGTGTGACTCATGTTTTTCTTTCTTCACCTTTTAAGAGGAAACCTTGGGATAATAAAAGGCTGGGTTGAAAACCTGCTAATGGACCTTAGTCACATTTGCCCACCAAGGAAGAGCTTATTACAAAAACTGCAGATGAAGTTTTTGATCCAGAAGTGTTCTGAAATTTCTGACTCTCTGATCACACCCTATAAGGTGTTTGGATCCAGTTGGAATACTGATCATCATATCCCAAGTGCACAGGATACCATTGTCTCTTAATCCTGGTACTGAATCTCTAGAAAACTAAATTACAGTACATCTTTGTGGGACAACCTGTTTCAACCTCATTGTGATAACCACCCCCAAGGGTAGATGTTGGTATAATTACTCTTAGGATTGGTCCCAGGAGAGATCATGAAAACAGATATGGGATGGCACTTTGGAGGCTTTAAAAAAATCTTTTCACCTTCAACTACATAGTCACAGGATGAGGACTTAGGATAATTCTGTGGTGGAGGGCTTGCCTAGCATGAGCAAGACCCTGGGTTTAATCCCCAGTACTGCCAAAAACAGACATAAAAGTATAAAACAGCCCACGGATAACTACTTCAAATTTTGTGGATACTAGTCCTCTCCTTTTAGAAATTGAGAATACTTTTTCGTATTGTTGATTGCATTAAAAGGCTTACCTTGAAAGTTCAAGTACTGGTTCAACCTCAACAGAACAGTTCAAAGTATTCTCATGAATTACAGTTAGGGTCGATCTTCTAGGGAGTAGCACTATCCTGGAAAGCACTGTACACTTCTGTGTCATAAAGTTGAGGAAACAGTTTCACATTTTGGAGGAGTAATCATTTGCTGTATTGCTGAAAGAAAAAAGTTTTCATATTTGAAAACACAAACAGGCTATTCATCACTGCTATCGGTATGAAAATTCATGTGACTTCCACCCTTAATCATTCAGTGTTTTGCTGGTAAACCAGGGACCCTGCTGATTTAGGATACATTATTATCAGAGAGGGCTCAATGACAGATAAAGGAATAACCTGAAGCCTTAAACACAGTAGTGCCCAATAGCTATCTGCAGAGGTGGCACTTAGCTGTAGGTCTTTCTGTCATGCTTTCTGTTTGTCTTTTTTTCCTTCTTAACTCCCTCCTTTCTTTTCTTCCTTCAATTTCAGTTTAAAGACAATTGGAACCTTTTGTGATTGTACCATAATCAGTTATGTGTTCCATATCCATCATAAAATTCAAGTATACTGTCTAATTTTGAAATAATTTAACCTCCCAAAACTTTTTAATGTGAAAGTACTCCCAAGCAATGTAATTCTAATGGATATATTGAAAATTTTTCATTTGAACCTATATGCTAATTTTTATCATAAGCAGTTTTTATATTCAACTTATTAACTCAAAACTAGGTAATTATAATAAAAGTATTGACTTGAAAATACAGTAGCATAGATGTAGATTCATTGTTTTTATATAAATACATATATAAAATAAATTGTAAAACAATCAAGAAATCAAGTCTTTCAGGGTTATCTATTGCCATTGTTTCCCATGCATTGAAGCCTTCACCATAGCCATTACGATAAAACGTTCCCTAAGTACATAAAGGCTCTGATCGTTAAGATTTTTATTGCCAGCCACACATACAGAGCTGCAAATTGCCTTGTTTCAGATTTATTATGTATTACTCCAGAAATTCTATAAAGATCAAAAGAACTGATTACAATGTTGACCTTTGCATTAACTCATCTGAATTTAAATTCAAGTGTTTGATTTGGGAAAATAAGTCCATTTATCATAGGTCTGCTACTGAGGGGATTGTGCTGCGCTGATTGGGAGTGCTGAGACCAAATTTATTTATTGAGCATGGGCTTGAAAATTGTTTGTAGGACAAGAGGAACAAAAGTTTGACCTGCTATTGTGTAGTACCAGGGGAACAATGTGGACATTGTTGCCCTTTTCAAATTTGAAGTAGTCAGTCCATTTCAGTCTTATTGATAGAATCTCCAGATATTAAATTAAGCAAATATATACTGTTTTAATCATATCACCCGTTCCTTGACCTAAAATTAATGATCCCTTCTTTACTAAGAAAATAGCCATTTCTTCAACAGAGAGCCTTATATTTGGGATGTATTGAGATGCTTTCCATTCTAAAATTAGCCTTAATATATTATACTTGAATTCACACTTCTCAATGGTTTGGTTTTGTTTTTTCTTGAATAACTAGGGAAAAAACTGATTGTAGCAGTGTCTTTCTTTGTAGAGTTATGGATTTAATTAACTTTCACTTATTGAACTATTCAGTTACCGACACACAGAAATTCTAAATTTAAACTCAGGCATTATACTCATCCCCACCACCCAAATTCACAAATTTTATCCACATTAACATGCCTTCTCATCTGCCTAAGCAAGTAGTAGAAACTGATGAGAGTTATAATGGCAGTCAGCACAAGGCATGTGCATGAGTCTGCCCCTAAACCCCCTTGTCATTTGATAGTATTGCATTTATAATAGTGTGAACAATTAGGACTCAACACTGTTAAGTAGAGTGATGATAGACATAACTTGGCCCATAGTAACCTGAAGAGCCTATTGATGGGAAAAAGAGAAAAGGCATACATTGTGGATTCGGATTTATGCCCTTTTTAACACGAAAGTTCAGCTCTCTGCTCTTCGTGGTGATTAACCCTCCAACCCAAGCCACAGTCAGAATGGAGAGGCCAGGGTGTTACCCATTTGCTAAGTTTCTGTGGGCAGACTGGAAACAATTAAAGTAGACCCATGACATCTGCAGGGAATTTGTCCTGAGACCTTCATGTATCTGCAGATGAGAAAATGTAACATAGTATGTTATTTTCCCCATAAAATTCAATAAAGTATAACTAAAAATATTGTCATCCTTCAGACTGTTAATGATTTATAAACACAAGACTAAAGCATTTACAAAGCTATCAAAGTAAATTCTTTCACTAAAAAAACCTAATACCATATAACATTATTTTAGTCACATTAATCCCAAATTTATAGAAACTCCAAATCCTAAATAGTATTGGTAGGTTAAGGTGTGAATCTTCAGTTTTCTTGTCTTGAGTTTGCTCCATGTATGTGATTCACATGAAAACTGCCAAAAAGCATGAAAAATTAAATCAGATGCCTTCTGAGTCTCTTGAATAATAATTTCTCTTGCAAGATTTCTTGAAGTCAAACTTTGTAAAAAAAAAAAAAAAATGTGGACTTTCCGGTTATTGATGCTCACATGAACCCATCTGAAGCAGAATCAATTCATTTTATGATGGAAAGATAGGACTAAGATAACAATTCTATACTCATTTCATCTCTATATAGTATGAAAATAAATGATCCTGACAAGATAGAGGTAAAGTATATGTAATTAAAAATCTAGTGTCTATGACCAAAAGAATAAATATGTAAAGTATTTGGATACTCTGATCTATTGTCTTTAAATTTTTTTTTCAAAAAAATTGTCATGAGAAATCCTTCAAAGATCAAATTCCTGTGTCATTGTCAATTTGAATTTCTTGGCATTACCCAGATTACTGAATTAATAAGAATTATATTTACCAAATTCAGCATTTCCTTTTTTACTTTTTTAGTCTAAATGGACATTGTATTCCTAAATGATTTGATTGTATTAGGATGAATTGGACTCCTGTTCTACCGTCCTTAGCTTATAAGCTAGCAACGAAGTTATTTATTACGATGATGATTCTTTCACTCCTTATAATATCTTGAATAGCATGAAGTAGTAAGAGATTAGTAAAGAGGGATAGGGTTGTATTAAGAGAACACCTATTGTCAGTGAAAAGCAAATAGGTTTATATATTCTTTGTCCACCTCAAAACTCTTAAGCAAATTAATTTCAATGTAACTAACATATCTAATGCCTACTGTGTGCCAGATACAGATACAAGCCCAGATACATAGATTAATTGAAATAGGCCCCATTGTCAAGGGATTTGGTACTTCATAGAATGGACGTGTATTTAATCTAATGTGGTATAGGATATGTTCTTTATTAGTGAAATGAAAAAGGGCAGTGAAAATTCAGAGAAAAGGATAAGCCAAAAGGACTTTTTCTTTGATTTCTAATCTCTGTGAAAATGACTTAAGAATGCAACAGAGTACACCAAATGTTTTTGAGGTAAAGAATTTTAGAGACAATATTGAATTTTTTTAACATTAAAATATTGAGTTAGGCATGGTGGCACATGCCTATAATTCTGGCAGTTCAGGAGGCTGAGACAGGAGGATTACAAGTTCAAGGCCAACATCAACAATTTAGCAAAACCCCAAGCAATTTAGGGAGTCCCTGTCTCAAAAAGAAAAATTCAAAAGGGCTGGGGATGTAGCTCAGTGGTAAAGCACAAAGCACTTCTGGGCTAAATCCCCAGTACCAAAAAAAGAAAAAACATTGAGTTCCAATGACTTAAAGTGATGTACCAAAGCTCATACATATGCAGGTTTTTTTAAAAGTATATAGTTACCAATTAACGACTTAGTATACTCATAGAAACTGCCATCTAGGTAAACCCTTTCTAATAACTGCAAACAGTTAAGACCAAAATTTTGCAATTGCATTTCAAAGAAATCAGAAATGTAGGTTAATATGAATGGGCAAAGCCCTGGATAAGACATCAGCAAATTGGGCCTTTTATGTTGGGATAGATGGAAAATATCAGAGGAATCATGTTTAAGTCAGTGAGGATTTTTGTTTGATTGTTTGTTTTTGGTACCCAGGACTAAATTCAGGGGTACTTAACCATGAGACACATCCCACCTTTTTTCTTTCTTTCTTTTTTAAGATTTTTTGTTTTGAAACAGAGTTTTGCTTAGGGCTTCTCTAAGTTCCTGAGGCTGGCTTTGAACTTGGAATTCTCTGCCTCAGCCTCCTGAACTGCTTGGATAATAGGCATTCCCCACTGCACCCTGCTAGGAATGAACTTGAAATATAATAATGACCCTACCTGGCACAAAAGTTATAATAAAATATTCAGTGTGTGTGATTGTGTGCCAAAGTGTGTGCTTCCAATTTCTTCTGAGTAGTCTCTTTTTAACCCTTACAGGAAACCTATGAGGCCAACATTAGACCCAATTTATAGAGGAGACTTTTGAAGAACAGAGTGAAATAATTAGGTAGCTATTTTACATAGATAATATTTAGCAGAGCCAAGATTGCTTCATTTCATTTCTGTCATCCTAGCTACTTCAGAAGGCTGAGCCCAAGAGTTCCAGGCCAGCCTGAGCAGCACAATGAAACCTTGTTTCAAAAAAAGAAAAAGATTGCTTCATCTTACTGCAAAGGACTCCTCCTTTCCTTCACACTATGCTGTAAGTTAGTTGATTCCTAAATCTGCTTACCTGTCATTCTAGAAAAATGATTGTGTTGACCAATAACCAAAAGTAAGTAAATCTTTAAAAATATATTTAGAAGAAGCTAATTTAGGAGTGATAAAAGAATTTACATGGGCACAAGGAGTTCGAGGTGATTCTAATTTATTTTTAAAAAAAAGACAGTTACTGGAAGTGTGGAACTTCAGATGAGAGAAGGCTATACTACATGTGTATGATTAGTCAACATGTAGATGATAGCTGAAGCTGGAAGAGGTGATGAGTCAATGCACTTTCCAAAATAAGTATGTAGTGAAAAGAATGGAGGGCAAAGGATATCTCTCTGGAAAATATTTAAATTAGAAAGATAAGTAAGTCAGTAGACATATTACTGTCTGATGATTTCTTTAAAATGCACACACACACACACACTTTAATATGTCATTGTTATGAACCATCAAATAAATTTATATGTATTTTAATTTTGGCTACTTCTCTGTAATCAAGAAATTTCTTCATGCACAAAGATATGCTCTTGGGTTTGAAACTTTAGCAGTAGTTATAAGAAGGCATATGTTATTAAACATACAAACAGGTAGTTCTGCAGGTTTCAGAGTAAATAACTCAAAGAAAGGAGGAACATGTAAACCCTAAATTCAGAGTAAGCAATTTGGAAGAAATATGGTTGGATAAAGTGAAAGGGAATAAAAAAAATTTAAAAACATTTTTGAAAGGTGAAAATAAAAGAGGTGATGTTGTGGATATAACAGGCTCTTCATTCCATCCTTGCTGGGTTTTAGTCCCAATTCCAAAAATACTGGGTTTCCAGGTAAAACCAGAACAAGTTGTCCATTTATTCATTCAGCACAAATTCTGGATACTTTTTTTGATACATAAGAAACATTTGAACAGTCTTCTCTTTCTGGTTTTGAAAACCTTCTTTCCGTAAACCTAAAAAGAAAAATTCGTACTTCCTCTTTATTAGACTGTTACTTCAGTATCAACTCACTCACTCAGCTGGAGTTGAGTAAACAGATACTGGACATTGAGGTATCAGTCAAAGAGGAAGTTAATTTTTCTATTTTGATTGAGTAAGTCAAATGATTAGAACTAAAAACTAGCAACAAAGGAATGAGTATTCCTAACAATCAAGTCTGAAGTGAAACATCAAATCTATTGATGGAACAGACTGGGGCAATAAAAGCTAGATGTGCTACTTTAGTAATAACTAGCATTTTATCGAGTTCTTACTCTGTGTCAGGCATTTTTCCAAGTCATGTAATTCTCATATAACAGTCTTATGAGACAGGTATTACAATTTTGACTCTTTATACATAAGGCAATGGAAGTAAAGTGAAATAGCTAAAAGGTGGCAAAATATGAATTTGAGCATCACAGTATGACTTTAAAATCCACTCTAGCCTCCAGTTACTTAATGCCAAATTGAACTATGTAACTGAGCTGGGCATCTGCAGAATCCTGAACTGAATGTAGTTTAGTACTTCACAGCTCGTGTTGCACACCCCATCAACTGTGTGGTCATCTGACTTCTGGTTGCCCTCTGAGAATTGGGCCCAAACCAAAAGGGTCCAGGTTTAAAGACAGCAATTAACTGTTGCTTAATCCAGGTGTACAGATACAGAAGATACCAGTGGAAGCTTTCATCTTTAGATAAACTCCTTTGGTTTTTTTAATAAACTATACATAGCTTAATAGATAGAAAAGGGAATTTAAAATAGAATTTTAAGGCTGGCTTCATGGCATAGTGAAACCCTATCAAAAAAATTATTTCATTTTGAATATGAAATGTGCCTTTGCTAGGCCAGGTGGCACAAACCTGTAATCCCAGCAGCTCAGGGGCTAAGGCAGGAGGATTGCAAGTTCAGAGCCAGCCTCAGCAACTTAATGAGGCCCTGAGCAACTTAGAAAGAATCTGTCTCAAAATAAAAAATAAATAAAAAGAGGGGGTGGGGATGTGTCTCAGTGGTTATGCATCCCTGGGTTCAATCCCCAGTACAAAAAAAAAAAAAGGTTATTAAATTTAAAGTTAACCAGACCTAGACCTTCCAGGCTCTGGTCAATAGTAAGAACAAGGGCACTTTTAGTTTTAAAGCTGATACTTTACATAGTTAAATAAGCTTAAGTTGCAGTCTAGGATTTTGATTTGAGAATTGAATGATGTTTATAGAACACTTTATGGCTACTCCATTTTCAAAATAAGGGTGGTGTAGAATTTTGCTATTTTTATGGAGAGAGAATAGTTAATTTTAAATCTGTCAGAATATTTTTGGTGTTCTTTTGTACTCATTGGAATATTTCTATATATAATTAAAAGTACATTTAGTTTAATCATCCACATCGCCATTTACACGAGATATATATGTATGCGTGCACACACACACACACACACACACACATACACGTATATACTAAAAAATCAAGGGCCTACCTAAAACTTATTTACAAAGGATTCTGTTACATGTGATTCAAAGTATTTGAAATATCTGTATGACCTTATGGAAATTTCCATGTAGATTCAAGATAAAAATGTAAATGCTTAAATCAAGAAATGAATATTGGTTTGTTTCATATCTACCACCATGGGCCAGACACGGAGCAACGTATAGGAGACAGTTTGATAAAACATAGTTCCTAGTCTTTAGATCTTGCTTATCAGGGTTAGATAAGTAAGTAGCTAATTAAACTACAATGTAATGACTGATTTAAGTATAGTGGTTTGAATATATAGAGACTGCTAGAAGCTCAAAAGACAATTATTATATCATTGTGGTTACAGGTATATACTAATGTTATGGAAACTATATAAGATGTAATAAAATGTATCAAATATTATCTGGTGTGCAGTGACAGTTTTTAAATGAATTCATCAAAGTATTATGTGCATCACCATCAACAAGCTCATTTTGTTGTTCCTCTACTGCTAAAAAAGGTTTGATGAGTTATATGGAGTTATTCTTATTAAGAGAGAATTATTGTGAGAACTGAGGTTGTGACTCAGTAGAAAGTGGCTTTTTTTTCATAAATATATGATCTTGGTCGGCACCTTTGAAATCATTTATTATCTGTATATACCTACGAAGACCAGCACTTTGACCCTAACCCCTATTGCATTATTCACCCATGAAGACTGACATTTGGATTTGCTCTCATACGTGTTTACAGAGCCTGTCATTGTTTCCATTTGCCTCTTAAATGTCTATTCAGCCTGCAAACCTTTGTCACAAAAGAAGTCACCTTTGTTGATTCTCCTTGCTTCAGGGTGGTTATTGTTATTTTCTGCAGTTTGTTTCTGTCCATTTAGTTATGCTTATGACAGCCAATTTTTGCATATTTTAAAAGCATTTCTTATGTCATCCCTGTTAGTATTTTACCCACATTCCTTTCTTTAGTTTAGAGCAGTTGAATATAAAGTTCTTGAACTTTTAGTGTGCCTCACAATCACTTGAAGAGCTTGTTAAAATACAGATGACTAGGCCTCCAGCCCCAGAGGTTCTAATTTCCTAAGTTTGGTAGAAAAACTAGGAATCAACCTTTCTAACAAATTCCCAGGTGATACTGATACTGTCTAGCATCCGTGCTTGAACAACCATAGCATACCACAGTGCTTCTCACAGTCTGATCTGAAAACCACTAGAGGCCCCTGAGACTCTTGCAAGGGGTCCACAAGGGCAGAACTCTTTTCATAATAATACCGATGTATCTGTCTTTTTCACCCCCCTCTACAACTCTACAAAGCTATTTTCCAAAGTCTTTAGAAAATGTGTATTTTAAAAATAACACAGTTTTCATTTCCAATACACTAAATATCAGTAGATATAATCCACATAAACAAAAGCTCTTTGGAATCCTCAATCATTTTTAATACTGTAAAGATTAAAAGCTGCCGGTATAAAGAAAAGAATATGGCTTTTTAGAATTAGTTCCAGTAGGACCCTGCATGATCTGGCTCCTCTCTGTCCTCTGACTCCATCCATCTTTCCTGTCCCTACTAACCTCCATCCTCCTCTTTGAACATGTAAACTTTTCCTTGTTTCCAGTATTTCATATATGCTGTTTGCTTTGACTGGAATGTTTCTGCTCCTCCTCCCTTTCCTAGACTGCCCCATCTCATCCTTCAAAAATCAAGTTAGCTGGGGTTTCATGTCCTCATCACCTTCTTATGTATTTCCTTCAAAGCTTTTACTACCATCTTTAGTACTTTTCTCTATTCACTTATTTTACTCATCGTGGTTTCCTAAAGTAAAATGCCGAGCCCATAAATACATGAAGCTTGTCAGTCTTGATCATTAGTGTACCCCCTCCTTTTCTTGCCCAAGACACATCATAAAGGCTCATCATTATTATTTGTTTTTTGCTTTTTGTTTCATTGTTTTATTGTTTGACAAAACACCAGATTCTGGGTAACTTATAAAGAAGTTTATTTAGATTGCAGTTTTGATGTCTGAAAGTCCACAGAGCATGACAAGGCTCTGGACAGAGCTCTACTGCTATGTCATGCCATGGCAAATGATATTATGGTGGGAGTTCATGTATGAGGAAGCATCTCATGGTGAGGCAGGAAACCAAAGAGAGATTCAGGGGTTGGACTTGGTCTTTTCTATTAACCTCTCATGAAAATTGAACTCAGGGTCCTCTGAGAACTACCTTCACATTTCTAACAAATTCCCAGGTGAATTTTCTTTTGAGGGTGGCATCCCAGTGACCTGACCCCACCTAAGCCCCACCTCTTAAAAGTCCCACCACTTCTAAACATACTGGGGACCAAACTTCCGACACATGAACTGTCAGGAGAAAGCCCACATTCAAATGCTAGCATTCCACCTTTAGTTCCCAAAGTTCATGTCCATCTCAATGAAAAACATAATCTTTCCATCCCTGACAATCCCAAAGTCTTTATTCATTCCAGCATTAATTCAAAAGTCCTAAGTCTCATCTGAGATTCAAAGCAAACTTCCAGTTTTAAGCCTCTGTTAAGAAAACAAATAAAAAAAATTATATATATACATATATTGTCCTCCCCTAGGCTAGATAGAGCAAATCACACAGCGCAGTTTAAAAAGCTTCTAATGCCAGTTCATAAACATCTTCATTTACTATTGGTGATTACATGTGAATAATATGTTTATACTGTTCTTTATGGAAAACAATTTCAACAAATCAACTCCAAGAACACAATAGGCAACCCGCACCCTGAGCCCTTCAGGGTCCTTCCCTAGACAGCAAGGAGCCCTCTCCTCTGTTCCAAGGCTGCCTAACTTTCCCTCTTCCCCCACTGTGGCTCTTGGGCAAAGCATCCTCAATGACCATTAGTCCTCATCGGGCAAGTTCTGGTCCAGGGGGTAAACCATGAACATCACATCTGGCCGAGAGGGGACGCAGGGATGACCTGGACGAATATATATATATGTGTGTGTATATATATATACACATTTTTCCAAGATACAGTGGAAGGACAGGGAAAGAATAGACATTCCTATTCCCCAAAGGAGAAGTGTGTGTGTGGGGGGGGGAGTAATTGACCCATTGCAAGACTGAAACCCAACAGGACAAACATTAAATCAGAGTCCAGCATCCTGTGAACATTGACACCCAGTAGGTCTGCAGGATCTCCAGTAGCCCCATCCCTTACTGTGCTGATCAGAGGCCACATGATTAGTCATGAACTAACTTTGTCCTCTCCCTGCCGCTTTTCTCAAACACAGACCTAAGGCCCTTTTACCATGATATCCTAAACATAACCTCACTGAGGGTTCTCTGCAAGGATTCTGACCCAAGGCAAACTTCTACCTGACCTCCCAGTCTTTCCTTTGAAATCTTGGTGGAAGCCACATGACCCCATAAGTTTTACATCCTGCACATCTGAAAAACCAGAACCATGGGAACACCGCAAGGTCTGCCATCAGCATAAATGGCACCTCCACTGCCTTGTACTGATGCTACAGCCACAGGGTACTTTGCTAGAAAACAATAAGTAGAATTCATCAGTGGCCCTGGGCATCCACCTCCCCCAGGATGCTCTGAAACCTTTGTGCCCCTTCAAGCCCATGAGCCTGTGATGGAAGAGGCAGCCTCTCCTGTGTCTGAAATGCTGCCTGGGCCTCTTGCTCACTGCCCCAGTGCAGAGCAACTGGCTCCTTTTTATCCACTTTAATCTCTCTAACAGTTCTCAACCACACCCTTACACACTTCCTTTTTGCTCTTTCCCTGGCCAACCTGTGAATGTTCAAATCTTTTCACTCTATTTTCCTTTGCTCTCCAGTAATGCTGAAATCAGCCAAAAGCTTTTTCATCCCTCTTTATTTTGTTTAGAAATTTCTTCCTACAGTTTTTCATTTTTTCATTGTTCTCAAATTTGGCCTTCTATAAAGGTCATGGGCATGGACACAATGCCTCCAAGTTCTTTGCAATGGTGTAGCAAAAGTGGACTTAACTTTAGTTCCAATAGAATCCTCATTTCTATCTAAGACTAGTCTCATTATCTTCTGAGCCCTCACCAGAATCACTTAAAATGCTCTGTTCTATAGCAATACAGGAATTTTCTAGCCTGAAACTCCAAACTCTTCCAATCTCTGCCCATTACTCGTTCCAAAACTGCTTCTGCATTTATAGGTGCAGTTTTATCAGTAACCCCACTCTTCATACACGTTTTCTCTGGAGACACTCTCACGGACACACCTAGAAGTAATGATTCGCCAATTATCTAGGTATTCTTCAATCCAGTCAATTTGACATTCAAAATTAACTATCACAGTGAACCCAACATTACAGAACTAAATTAGGGGTTCTGCTACTTGTAGGGAGGTGGCCTTAAGTTAGTTATTGTAATCTCTTTGAACATTATTTGTAAGTTTAAATTAATAATTAGAATTTTGTAAAGTTGTGAACATTGGAAATAATTTATATACAACTTCTGAAAGTCCTTGCCATCTAGAAGTGCTCAATCAATGCTTGTTAAAAGTAATAATGGTGGATAGTATTTACTAAATACTTAAACAGGTTAATTACAGAGGACTGAAGAAAATAATGAAACGGTTCGTCTGTATTTGGACTTGCTCCCAATATGCGAGGATTGTGTGCTACTTGGCTTTCTGTTCATGTAGCCAGTCTACCAGAGTTGACTTGTCATGATATGTCATTGTTTCACAGACTGATCATGATAGAAAAATCTCATTGTTTCAGATCCATAATGTGGTTTAATGACCATGGAGCTCATGGTTAATACCAATGGAAAAATTATAAAAATAATGGTAGATATCCAGATATTTAGTTATATTGATGCTTACATATTAGTATTCTTTTGAGTGGCTTCTTCTGTAGTGGACTTAGAGTGTATGGTACCCACCTTATACTCAGAGTTTATGCTCATCCTTGATAGCATCCTTTCTGTCATTGAATTATTTTAACAGTAGACCAGGTAAAACAATAATTCAGCAATCTTTTTTCTTTCTTCTCATACTCTTTTTCTGTTACTTTTGACCAACATATGTAAAAGTGTTTTAGGAATTTATTAAAGATAGTAATAACCTCTCTTTTCATTTCCTATATTTTAAAAATTTTGAACTATTCTTTATGCAAAACACCTGGCAAAGTATATTCACTTATTTATCATTTAATTCTCCAGATATTTCCTAATAAGTTTTATTTTTTGTTCTACTTAATTTTATGAGACTGATATTGGAATGGGTTTAATTATACAAATGGCAACATGGCTTTAAAGGCAGTATTTCCCCATATTTGAAAAACTATAGTATTAAATCTCTTTATGAAATATCTGTTGTATATACTGACTTTTATGACTATCTGAGAAGGCTAATCAGCTTTCTTGAACCATTTTGCTTTTGACTAATTTAAAACATGGTTCAGTGTAGTCAATGTCCTGAACCCTGATGTCAATACAACAGCAAATTAGACATAGCCTCTACTTTTGAGAAATATATATTATAGAGGAGACAAATATATATGTAATTCTAACATGAGGCAGTCTGTTAAGAGAGGTACAAAGAAATACATATACTCAAAGTAGAGAAAGAAATTACTTCTGTTGTGTGTAGTCAGAGAACTCTTCAAGGTTTTTCATTGTTATTTCATTGTTATTTTGTATAATACCAAGGAAAGCTATTAAAGGTGTATGTATTTGAATCTGGGCATGGAAGGGGGTACATTGGCTTTTTTATTTCCCATATTGTGCACTTAACTGGTCTGCAAGTTCAAGTTTCTTTCAGGTCCTTATAATTGGCCAAGAAAAGCAAATCAACTGTAAAACATTCAATTTAGAGACCATTATGATATATAAGGTACTTAGCTGTTTTATTTAAACTCATGACCTTTACACTAATTGGAAAACATCAGAATTATCAGCCTATGTAGTCACTAATAATGTCATTGTGGAAACTATTCAGTTTTGTGGTTCAGACTGGGAACCATAAGTTTTAATTTATAAAGTGACTATTCTTTAAAATTCAGTGTGTTTTATAAAATAAATATACATCTGAATTTCTAATATGCTCATGGTAAGGGTTTATTTGTTTGATTTTTCTATTTGTCAGTGTTGGTGTATTTTTTTTAATTTTTACAGACTTCATTTTGATTCATTGTATACAAATGGGGTACAGCTTTTCATTTCTATGGTTGTGCATGATGTACATTCATACCATTCATGTAATTATCAAACCTAACCACGGTCATTTCAAGTAATTGGATGGAGCAGTAATTGTGCCAGTGATACATAGCAATGATTGCACCATTTTTCCAATGGACACCAACTCTTAAAAAAAACTATATATATATATATATATATATATATATAAATATATGCATGTATATATAGTTTTTATATATATTATATTAAAAAACAATATATATACATATATATGATGTATGGTATAAACTATATATGGTGTAATATTTATTATTTCATCTTATTGAGATTGTATCTTTAATTAGACTGTGAAACAAAAATAATAAGTATCTTAAATACTGATTTGCTTTATGAATTATCTCATAAAATAGGTACTTTTATTACCCCCATTTTATAGATGAGTGAATTGAGACTGTCAAAGAACTGAAACACAGATAAGTCAGGATTTAGACCCTCCACTGACTCTGTCACAATGCTATGCTACTATTCTTCAGAATCACTTCATACTGGGAAGGGGAAAAAAATGATAAAATCCGTAAACTCTAGTTTATTTTGTTAAACCTGTTAAATGGTATATCCCATTATGATCATTGTACTGGGTTGTAGGAATTACTGCTAGAACCCTGAATTGCCTTATTTTATAAACATCACAAAAGTATGTCTTTAACACATTTGGTTTGAAGGTGTTCATTCAAATATATAATACATATTATGTGAGATTTTCATGTAAAACAGCAAAAAAGCTTAAACTTTTAATGCTCTATTTGTGAATCACATTGAAAGGTTTTTGCCTGTTCTAATGTTATAAGGACAATTCTTATTCTTTAAATATAATTATTGTGAGTATATTCTCAACGGTTGATGTCCGTTTGTAATTTTAATGTGGCCTTTCAGGGAATTATGCTGGTACCCATTACTGAAGCCCATGGGTTTCAGCTTTTTGCTTTGAACTCCATGTTGCTGTTCTTTGGAACCAAGGCTGTGCTCATCCACTGTCCCCTCACTGGGCATGGAAACTCCTGGATCACCTGTCTAGCTCCCTGAAGCCTTGGGAACCCACCAATATTCTGTGAAACTATCTACCTAGTTACCTCCTTCCCCACATGCAGCATTTTTACTCTTGTGCCATATTGGGCAAGGTACCACCTCCTCAGCTGTGCCTCAGGAAGCAGATGTCTTTCAATTTCCTCGTCCTTCTGGGACTTTCCACCGCACTTTATAAGAGGACCATTCAAATCCTGGTTTCTGACTTATTGTCCGAACTTTAGCCTTAGTTCTCCATTCCATGCTCCACAAAAGTGAAAAGGGACTGGAAGCTTCCAGGCCTTGCCATCATAGGCAGAAGGGGTTCCCGCTGCTATAAGTGGAGGAAAGTGTTTTCTACATCTGCAGGCGCTACATGTAGATAGGAGTCAGAAAGCACCCAGGCATGGGAATTTACTAAAGACAAAAATATGCTGATTTGATATGTGCAGGTATTATACTCTCTTTTTCATTTTAGTCATTTTGTTAGGGCTATCCTTAATGTAGTCAGATAATATCAATCAATCTGTATAAACTAGCTTAATTTTTTATAAGATGAACAATATTCCTAGATTTGTACACCTTCATTACCTATCCAATCTTCTTTTTCCTATGGACTTCTAGCCAGGTTTGTTTCCTCATTTGCAATATATAGGCCCTTTTGAACTATAACTTCTGCTTGTGTGTAACATTTATTTTTTTCTCCTTCCATCACCATAAATCCTACCCAGCTCTAACATTCACTTTACATCCTCTACAAAAAACACATTTGAACTTCAGTAATTTTTCTTTTTCAAACTCCTTTTGCAGTTACAACTAAATAGTTTTATTGATGCATTCTAATTTTATGTAGTAGTGGGATTTATCATATCATATTCTTATATGCACATAACATAATTTGTTCAATTTCATTCCCTAGTGTCTTCCCCTCCTCCCTTCCCCTGATCTGCTTACTCTACTATCCCCCTTCTATTGTTATTATTATTTCAACTAATGCATTATAATTATACATATGATTGTATAATTAATTATATATGTGAGCAAGATTCATTGTGGTATATTCATACATGGAGATAGCATAATTTGGTAGATTTCATTCCCCAGTATTTCCACCATGCTCTCCCCTCCTCCCTCTTCTCAAGCAATTTTCTAGTCTGGTTTATTGGTCTCATGTATTTTAAGTTTGCACCATATTATTTAGCTGGGTTTCTATTACTCATTTCTTTGGAATCTTCCATAGCATCTAACAGAGTACTTGGCATATAAATGGATGTGCAGTATCTCTGCTTGTTTTAGTGCAGTCCAGGTTCACTGGCTGATATGTTTTTTAAGTTTGAGGATAGACTTTTAATAGGTGTATAACCGCCTTGATTATTATTAATTAAGGATTGAGCTTGGTGCATGTAACAGGATACCCAAGCAGCAGTTGCTTGAACAAAAGTAGCTTTTGTTTTTTGCCTGATGTCCTGGAAGGGATGCCAGGTGTTAGGTAACCTTTGATTCTGTCTTCCACACTTAGTCAAAAGTGGATGTTGTTGCCAGTCTTCCAGGATCATGAGAAGTACAAAGAAAGACACAATACACATTCCAGCTGAGTAAATCTCACTTTAAAAACTTTTCTTAGAAGCTCCACCCAGTGACTGCACATTCTTCTTAGTGACCTGAACTTACCACAGGCTTATTGATTCTCTTTTTCAGTCAAGAGTTGAGATATTTCCTTATATCTATTTAAAGCTAATTCTGCTAATAAGTATTCCAAAACTATGAGCATTTAACTATTTATTTTTTTTACTTGAAATGGATTTTGACCAAAGGATGTTAAAAGTTGCAAATTATTATTTGGGATTTTTGGCAGCATTCACTGACTCTGTAATATAGCAAGATCACACATATAGTGCTATTAACTAATATTTGATTTCTTTTTAACTAACTCATTGGATTATTTGTCTATATCCTAACGAATAGGTTGGATGTGTTTGTACTTGTGATCTCTTTCCCCTCCCATCTCAAGTCACAGTTACATACTGTGTTTTTAGTTACAGAAATTTTCAGTGCAATTAACAAAGTCTTGAAGTACATCATCTAAAATTGAGTCGAGTGGGTTGCCTGCGGGTTGGCTTCTGTAGAACAGCCTGTAGTGTAAAATATTTTAAATGCTCTGTTTGCTAAATACAAACAATATTAACGTACCCATTTTAAAAAGTAGGGATCATGACATTTTCTTTGTAAATTACTATCAATGTATCCTTGAGAATTTTAAACATCAAAACCATTGTAATTCTTGTCCCGTCATGTGAATTAAGATTCCATGTAATACCATTATCAGTTTAAGGTAGTTAAAAAATTGACTGTATTACCAAAACAGTTTGAATAACAGTAGAAATAATATGCAATCCAGAAAGAAATGTATAGCTGATGAATTTGTGATATATTTATTCTCACATTATATGAAAAGGAAATAATTTTAGCTACTGAAATGTCAATAATGTGGTTTATGACTATCAAAATAATTTATAACTACTCACATGTTTTCCTGGCCTTCTTAGATTATTATTTCCTGGCCTTATTAGATTATTGAATAAGATATTTAATGTAAGTGCAGAATTTTTGTCGAAAATCTATCTTATATTTGTAATGTTCTCAAATGTATTTGCTGAATCTCATCTTCACTGCCATGTTGCCCACTGTCCTCTTCTAATACAAAAACTAAAACAAAATAAAATAATAAGAATAAACAATTTCACATCTAGCAAGCCCTGAGGTATGTTGTATTGAGAATGAAAACAACTGAGCCATTCCTTTTGTTTTTTAAGTCCTGTCCTTTATATAATAGACTGTACAAACTGAGCTCCACGGAGAAAGTGCTTTCTTACTTCTATTTTCTATATACATGACTTTTCTTTTTTAACTTTTGTAAAATTGTTAGCGTTGGGAGAGAACTCTTGAAAACATAAATTTTAATTTTTATTCATTAAAATTTCTTATAATAGTTTAATGTTACTTTTTAAAGTATTCTGAATGTCTAGAGAGATAAAAGGATTTTTATAAACAAATTCCTTGGCAGTGGCTACATTTTGTGCTATATATTTCAGGCTAATAATAAGGGCTTACTGGGGGTCAGTGTGTCATATCCCAGTGGTGTCTAGTAAGAGGGAGGGTTATCTGATATGTCAGCTAGATAATGCTGTGAACAGTTTTGAGCAGGCAAGATAATGGGACTGAATTCTGAAATGAGGGCTGAAATATGTTGGAATAGTGTTACACTGAGAATCATAACTTAAAATGAATGTAGTCACCTTTTGACATTATTAGGCACATTTGCTAATAATTTTTATTCAGGTACATTTTAACTAGATACATTGGGTAAAGGATGAAGTGAGTCAAATGTATAATTTCATGTTTAAATAGTTAAATAAAATTAGAAATTTTCTGGTGTACAGGAGACTTATTAATAGAAAGCTGCTGGGCATGATTAAAACTCTTATATTTATGTGTGTATGTGAATGAAAACTACTAAGCAAAGTGAAAAACATTTTTTCTTCGTTATGAATCCTGACAACATTTCATAATACTAGCAAGGTTTAGCTTTCTTAATTACTATTTCCAAGTTTTGTATATAAAATCCCTTTGCCCAAACATAAATGCAGTCATACAGAAGCTTTTAAAACATCTTTCGATTACTGTTTTTAGGATAGTATTTTCATAAACTATTACATAAAATATTAATGACTTCTTTTAAAATCACAAATTCAAAGATTTTTAATTCTTTCTTTGTATTTGATTTGCCTCCAAAGTAAATTTGCCAAGCTTAAACTTATTCTTAATTTTGAGAAAGGCTGTGTGTGCACATGTGCGTGTGTGTGTGTGTGTGTGTGTGTGTGTTAAATGAATCCCAACAAAATACTTATTTTTAAAGGTAGTTGTGAATTACTTTGATATGAATTGAATAAGGAAATCCACACTTAAATTATTGTGATGGTATATAAATTAGAATTTTTAGAGGATGTGTAGATTTTCAGTACAATTTAAGCCTGTTGCCGAGGGATGAAATCTTAAAGTTTTTTTATGCCATTTATATATATTTTGTTAATTACTTTGGCATTTACTCTTATAAAAGTCAAGTCTTTATGTACAAGGAATTTTACATGGACATATGTTAATATACCCTTATTTTCTTGAAGCCTATAATGTTGCAAGCTTCATAAATGAGAAATTTAGGAAGCCTTTGGTCAGCCAGTAGAGGCCACTCACAGCTTGCTACTAAAACTGGACAGCAAAGTGAAGTCTTTCTTTATTTCTACTGAGCATCATTCTGAGCTGGTTAATTTTTAGTTTCTTACTCAAAAAATAATTATGGCCATGAAGCAGTATGAAAAAAAGTTGTTGCTGTATTTGTTTCTTAATTATGTAGTGATTAATCTTTTCTATTAAAGCATTTAGATCATCCATTAGTAGTAGATACCAGAAATGAAAATTTATGCACTTAATAATTAGAAGTATTAATATTCTAACAGACCAATAATTCTAAATTCTCAATTATTAATGATGACTATATTTTAAGTGGGTGGAAACAGTCTACAATGAAGATTTTAAATAATTACAATAGTTTAGTTTTAGTTTAAAAATATAGCAGTTGCCAACATATATATATGTGTATATATATGTGTGTGTGTGTGTGTCTGCATGTGTAAATTAATAATCATCCATTTAATATTATTTCCATTTTGACAATTCTTAGGGAAATACATGTGCCTCTTTTTCTCAAAAATGCACTAACGTACTTCAAAATAGGTGAAGTCTGTGTCTCCTTTCATGATTTACTGTGATGCTGGCAGCTATAGGGTTAGTATATTCCCTGTGACACATGTCCTGGTTCCTGCTAGGAAAGGTAATCTTCAATTGAAAGGAAAGTCTGTGCTTCTCTGTGGTTTATTTCTTGTGTTTTGTTTGTTTGTTTGTTTTGGGGTTTGTTTTTTTTTTTTGATTCTTTAAAAAACCTTTCTTGGTTTAAGGGTATAATCTTACATTTAGATTGATATCTGCTTTTGACGGGAAAAAATAGTCAAAGCTCTCTAATTTTCCTCAAGTTCCTTCAAACATTCTCATTCTGGAGTGTTTACTCCCCTCTTGTAGGATTTTTAAATGTTGAATTACTTTTGCTCTAGTGATTAGTAGTGAAGCCGTCTGTTATTCTTGTTCATCCGTAACATGTGTTACAGACATGTGTTATAGTTAGTGTTGGCCACTCTAACTGGAGTTGCAAGGTCCCTCTTACCTCATATTAATGATAGGCCATTCGCTATCCAGAGGTTACAGACAAAAGCCACAGTGTCCTTGAATGTTTGGTGAAGATTTTCCAGGAATACATTCTAAATTCAAGTCCCCATCCCCTAGTATAAATCCCCAAAGACAGAAGACACTAGATTTTGTGTATTGTCTTCCTTATTGGAGAAAAAGTACCAAGTGGTAAATAGGACAACTTAGGTTCATATCCAGCTTTATTCAGACTGTATAGTGATAGGCATGTGACCTCAGTCAGTGTTAGTTTCTTTATCTGTGATTTAAGAATAATGTTTTGACTATAGGCACCTTGTTTGCAAAAACATCTTAGAAGCAGGCAAGAGCTCTGAAGAATATGTGTGTCATTGTCATTAATGACAGCAATAATATTTCCATTACTCTAATTCTTAAGTATGCTGTGATCATTATCATATTCTTTGTTGGTTTGTTCATGCTTAAGTTCTTCCCTAGGATTAAAAGCTGCATATTAAAAGTATAACACAACAAATGTAGAGTCCTTAATCTTGACTACCAGGGCAAAAAAAAATCATCACATTGATCCACTCTGTTCCTATATCCATTATAATATATTTGAGATAACATGAAGGCTATGAATAGTAGATGCCACATAGATCCTAATAAAAGGTTTTCCCTTAAAGTTACATTAGGGTGAGCTCTGCTGATAAGAGCAAGATTATTTGTGAACGTTGGCATTTTTAAAGATATGGTTTATGACAGAGAATCTGATATATCCTTTTGTACTATTGTTAGGCTTTATAAGATTCCCAACTTTAAGACCTTTCCTTAGTTAAAAACCCATTATATTGTATAAATCTAGTAATTTAGTACAATCATTTTTGAAATCCCAGGTTGTCCTCAGAAATGGATCATCTTCCTTCCTGAATATTCCTTCCAGGAGGACATTGACATAAAACTCCCATTTGATAAAGACTTACAGTATTGTCCTCTAATATCTAGCATACATCATGTATTCTATATGCACTTTTCTTTGGTTTCCTTTTTTTCTTCTTTTGTCAGTGAAGATGGTTTTCCTGATCAACTCTGTAAAATGTGAAATATGAATTTTCATATGAATTATTTACTGATATTGTTCTTACTCTTAAGAAGCAAAACAACAGAAAAAATTAGCATTAAAAGGGTTCTATAGCTCAAGACTTTTACCAAGACATTCAAAAAGATTAGTTCTATGTAGTAATATGAAATCACCCACTTGTATCAGAACCATATACTCTTTATTATAATTTTAAGCATAATATTCTACATATAGTAGGTTTTAGTAAATACTTGTTGAATTGTATCAAGTAAGCCATCATATTGAGTTTAGAACAAGGAACATTCAGTGGCTGTATAAGGTACCAGAACATAATAGAAAAGATAAGGACAGGAGAGTTTTTAATTCATTTCTCATTAGACTTCATTTTACTTTTGGTGGATGTAAATGGAATGGCTCTGGAATGAGAAAGTTGACTTGTAAAAATGCAATAATTTAAAAAGTTAAATTTGTCAAGGTGGTAAGATGGATTGAAACAAGGGATTTGCATATTAATGAGGTGCTTTTTTTTCCTACATATTCCTCTTAAATCAAATAACCACTTTGTTTCCCTTTAATCTTATAAGTGATTTTCAATTTATGCTATGTGACCATTCTGCAATATTAGGGGAATAGGTGATAAAATGAGATGTTTTATTAATTCCCTTAACTATCTTGTAATAGGACTTTCAGTACAACAATATAAACATACAGGTGCCCTAACTTGAAATTCTCTTGGAGTATGTTCTTTTATTCTGTAGGAAGTAAAAGATAAACTTGAACATGTTCGTTTAAATAACTATTGAAATTAATTACTGAAAAACATTTAGAATAGCATTTTTCTGGCTTTTTAAAAATGAAGATAAATTTGTCAACTAGCAACTAAAATCTTTTTTCTTTCATTTATTTACCCTTCCCCTTCCCATCCCCAGGGTTTAAAATCATATTTTTTAAACTTATTTTAGTTGAGTTGTTTTCCTTAATATCTGTCACATATATTTATTTGACTGACACATTTGTTGAATGTTCTAGAGGCCTTTATGCAAAGCCTGCTAAACTTTAAAGGCTTGTTTCTTTTTTCAAAGGAGTCAAATTAATAATTGTCCTAAGAGAAGCAGGAAACTTCTGGGCCTTGCTGAACTGGCAGGGAGGCTCAGGCCATGTCTCCCTACAGCCTGGAGGCTGTACAGATTTGATTGACCAGTCTGCACAAAATTGAAAAGTCTTCTTTTGAATGGCAGCCTGCCACCATAAGTGTTTGTCAGTGTGGGCACTGAAGCAGAATAGCATTTGGAATGCAAATAAAATATAGTTGAAAATCAGAACAAAGTTAAAAGGAAATGACTATAAGGGAGGGAGAGAAGAAAGGATGACGATGCCTATACTTTTGTGAGGGCATAAAACTTCATTAATTTATGAAAGGATTCTTAATCATTGAGACTATAAGTAGGATAGCATCCATAATTGAGCAACCTCTGTGTTAATCTTAGAAGACTGTTCTTTCTCAACTAACATGGGAAGTGATTTGTTCAACCATTTAATTGTGGAAGTTGCAGTGTTTTATAATGACAAAATGAAAATGAGACATAAAACAAACTGTTTCAATTGTCTTTTGAGGGAAATCATAAAATTGGTGTTTTATCAATGATAAAATAAAAAATGTTTTAATGTGTTTAATAAATTAAAAGAACATGTTTTCCCTTTGATGTCATTTAGCTGGATTTCTGATATATTGGTACTTATTGACTTTATAAATGATAGTGGTATTTATAGAACTGTTGCTAACTTTTCATATCTCACTACCACATTTCTTTTTTCTGAGGCTGATGACTTGATTGTAAACAAGAAGAGAGAAAAACTGAGATTTGTGATATGTTAGCATTATAACATAAGCTATGTTACCTAGAAACCATTTTTTTATTTCTGGTTTTGAGAGTTTTTTTGGCACAAATATACATGGATAATGAAAAAAAAATATTGCTTCTTTTTTTAGGATTGTATTCATTATTGCTGCAAGAATATTTAGAAGATTAATCATAAGAATTCAGGGTATATAATATGATGTCTAAGATTACCATCACTGAATATTGATTAACAACATGAATAATTGTCTCCAGAATTTTAACAATAACAAGAATTGGATTATGGAGATCCAGTTTCTCATAAAAAACAGAAT